>OZ023322.1:21542400-21622400 GCA_964007375.1 Ophion obscuratus | reverse complement strand
TATTACTCAAGATTTATTAAATCCGTGGGTATTAACGAGGGCAATTTTTATACCCGGATTCAAGACGTCTTCCAATAGCTCTTCCGTGTATAAAAATTCGTGCTCCGAAGTGAAAATTATATATATATATATATATATATATATATATATATATATATATATATATATATATATATATATATATTAGGGTGATTCGTTTCAGGATAACTTTTTTTTTCTGACCCATCGTGCCCGAAAACCTTTAGTTGGTACCCAAAAACGAAGTTTCGTGAAAGGGGGGTGTTGTAAAAAAATATTTAGAGGTCGCGAATCAAAATTGAAGGTTTCCCATTTGATTAGCATTGAAAAAATGTTTTTCTCATTATTAGTGTTACCCCCCTTTCACGAAACTTCGTTTTTGGGTAGCAACTAAAGGTTTTCGGGCACGATGAGTAAAAAAAAAGTTGCCCTGAAACGAATCACCCTAATATATATATATATATATATATATATATATATATATATATTTATATATATTTATATATATATATATATATATATACATATATATATATATATGTACGTATGTATGTTTGTATGTATGTATGTATGTACAGGGTGGATTAATAACTATTAGTACCTTGGATATCTTTGAAACTATAAGGTTCACAGAAAAATTTTCTGAAATGAAATTGCACAGTACGAAAGGAGCCATCCGATAGCGATCATATTTTTTTTCTGCAGGTGGAGGTACTTCGGACATTTGAAGGTCAACTCCATTTTTTAAAATCCATCGGTATGTATTTTTTTTCTGTATCATGAAAGAGGAGCTTAAAACGAGTTTAACGACCTATAACATAGGGTCATTGAAGGTCATAGAAAGTACAGAAAGGCGATAATACTTACAGGTTCGGTAGTAAATAAAATTACTACGTTTATAGTAAGTGTTCAAAATGACGACCATCAGTATCAATGCAACATTGGATTCTTTTTTCAATTGATTGACTTGCAAGTTTTACAGCGTCAGAACTTATTGATGCACAGGATGTAATAATTCTTTGTCGCATGTCGTGAATTGTAGTTGGTACTTCTTTGTACACTTTATCTTTCAATGTTCCCCACAGAATAAAGTCCAAAGGTGTTAGGTCTGGAGAACGAGCGGGCCTTTCTGTACTTTGTATGACATTCAATGACCTTATGTTACAGGTCGTTGAACTCGTTTTAAGCTCCTCTTTCATGATACTGGAAAAAAAAACATATCGATCCGTTTAAAAAAATGGAGTTGATCTTCAAATGTCCGAAGTACCTCCACCTGCAAAAACCTATTATCGCCATGGGATGGCTCCTTTCGTAGTGTGCAATTTCATTTCAGCAAATATTTCTGTGAACCTTATAGTTTCGAAGATATCCAAGGTTTTCATAGGTGACCTTGAATGACCTTGAACGACTTTGACCCCCTAATATTTTTTATGTTTTTGAGGTGCTCCACAAGATGGTTGAAAAAAAATGTACCATTCCATTTTAAAAAGTGGAGATGGCCTTCACTGTGCGGCAGCGCCTCCAACGAAATAAAAAAAAAAATTGGTCGCACTTGACGGCCCCCTTCACAGCGTACTACTTTTGTCTGGAACATTTTTTTGTGACGTCGATAATTACCGAGTTATTTCGGGTGGCAGAGATAAGAGGGACACCCTGTATATCGAGTTGGGAAAAGTAGCCTCCTTTCTTAATACGTGCGTACATATGTCCTATCAAATGAGTATACATGCCATTACACACTCACAGTCGGAACGTAGAACGCGCGTAGATATGCAGCGGAACGACTGCAACGACGACGTTGTATTTTATTGTAGACCATAAAATTGTTTATCCACAAGGTGTAATTTCCGTCTGCTGGAGTTAAGAGGCACTCCCGTATGTTGCACTGAGCCTCGTAGTACAAACGTAGATTGAAATTATTGTTCGTCGCGAGAAGAGCGCAGATTTCTGACCGAAGAGAGAGAGAGAGAGAGAGAGAGAGAGAGAGAGAGAGAGAGAGAGAGGGAGAGGGAGAGGGAGAGAGAGAGCGAAGGCGTATAATACCCGTCGTTATGGGCAGCGATAACGGGATCGGTAATCGTGTTGAGGCGCAGAAATGCGCGAATGAGCAGTTCAATCTACAGCACACACATACTCATGTAGATATATATATATTCATGTCGTACCTGTGAAAGGTTGGCTATCAGCACATCTGGCTATTTTGCGAACGGACCATCATTTTTCTTTCCACCAAAGCGTTAATTTTGAGGACGATACGGTCCTCGAAGTTAAATGACTTTAAAATTCCATTTACATGCATAGAATTCTATATATATATATATATATATATATATATATATATATATATATATATATATGGGTCATTCCATGTCAAATCGACAAATTTTTTACCTGACCCCCTTTGATTTCGCTGAAAATTTTCTATCTTTTTCTACCCCCCGAAAGTTGTTTTTCAGAATTTTTTCAAATTTTTTTTCCCGACTCAAAAAAAGTTATGAATTTTTGAAAAAAACCGCTCTTTTATTTTTAAATTGCCAGAACTTTTTCAAAAATTGACCGTTTGGGAACTTTTTTTTTTCAAAATTTTTGTTTTTAAATGTAGTTTTCGAAAAAAAATATGAAAACATTTTCAGAATCCCAGATATATGAAATATTTTAGTTTTTTTGAAAAAACCGTAATTTTCTCAAAGTCCGACCGTTTTTTTTTTGTTTTTTTTTTGCTCTAAAAATACTTCAACTAATTCTGCAATGATCCCCGTTAATCAAAAGATGTGACGACAATCGCTTCTAATTTTTTTCTTGACTATAAAAAAATGTTTGTTGAATTTTTGCTGATTTTATATAACTTTGTTATGAAATTTTTTTTATTTCCTCGTGAAACCTCAAAAGTTGAAAAATAAAATTTTATTGGAGAATTTCAAGTGATTATCGTCCAAGAAATTGTTATTTTAAAAAAAAAATAATTTTTTTCTCTCATTGACGTTATTTTTTTACTCTTATGGACGTTTTTTTTTGGTACTGAAATATGACAACTTCAAAAATACAATGGGTTTAAAAGTTACCTCCAGTTGATACAATGTGATAATTTAAGAGCTATCGATTGTCGGTAAAAAAGATATCATCTACATTTCATTTAAATAATATGGAGGTTATGTTTTCAGAATAATTACATTGTCGTTGTGTTCATCGTGTCACGTAGACTTACTATTGCTAAATAAAGTACCTATTATTTATCATAAAGTGCTGTTAATTTATATTTTGTTAACGAGTGATTACAATGCCGAAGTTTTTTGATCGATGTTGCAATCCATTTAATTTGGAGAAGCATAGAAAAAAAATATCCCTGCGAAATTTACCGGAGCATTTAGCAATTCGATACAATTTGTCGACTGATGAGCGAATATGTAGTTCATGTTATAAAAAAATGCTTCAGCCCTCTGTTGACAATACTTCTGATGAAAGTTAAATAAAAGATAATATAATTTGAACACATACAAAAAAATGTTTTTAATTTATTTAAAGATGTTAAGAGACGGTGAATTTATTTAAGAGTATGAAAAGTCCTTTTTTTTTACTTTTTTGAAAAAAAATAACAATTTCTTGGACGATAATCACTTGAAATTCTCCAATAAAATTTTATTTTTCAACTTTTGAGGTTTCACGAGGAAATAAAAAAAATTTCATAACAAAGTTATATAAAATCAGCAAAAATTCAACAAAATTTTTTTTATAATCAAGAAAAAAAATTAGAAGCGATTGTCGTCACATCTTTTGATTAACGGGGATCATTGCAGAATTAGTTGAAGTATTTTTAGAGCAAAAAAAAAACAAAAAAAAAACGGTCGGACTTTGAGAAAATTACGGTTTTTTCAAAAAAACTAAAATATTTCATATATCTGGGATTCTGAAAATGTTTTCATATTTTTTTTCGAAAACTACATTTAAAAACAAAAATTTTGAAAAAAAAAAGTTCCCAAACGGTCAATTTTTGAAAAAGTTCTGGCAATTTAAAAATAAAAGAGCGTTTTTTTTTTAAATTCATAACTTTTTTTGAGTCGGGAAAAAAAATTTGAAAAAATTCTGAAAAATAACTTTCGGGGGGTAGAAAAAGATAGAAAATTTTCAGCGAAATCAAAGGGGGTCAGGTAAAAAATTTGTCGATTTGACATGGAATGACCCATATATAGTAATGTGTATATATATACACTACCTGTCGAAAGTTTTCGAACCCTTCAGATAATTGCAGAACTTTCGTTCAGGTTGGATAATTGCAAAACTATATTAGAATAATATAATTTATTATACATAGCTATACAGTATCGTCATTCTCCTGCACTCAAAATGGATTTTTCATTTTTTTCCACGATGCGCTATTTTCTCTCGCTAATATTATTCATGACAAAAATGCGCTATATTTGTTTTCAAAGAGGGCTTGAAAAACCATTAAAAATCTTTCTTTCACTCGCTAAATCATCGCGCAAGACCCTCAAGGGGTTAGGCCACTCTAGAGGCCGAAAAAAGTAGGCTTTTTGGGCTTTTTTTTCAGAAAAACTACAAACCAATCGAGATTACAAAAAGGGTGTTTATCGTACATATCAGTGACTGTATACAATAATTTTTTGAAGCGATTTGGCGGCTGTGCAGCGTTTATCTCAAAACTGCATTTTTTAAGTTGGCCGGAAACATAACCCAGACAATTTTCAACCGATTCACTTGAAATGTTGAGTATATCTTGAAAAATGCAGTGTCTATGGAAGTACGTAGTAAGACTTTTTTTATATTGCATAGTTAATTGTTAATGACAACTGAACTATGCAAAATATTTTTTTAAAGTATAAAACACATGGCCAAATTATAAAAGTCACCCTATATATATATATATATATATATATATATATATATATATATATATATATATATATATATATATGTATGTATGTATGTATGTATGTATGTATGTATGTATGTATGTATATATATGTGTGTGTGTGTGTATGTAATAGTAGGTAGCAAAGTACCAAGGCAACGACGTTACTTATTTTGCCAGAATAGTGTAGAGTAGCCGTATGCCGTAATTATATTCGCGATCACTGCAGATCGCAAATATTCGCGGGAATCGTCTCGAGGATGCGTGCCCGCGCTCGCCCCAAGCAGCGTCTTTAATGTAAATTGCAACGAGGCGAGAAAACTATATAATATCCGGCGCGCGAAGCCACAGTGGCACAGAATAATACAAACACGGCGGCGGACATTTCGCATTAAATTAAAAGCTCCCTGCCGGTATGAAACGATCGCTGCGGAGTGTACGTAGCGCTCGTGCACTAAACCCGCGTATGCGTACGCCTCCGTGGCTATATATGTACATACAGGGTGGCCCGAAAAGTGACGTCGAAAAGAAAAATCTACATACCTCGTATCGATACTTATCCGAATCACCCCTGGGTATGTTGTATGATTTTTTTTTAGTTTCCGACAAAAATAAAGCATTTTTTGTTTTTCTTTTGGGTGCATGTGCTTTCCTCGCGATTTTTTTGACGCGTGTTGTCGTTATCGAGGGGACTCTTAAGCGATAAATAAATGGTTAACTGAATACGAAAGTAAATGCCTTAGGTTTTTATCGAAAGTTCAAAAAATAGGTTCGAGAAGATGAGTGATTAAAGTTCAGATGATTAAGAAAAATACGGTAAATATTTACCAGTGGGGCTCCAGCTAGAAAAGGGGTTTAGAAATTTTGTACGAGTCGATGTATTTCAGGGCACTTTGTTTATAATATTCAAGTCGGGGGAAGACAATTTCAACCCTTATTTCAACCCCAAAACGCTTTTTTTTACTTTCTTACAGGTATGGAGGAAGCGGGTTTGGTGATCAAGTGGGTCAAATGACATGGGTTTGTCATTTGACCCACTTGATGTCACCAAACAAACCCAAACAAACGTATTTCAAAAATTGAATATTTTCCGGAAATATATATTTTTTTTTTTCTTAATAAAAAACCCCTCCCCATAATAAAAAACATTTTTTCATACTGCAGACTAGCCCCGAACACGTGAAAACATTTTTGGAAATACTTTTACTGGTATAAATGACTCCCATTTGTTTTTAAGGGGGTTATGCCTAGCTGCCAAAGTCGAAAAATCCCTTTTTTACAAAACGAATATATTTTGACGGTATATCATTTAATGAATGTTCCCTGAAAATTTCAAGGTGATGGGATCAGAATTGGTAGATTTATAGGCTGCCAGGTTGAGGCCTGTCGAAACGCTCGTAGCCTCGTTCGAAACTTTGAACTTTTTTTCTCTCAAAAGTACGCTTTCGAAGGCGGTCAGAAAAATATCTAAAAAAAAAAAGCATCGCATCGATGTTTCTGAAATTTTATGGCTTTTTGTAGATGTAAAAATACACCACTTGATCGAAAGATTATTTTCTCCGATGTATACTTTTGATTTGAACGAAAAACGCACATTTTTTTCGAAAAAATCAAGACTCTCTTTGAACACGCGCCATTTTTTTTTAGTTCGATATTTCGGAAATTCCTTCGATTAATCATAGGCTAAACTGATAAAAGAACGAAATCTGTTTGATTTTTTTATATCAGATAAACTGGTTGAGAAGGGCATTGCTCACCGCAAAAGACGTTTTCGAGAGGTGCTTCCCGGACATCAGCTGTAAATCGACTATAACTGAATATTTGGACACAAAAAAATTACAAAGTTTTCTTCAGATGATACTTTTTCAAATACCAAATTTTGGTATAAATTCATCATCAACATTTTCTATTTAAAAAATCCCAAAAATAACCTGTTTTCGACTGTCACAATTAGGCACAAAGACTTCTGATGTGAGAGAAAAACGCACGGAAGAGAAATCAAATAAAAACCATAGAAAAACTCGATAAAAAAAATTGGAAAATGCTTTTCATCTTAAAAACCAAAAAAATATCGTAAAACATACATGAAGTTCAATTTTCTTTTCGACGTCACCTTTCGGACCACCCTGTATATATATGTATACGATACGCCTTCGATTTTACGGTACACTCCTTTATTTTATTATTCTCGTACAGTTGGCACAGCATGCGCAATCATTCGCTATTCCCCTAATTGCCAGCGCCGTTCCTTACAAACGATTCTTTACGACGGGGATTAAGTGCGTTTTGAATGTTTACTGGCGACTCAAATGGGTGCCCGAGGCAATCGAAACGGGATCAAGCTACGAACAATTCGCGCTGTTCCATCGAAGATCGCGTATATCCGAGAATTGTGGCATAGAAAAGGAACGTCGTGACGTTAAAAAGCACGTTAAGACGATGGCGATGGGTATCGTTGTGGTCTCGCGGACTTCAACGCTGCCGTGATTTTTCCTTTTTATGAGACACTCGAGTGCATCCAGTTTGAGAGAGAGAGAGAGAGAGAGCCACCCTCCCCCTCCCGCCCTCCAATGTCGTGTAGAAATAAGAGAGATCGCATACAGAAGGGCACAGGGAAACTGGCTGAAAGCTATGTTGTTTATACGTTAACTTTATTTTCAGTGCGTTTCAGTTGCGTTCGTGATCGGTGGACTCGGTAAGAATGATGGGGACGATGCGCGGCTGAGCGGTCACCCATCCGAGTATTGGCCCAGGGCTACGCAGCTTGACGCCGGAAAACACGAGTCGACCACGCCTCCTCTAGAGCCATATATATATATATATATATATATATATATATAGGTTTAATTTTGGTATAATTTTTTTTCCCAAAAAAAAAAACGCCATGATCTAAAAATTTGAAAAATTTTCCAAAAATGCGTGATATTATATATATATATATCAGGCATTTTTGGATTTTTTTTCCGATTTTTAGATCATAATTTTTTTTCCCAAAAAAAAACGCCATGATCTAAAAATCTGAAAAAATTTCGAAAAATGCGTGATTATATGTAAAAATGTTCAAGCTATTATCCGCAGTGGAAGTACGATTTTGTCTGTGCTTTCTGAGCGATTAACATTTAAAAATATCCGAAAAAATTCAAGAACCACGTACTTATAGCGGATGCTCAAATATTTTGATCCCCACAATGAATTGTTTTGACCATTTTTAAATAACCAAATCACAATCATGGACCTTGAACAGTTAGCAGTCAATTTTTCGGATGTTTTAAACGTTAATCGCTGAGAAAGTACACAAAAATCATACTTCCACTGCGGGTGATGGCTTGAAATTTTTTATATATAATCACGCACTTATGGGAATTTTTTCAGATTTTTAGATCGGGGCGTTTTTTTTAGAGAATTTTTTTTTTTACTAAGGGTTGTTTCGAAAAGTGCAAAAAAAACAGGGTTTCTTTAAGAGTCAATGGAATCAGATAAAAAAAATAAATCGAATTGCTGGGGGTCAGGGAAAACGTCCACCGGATTCACGTGAAATACCTCATATATATATATATATATATATATATATATCGAGAAAAAAGTAGGCGGGAACCAGCTTACGACCGTAGGATTAGCTGCTAATTGTTGCTAAGGAATTAGATTTGTTCCTACAGCTCGAGGTCTTAAGCCAATTTTGACGGAGGCCGCATGTTACTCTCCCCGCATGGATACCCAGTCCTAAGACGCACGTTCCTCGGTGCGAGACTCAAAATTCAGTGACGTGGGAGTGAGAAGTGACAGGATAATTGTCAAGAGGTTAACGCATCGCTGGAGCATCCCGAGACTCCGGGAGGAACGCGCACCAGGTATCGTTTTCGCTACGTATGCGCGCGCCCATCGCGGACAACACAATCTCCTTACACGAAATGTCAGAAATACTCTTACGGTTCGCTGCAGAAGCTAAAAATTCCATTTTTTTTCCTCTTCGTCTCGAAGAATTTACGAAAAACTCGGGACCGAAGAAAAAACTTGATGAGTCTTTGGTGTTCTGGAGGATTTGAAAAAGATTCGGGTCGAGCTCGGGCCAACGGAGTGTACTTTTTTGTGGTCCGATCGCGATCTATGTAAAAACTACTTTATATTTATTGTTATTGTTATTGTTATTATTATTGTGTGAAAAAACTATGTAAACCCTACTTTGAGTTTATCATTGTTGTTATCAACACTTCAGTCTCGGCATCTAGCCGGCATCTATGGGAATGGTGGGAACTCAATATCATTGTTATTATTTTAAGGGGTGAGATGCAGTCAGAGGCGTGAAGAAACGAACATTTTCAATAATTTTTTTTTATAGTAAACAAGCTTGTTTTACAAAAGTGGTTACGCAGACTTTTTATGTTATATTTCAACTTGACTTGTGCAAATTTTCATCGAAAAATATTGATTATTTATAAAAATATTGCCATCTTTGTCGGACTCCCTTCGGCATGTAGTGCTTTGCGGTGACCATCACAACATTTTACTGGATAATCGGAAATCAAAAAACCAAGAAGAAATCATTAGTTTAATAATAAATATAGTCCTCAATCGAAACGTTTTTTTTTTTCTTAAAAAATGCACAAAGTGGCGGCATTCGACACATAATTTTCGATTTTCAACCAAAAAATCATTCGTAAATTGTTTTAAAAAATATATAAATTTTTAACAAAAGTGAAAATTCTTCGATTAAGGACTAGCTTTTAATGCTATCAATAAGCACACCAAATATCATCAAAATCCATCGAGTGGTTTTTGAATTATAGTGGTCACCGATTTGAAAAACATAGTTTCGAGAAAAACGCGTTTAAAGTTTTTTGATGTGGATACGGATATGTTCGTAAAATTTTGATCTCGATGGATGAAGCTAAACATTTTTTATGTATTTTGATCCGCTAAATCCGAATATTACAATTTTTTGCCGAAAAGTCGAGTATTCAATTGTTTATAGCCAATTGTTAAAACAATTTTTAAAAAATTTAAAGTTTTTCTGGATTAATTATTTTTTTAAATATTTTGTATAATATTTTGTAAGAATACAAAAGTATTCTTTATAAAATTTTATTATAGTTTATAGTTTTTGAGTAATAAATTTTTGAAAATTTCTAAAAGAGTTGTCCAATTTTACACTTGATGTATGTATATAAAATACTAATTAAAAAATTACTTTCATCGAATCATCAATTCCTGGCTCATACAATAGGGCTTTTGCCGATGTGGAAGCTTCAAAAATATGAATTTGTTGTTGTCTTCGAAGCATTCTGCCTTCCCGGGTATTATCGTTTTCGCGTTTGTCAGCCACGTCTATACGTTTGCCACGTCTATACGCCTTCACTAATTGTCGGATATCCCGGTAACTATTCATCTGATTCACTTGAAATTTTCAGGAAACATTTTCGAAACATCATACTTCAAGAAAGTGTAAATAAAAAAGTCGATTTTTTAAAATTCTGACTGTATCTCACATCTTAAGGAGAATTCTAGACTCAGATGTCAACCGACGTAGAATTAATAGCGTTCGAAAGCTATGACTATTGATGGGAAAAAAATCACATTTATGTTTGGGTTTTTGCAGGCACTAGGAAACCCTCATAATTTAGTGAATGTCTGCGAGACCGACAGCGTGTCACGGCAGACTGCTTTCAAAAATTTTGCCTGCTGTCAATCAGCCATCAGAACTTAGAGGGAGAGAGAGAGAGATTTCGATTTATACAATTAATCATGTCCTAGTGTAAAACCCGAGCAAATCAAAGATACAAGAATCAAAGATCGACAAAATAAATCAAAGCGACTAATGATTCGATATAAAGCGAACCTAAAATTCAAATCAAGTACCTCTATATGGGATAATTTTAAAGTTAATGAAAAAAAATATTAACCCATCATAAAACAAACGAAAATGGTAGGAAAATAGACATTTAAAAATATATAACAGAATATACTAAAATAAAATAGGCATTCCATCGGAGGCAGATGAGATGACAAAAAATAAAGAAAAGGACATGTAAGAAGCAATCGCTGTAATTGTTTAGAAAAGCCAATAAGCCAAAATAATAAAGCAAAACTACTAAACGGAAGAGAGCGATAGATAGGTCGAAGAAGACAGAGAGAGAGGAGAGAAGAGAGAGAGAGAGAGAGAGAGAGAGAGAGAGAGAGAGAGAGAGAGAGAGGGAGAGAGATCCGATACCTGCCGAATCCCGTGATGGTGAGATTTGACAAGCTTACGTTCCTTCCCTACGCTCCGTAGCCTCCACATCTGATCCGTCTAATCTCGCAGCACGCCGAGATCTAAGAACCGCAGGGGCTCTATAAATAAAAAGGGTCAGCTTTATGCAGCTCCTCGAAGCTTGTAGCTTCGAGTCGGTTTAACCTCGACGTAATTCCGCACGGTCCTTCGTATCCTATATACGCGCTGATACATTGCAAAGCTCTTCGGAGGCGTAGCCACCAGTCGATGACCTGGGACTTCTCGCTGATCGCGCGCAGCCTGGAGGACTGCTTAGAGGCGATTAACTCCGTATCGATATCACTGCATCGCCACATCGGGAGAACGAGAGAGAGAGAGAGAGAGAGAGAGAGAGAGAGAGAGAGAGAGAGAGAGGTAAAGAGAGAAAGGGAGAGAGAGATACCCAAAGGAAAAGCAAGAGCGCATAGCGACTCGTGATACATGCTTGGGGCAAAGGAACGCGCGGTTATCCTGAACCGGTTCAAAACCGCCTGTGCCAGCTGGCTCATGATCGGGACCATCCTCGTACTAATTGAACCGGTCCTCGTGGAATTAGCAGAGATGAGTAAAATCGAGCTCCAAATATTTTGGCGTCGTGCTCACGGGTGCTATATATATATATATATATATATATATATATATATATATATATATATATATATATATATATATGTATATGTATATATATATACCTAGGTATAGCACTTGTGTATACCTAGTACTTCAAGTTAAGGGGCTATACCAGTCTGACCCACGGAAATAAAATATATGTAAAAATATATTTTTCGATATATTAAAAATGGATGTAAAATATATTTCAGATATATATTATCCATCTTAGATATAGATTAGGTATATGCAATATATACGGGAAATGCATTAAAAATATATTCTCGATATCAAAGTTTTCGGCTAAAATAGATCTTCAGAATGTATATAAAAATATATATATTGGATAGGCGGTTACGTATATTCAAACTATATTGAAAATATACTTACAATGTACTCAAATTACCCTCAAAATATACTACAAATGTATTTTAACTGTAATCGACGTATAATTGAAATATACTTTAAATGTATTTAAACTACATCTAACATATACACGATATATGTTCATACTCCGTTTAAAATATACTTGAAATATGTTCATACTACAATTCAAGTATTATTGAAATATATTTAACGTGTATTTGAGATATACTTGAAATATATTTAAAATATACTTGAAATATTCTTAAAAATGTTGTTATGACGTTATTAACATCATTGCACCCTTTTACGATATTTTTCGTTGTCATTAATTACGATTATTGTGTTTGCGGTTCAAATATATTAATGGTTCAAATTTAAATTATATCTGTGTATAATATAAATTATACACTGAGCTAGTTCTACTTGTTAAATTAACTTTCGTATCATCTGCATATCGTACAATACACAATGTTAGTTTATTGAGAAAGGTGTGGATTTAGAAGAGTAACTAACATTATCGGATCAATAACTTAATTGCGTTCGCATAGAGAGCGATAATCGAATAGAATTACATAACCTTCAATTTTTTTGTCCGATCATTTATTCCGGCTAGTGCGGCTAGGTCTTCGCGAGATACCGACTTGAAGATGTTTTTCATTTGCAACGTCATCTGTTACTCAAGGTGCTTAACCAACCATATTTAAAATATATAAAACATACATTCAGTTTGTATGTTTGATATATTTAAAATGCATCTTAGATGGATTTATATTTATATATCGTATAGGTTTTACTCTTACCCAAAAATATAATTGGCATATCCAACTTTTCGAACCAATTATATTTAATACATGTTTTATCTATTTTTCGATATATTTTTTATATATGTCATTTTCATGTGGGGACACTTTCAAAAAATCGATTTTTTTGTTGTTGCCTCTTTCGACAGTTTATACTTTCAAGAATATCATTATCATTTATATCAATATAATTTTATCTTGCAAAAATCTATAGTTAAATCTTTAAACGCGTTTTCCTCGAAATGAGATTTTTCAAATTTGCTGACATTGTAACTCAAAGAGCAATTATCCGATTGACTTGAAATTTTAACTGAGTACTCTTGAATATATTTACTCTACAATGACGTAGGATATTTTTGATTGGATGAAAATTGACGATTTGCCATTGAAAAAAACGACCATTTTATAGGCAAGAAAACAGACTTTTTTTCATAACTACGCCATTTTGTTAGATTTTGATATTTTTCGAAAATCCTACGTCATTGTACAGGAAATACCTTCCAGTTTAACGACATTTTTTCCTTTTTCGGTTTCAGCTACTCAATCGGCCGGAATCATGTCAGCAGTGGAGGAACTTTGTTTTTGGCGCCTCCGAAGTCGCTTGGATCTCAATATTTTTCTATGAAAAAATTACGTAATATAGGTCAAATATAGCCAAATATATTTTTAACTATCCGAAACATTTAATCGAGTACTTTTCTTCCAAAAAATTCCCGAAGATCAGCCAAATTTTCAGCGTTCACACTGGTATAGCCTCTTGAGCAGCATTGTACGTGGCCGATACTCGGAGCGGTGCCCGCTTGGCCGTACACCGGATGGCGCATCAACCAGCGGGCGGAATACCAATACTTCCGATACCCTGGTTTAGATACTTGAAATAAACTCTGCGTACCAGAGAATCAGAAGAATATAGGGCCGTTCATACCGATAGGGGTTTCTCACCATTTCCCCGTACCTTCGCCAAAAACTATATAGAGTAGCTTAAGACGGCTGTGGACGCAACAGAAATCAGGGCGCGCACACACGAACACACACGCGCACACAATGCTGGACAAAAAAATACGCACCGGCGTAATTCCTCTATTTCTTCTATATATGAAAATGATAGAATAGGAATTAAGCAGTCCAGAGGTAAGTCAGCTAGTCTGCTTCGATGTTTTCACAAAAACAATATCGAAAATATCGACGGTTTACCTAACCAAGAGGACCACAAATGAAGCACATGTGGCCAAGATCGGTCGGAACACATATAGGCACTGGTAACGTGTTCACGATGACTGGAAACGATTTGAAACTTTATGCGTACCTTCGTGTATATATATATATATATATATATATATATACATATACATATATATATATATATATATATATATATATATATATATATATATACACACATATCTATATGTATATTTATATACAAATTCAGGTAACGTATCCATACTCGTCAAACCTGACGTTTAACGGCAGGCTATTTGAAGGAAAGAAACATTCTCATCTTTCATTGGTGTATATGCAGGAATATAAGCTCGGATTAGCCGTCAACGCAACGTGTAATCATTATTTTTGGAATATATGCGAAGAGCCGTGCACATAAAAAAAATCTTAATGCGATGACGAGTATGTCGGTATAAATATTACGAATCTACATATAGTGGAATTAAATGATGCTTGTACAACTCTGGTCGACATGTGCACCATGTATATATATATATATACACACACACACACACACACACACACACACACACACACACACACACACACACACACACACACACACACACACACACACACACACACACACACACACACATACATATACATACATACATACATACATACATACATACATACATACATATATATATATATATATATATATATATATATATATATATATATATATATATATATATATATATATATATGTATATGTATGTATGTATATGTATGGGAGAGCTTTCCTCACTCAAAACCGGCTAAACGGGCTAATCACCTGAGATGAAGAGACGCTCTGACCAATTTTCGTATGTGGGACCAATTATATCGTGTGTTTAAAATTAATTATGAGATCGGGCCGCGATAGGGAGTGCTTCACGGAGTTGTGGAAGAGAACTCGACGAGTAGAGGTGGAGAGAGAGAGAGAGAGAGAGAGAGGTGGCCTCACACGAGAGTGACGAGGGCCATCTGAACTGGCACGATTTTCTCTCGCTCTAAGGCTCCGTTTCTTCTGTCTCTTTCGTATTCCATTCGTCTATGGTTCTGTCTCTTTCTATCTCTCTATCTCTCGTTTTTACTCTCACTCTTTCTGAATTTCCCTCCTTCATGCTCTCACATATACACGCGCACTGCCAGGTTCGTTTCACCGACGAAATCCTTTCGTTATCTTTTCGGAGTATCGCCGGAACGTCGATCGCCAATCATTATTATTCCCACAAATTAATCTCCCGGGACTTTCCGCTGACACCGGTCGTCTCTCTTACTCTCCCCCTTTTTGTCGATCGATTTACACGCTGACGTGGTCTCGGAGTAGGAAATCAACGTTTCACTCGTTCTTTCCCTCTCACGCTCTGCACTTATTACACTCCATGACTCTCCTCTCGCGTCCCCCACCTGTCCAAATAATCTCCGCGCGCTCTGCATTATGTACTCGTAATCGGATTAATCGCGTGTCCATAACGAATTTCCGGATGCGACACGACGACACCTGATGCATCGCGGCTCGCTTGCGATATAATGACTTTTCGATTGAACGATAAATCTCGTTACACGCGTCGGTCGCGCGCGAGCGCGCTGTACGTCACACGTGGATGAACCTTCCAGGTTTTAGCGACGTGACGATTCTCTCATTATGATGGCAACTCTCGCGAGATGAACAAAAAATGTACTCGATCACAAATTTTGGGAAAAAAAGAACAAAAAAGATTTACAATCGTGAGCAAGTGAAGCGTGCATGTCGTGATGCGCTTTTGCAAGTGTTAATAAATGATATGAAGAGAAAATACAGCATGCGATAAAATATGATACGAAGTAAACATTATATGCGAGGTGGTTCGGGGGTCGTTGCGCGACCCCTCACGACGCTCTGGGGGCAGCCTGCGGCTGCGGTAGCCTGGGCCACGGGGACGGACTTCGCCCGCAAATTTAAGGGAAAGCTTGACACGTGTCATTCATGGCGACAGAGCATTGACGACTCGGAATTCCTTCACAATAATACGCAATTTGAATATTTTTTTCTCTGTAATTAGGTCGATAACCGAACTTGAAATTTTACAGGGACGATTATTAATATATTTAGTGAAGGTGAAAAAAAATGAAAATCCTATGGACTGAAGCCTGGCGATAGGATTACCTTAAGTTTATATATATATATATATATATATATATATATATATATATATATACAGGGTGTCCCATTTTAATCTTACACCTGAATTTTCTCGAAAAATATTGCTCGGACGAAATATTGTGTCGAACAAAACTTCTAGGGATTGAAGGGGGACTTTTGAAAAAAATTTATTTGAGGAGCCAAAATTCAAAATGGCGGCGTTACAAAGGCTGACATGTATTTTTCAAATGGAAACATTACTTTTTTTTATTGCCAAAAAATTTGTCAGCTGAAAACTAAAAACTTTTGTTGAAAAAATTTTTTGATAAAGTTCATAGCTTTCAAGTGAGAATATCATTTTCAATTATTTCAGATGTATCCAGGATTTGTGTGTGCGTGTGTGTGTGTGTGTGTGTGTGTGTGTGTGTGTGTGTGTGTGTGTGTGTGTGTGTGTGTGTGTGTGTGTGTGTTTTTCTACCCATCGTGATCAAAGTTCATCAAGGATTTAAAGAAACACGTTTTTGGGCCTGAAAATGGCACAAGCGCTATTAAAATAGAAAAAAAAACTATTTTTCATCGATTTTCCTCCAAAATTTTCTCATGGAATATCGTCCAAATTTGAAAACAAAAAAAACAAAAATTTTCAACAAAAAAATTTGATTCTTTTTTTATTCAAGTGGTCATACATTCGAAAATACAACATTGAGGGGCTTGCCGTGAGACATTTAGTCCATTTAGAGATGTTCTCACTTGAAAACTATGAACTTTATCAAAAAAAATTTTCAACAAAAGTTTTTAGTTTTCAGCTGACAAATTTTTTTGCAATAAAAAAAAGTTATGTTTCTGTTTGAAAAAAAACATGTCAGCCTTTGTAACGCCGCCATTTTGAATTTTGGCTCCTCAAATAAATTTTTTTCAAACGTCCCCCTTCAATCCCTAGAAGTTTTGTTCCACACAATAGTTCGTCCGAGCAATATTTTTCGAGAAAATTCAGGTGTAAGATTAAAATGGGACACCCTGTATATATTACGACGTTGAATAAGTTGTCGCTACCCACACGTAAATAAAATATATGTAAAAATATATTTTTCGATATATTAAAAATGGATGTAAAATATATTTCAGATATATATTATCCATCTTAGATATAGGTTAGATATATGCAATATATACGGGAAATGCATTAGAAATATATTCGCGATATCAAAGTTTTCGGCCAAAATAGATCTTCAGAATGTATATAAAAATATATATGTTGGATAGGCAGTTACGTATATTCAAACTATATTGAAAATATACTTACAATATACTCAAATTACCCTCAAAATATACTACAAATGTATTTTAACTGTGCGACTTATAATTGAAATATACTTTAAATGTATTTGAACTAGAAGTTTTGTTCCACACAATAGTTCGTCCGAGCAATATTTTTCGAGAAAATTCAGGTGTAAGATTAAAATGGGACACCCTGTATATATTACGACGTTGAATAAGTTGTCGCTACCCACACGTAAATAAAATATATGTAAAAATTAATTTTTCGATATATTAAAAATGGATGTAAAATATATTTCAGATATATATTATCCATCTTAGATATAGGTTAGATATATGCAATATATACGGGAAATGCATTAGAAATATATTCGCGATATCAAAGTTTTCGGCCAAAATAGATCTTCAGAATGTATATAAAAATATATATGTTGGATAGGCAGTTACGTATATTCAAACTATATTGAAAATATACTTACAATATACTCAAATTACCCTCAAAATATACTACAAATGTATTTTAACTGTGCGACTTATAATTGAAATATACTTTAAATGTATTTGAACTATATCTAAAATATACACGATATATGTTCATAATCCGTTTAAAATATACTTGAAATATGTTCATTCTACATTTCAAATATTATTGAAATATATTCAACGTGTCTTTAAGATATACTTGAAATAAATTTAAACTATACTTGAAATATCCTTAAAAATTTTGTTATGACGTTATTTACATCATTGCACCCTTTTACGATATTTTTCCTTGTCATTAATTACGATTATGGTGTTTGCGCTTCAAATATATTAATGATTCAAATTTAAATTATATCAGACGCTTACACGCCGTAAGGTGGTTTCGAACCCGGGACCTCTGAGTGATGAGCTGGGACGTTCCCCACTGAGCTAGTTCTACTTGTTAAATTAACTTTCGTATCGTCTGCATATCTTACAATACACAATGTTAGTTTTTTGAGAAATGTGTGAATTTACAAGAGTAACTAACATTATCTTGATTGCGTTCGCATAGAGAGCGATAATCGAATAGAATTACATAACCTTCAATTTTTTTGTCCGATCATTTATCCCGGCTAATGCGGCTAGGCCTTCGCGAGATACCGTCTTGAAGATGTTTTTCATTTGCAACGTCATCTGTTACTCAAGTTGCTTAACCAACCATATTTAAAATATATAAAACATACATTCAGTTTGTATGTTTGATATATTTAAGATATATCTCAAATGGATTTATATTTATATATCGTATAGGTTTTACTCTTACCCAAAAATATAATTGACATATCCAACTTTTCGAACCAATTATATTTAATACATGTTTTATATATTTTTCGATATATTTTTTATGTATTTTATTTTCATGTGGGTATTTTCCAACAGATGGCGTTACGAGAACTGCGTGCGTGTAGTTTATGATGGTAACACATCTACAGAGAAGCAATCTTCAAATTCAGTGTATGTTATTTCACCGATGTGTAAACAACTTCTTTCCATAGTGTTAAACGCGCCAAATTTCGTGCCAAAATAAAAATATTTGCGGGGAGTTTTGCTGAACTACATTATTTTTTTTTTTAATCTGCAGCTGAAGCGCACAGAATTCTTGTTGAGACTTAAGGCAACCATGCTCTGTCGGAAACAACAAGCAGAGATTGGTTTAGACGCTTCAAAAATCCGGATTTTTATATGTTGGATTGGAGGCATTACTTCATGGAGACCCATTGCTTAAGCCAGCTGTGGACGCACCCGTGCGGAAACTCAGGACTTTGATCGGGCCCATCTTAATTTGCCCTAACCTTATTAGGGCCCTAGTCTGGAACAAACAAACACACTGCAAGCTGGTTGGTTTAGAGCATGACAGCCCGTTTACCAAATACATAGAATATTTCACAATTCCAAAATAAAATAAAATACTTCAATGAGACCCGTGCAGAAATTTTTACCGGGATACCCTATGTCCGATCAAATCCCGATCAGGATTTGTCATGGATTCCCCAAAACCGTATCACGGTTAGAATCCAACTTGTATCAGTATCGGCATATGTACGACGACGATGGCATCATTTTAAAAATGTTGGCGTCACGTGTATTTTCTGTATTACTATGGAATTCCTATCTATAGATAGGAATTTCTATCTATAGATTCCTATCTATAAAATTGCCATCTATATATAGGAATTACATATTTATACCGAAAATACACGTGATGCCAAAATTTTCAAAATTATGCCATCGTCGTCGTACATATTCCGATACTGATGCAAGTTGGATTCTAACCGGGATACCGGTTTTGGGGAATAAGTCTCTGTTTATCGACATGTCGGTGGGTAAAAACATGTATTTAAGACAAATTAAAATCAAATTCACAATGATTAGATTAAAATTTACACCAACCGTGAGTTCTTACGTATTTCGAGAGAAAACATTATGTTGAGGCGAAGAAATGTTCGCACAAAAAGTTATGTACAAAAATTTCTTTGCCTCGAGGAAATGTTTTCTCTCAAAATACGTACGAACTCACTTTTGGCGCTAATTTTAATGTAATCATTTTGAATTTGATTTTAATTTGTCTTAAATACGAAAAAATGCACAACTAATTTTGTGAATTTTTTTGTGTTTATAATTTCTTGTCAATACATTTGCATTCACAGATTTTGATGTGAATTTTTTTTTAATTCACATCAAAATCTCGCGATGAGCGCGATCTGCCATTTGAATCTTTGGACAAATTTCTTTTTATTGATAGTTTAATGCACCAAAACTTTATAAATGTTATTTATTTTTATAATAAATTTAACATGTCATAATTCCATTTTTGACATTGTATTTCAGGCTGTATTCACCCGTGATCCTTCCCAGATTCCTCAATGATTCCATGGGGAATCTATTTAGAGTCATTAAAGGATCCGGTTCTGGATCCCTAATGGAATCCAGTTTACGGATCTTACATTTAGTCTTCGAATCTGATCCGATATCGGACTAGATCCCGACTGGGAGCCCGGGATACAAGTCAGAATCCAGCTGTATCCCTGCCAAAATTTCTGCACGGGGAGTTCGACCGTGGTGAAATTTTATTATAATACGTCATTCTCTGATCTGAAATGAATTTTATCGACGACAATATTCCGTCTACCACCCACCTGTCACCCACTCTATGCACGCTGCCAATACGCTATCGCGTGCTTGTGGTATCTGTATACCCGATATGGCATAACAGACTCAATTAATTCTCATATTTATTTGGTGTGTCACGTAAACTATATCACTACTAGGGAATCCACAAATAAACGCTTGAAGGCCCCGAATTGTATTAGGAATGCCCCGTCAATTTTTACGCACCGGCAACGGTAGTTAGATTAGATTAGCGAAGTGCCAGTAGGGAGTGATGGGAAAGGGTTGAATTGGGAAAGGTAACACGTAAAAATCCGCAACGGGATACGTTGGAACTCAGGGGAAAAAAATATATATGTATACTGATCCTGCGTGCCGGTGTTTGTATGTATCTAATACTTCATAGATAATCAGTGTTCTATAGTCAAAGTTCGTTGATCTCTTGGCGCGAGATTTACATCGGTATCGGTACGTATGATTTACGCGCAGGTCTTGCGCTCGAGGGCCATATAACTCTGGCGAGAACGCACGTGTACTCGCACCGGGCCTACGCTTCCGATGTCTCAATTGCGAAGGAGGGAGGGAGTGAGAGAGAGAGAGAGAGAGAGAGAGAAACGTCTTTCGCAAAGTAATATGCCCAAAGCTTTATAAATTCTCAGTGCACAGATATAAAGACTCATATTTCGTATGCGTATATAAATGCGTGAGTACACATGATGCATTTCACATAGTGTTGTATCCCCGACTCGAGAGCCCGCAATAGATATTGTAGGATCGTTGCAAAATTAAGGGGAGATATACACCTAAGAGACGGAAAAAAGTTCATTTTTGTAAATTTTTTCAAGGAAAACTATTTGAAATTTCGGATTGGGGTTTTAATTATCTAAAAGTATATACATTGAAAAATATGTTTAGTTTTCTTTATTTAAAAATATCATAAATATACAAGGATATTGTATGATCCTTGGAGCGTCGTAAAAAAATCTGCGTATACGTTACCCACTGGCGTTTCTTCAAAAATCATCTGAAAAAGAAAACCAAAAAGATTATTAAATTAGATACTATAATCTAGTACTTGTCATAGCCGATTTTGAAAATATCGATTTATGACAAAATGGCCGACGTTTGAACATAAATAGTGATTTTTGGGCCAAAAGTTAGTTATTATTTTGCATTTAAAACAAAAAGTAAGTAACGGAGAAAAAAATCCTATGACAAGTACTAGATAATGGTGTATAGAATAACCACAAAAAACCTCAAGGCAATCGGTTCATTGATTTTCGAGAAATTTTGGGTACCGATTTGAAAAACGTGGTTTTGAAAAAAACGCGTGTGAAAATTTGGGAATGAATAAATCATGAAATTTGTCAAATTACATGGAATCATCGATACCAGGCCCATAGTGTAGGTCTTCTACGGTAGACGGAATGTTCATAGCTGCTAAATCGATTTTTTCGACCATCTAGGTGTATATCTCCCCTTAAGAGTTGGAACTCAAATTCGTTGAATAGGAATATGAGTTTATTTAAGGGGTTGGTCTTAAAATTGAATGTACAGTGTGTCGGTCGTACCTTAGGACCGAACCGTTCAAAAGTCAACCAAGTTACTCTTGCCTGGTAACTTCTCTTAAGGGGTCTTCTCACTTCAGACGCTAAAAAAGGCTATTTTCATGATTTTTTTTTGATAGGCTTGTATTATAGATATTGATATAAAAGTTGTTACACTTAATAAAAACACTTTCGAAATACATTGAATTTATTTATTTATTTATTTTAGTCACTATTTATAGACGAAAATGGTAGTTAAACAAATGTCCTAAAAAATTGTCGGTCTGCGCTGTTGATGAAATCTCGGAGATGGACCATGCGAAACAAAAAAATCAAACGATTTCAGATTCACTATGCTCATGGCTACCGCGCATATCATACGATTTTTTATATATGCAAAAGTAACAAAATGGCAGACCTTTTTTGAAAAAACAAAAAAAAATAGTGTTTTTTCACCGTTTTTGGCAAAAAAATAGTAAGTATCAAAATTTAAAAAAAACCTTTATATGCGCTATAGCTACAGTTGTAAAGAATATGTGGTTTAAATTTCATAAGGATCGGTTCAGTAGTTTCGAAGATTTTATCAAAAAGCCGTCGACAAACGCTGTTTCGAGACAAACGCGTTTAAAGTTTGTTTGGGTTACATGGATACATAAACATTTTTTAAATGTATTTCGAAAGTGTATTTATTAAGGCGTTACCCCCACTTGTAGCGCAAAAAAAGGCCTTTTTCATCACTTTTTTAAAAGAAAACTACAAAACTTTTTTAATCGATCAATATACCATCTTATAGAACACATCTTGAAGAACTTTCAGTAATTTTTTTATTGAAAAATATTACATTGTTTAGTGGCAAATGGCCGTCAATGAAATAATGTTTTTATATACACGGTTTGCGGTGACCAACATTGCGGCGAAGTGGATCATCTGAAAAAAAAATGCGGATGGATTTAGTCAAATATAAGTATAAACTAGTCTTTAATCGAAGGATTTTAAAAAATATTCATTTTTCACAAAATGGCGGACAGTCAAAGTTAATGGTTCGATTTTAACGAAAAAAAAACGGCCGTTTTTTGGCTATAAAACGGCCATTTTTTTCGAAAAAAAAATCGAACGATTAAAGACTACATTTTTATGTATTAAATAAGCCTGCAAAATTTCAAGAAGATCGGTTCATTAGTGTTCGAGTAATCTTGGTCACCGACTTCAGAAATGCCATTTTGAGAAAAACGCCTTTAAAGTTTCAATTTCCGGTCGTTTACACAACGGATTCTTCTCTTTCAACGCTCATATCTCAGTCAACTTTGTTCGGATCGACTTGAAATTTTCAGGACATATTCTCAGATACTTATAGTTCAAAAAAATGCAATAAAAAAACTCGATTTTTTCAAAATCGCAAGTGGGGGTAACCCCTTAAGGGAAGGGTAGGGGTCTCAGCGTGAAAAAAACACTTTTTTGCGAATTTTTTTCTTCTATATGGGTAGATTAAATTTATTGAAATCTTTTGTACATTGTTAAGTGCCATTTCAAGAACACTCCGTGAAATTTGTACGCGAAAATATCCACAAACAAGCCGGTGACAAAGCTTTTCCAAGAACGCCTTTGGAAAAACACGATTTGCGGTGTTCACTGTATATCAGCTAGAAATTATCTGAAATCAAGTACCATTAAAATTTAGTCAAAGTATCATCAAATCCTCCCCCCAACGGTTTTTGATCATTTTTTTTTTTCATTTCTAAATGTTTGGTGGTCATGTAAAGTGAAAAGTGCTATTTTTCACGAAAAATTCCGCCATTTTTGGGTTGGAAAACCCCATCAATATAAAAAAAATCTCAAACTAACCGTTGGGGGGAGGTATTTTATATGTAGAAAGTGTGTACCAAGTTTGAAATAAATCGGTCATGTAGTTTTCAAATGGCAGTGAACACGGACTTTGAAAAAGTGGTTTCGAGAAAAACGCGGCACTGGCTTGTTTGTGGATATTTTCGCGTACAAATTTCACGGGATGTTCTTGAAATGACACTTAACAATGTATAAAAGGTTTCAATAAATTTACTCTATCCGTATTCATGAAAAAAATGGGCAAAACGTGTTTTTTTCACGCTAAAACCCCTACCCTCCCCTTAAGTGTAACAACTTCTATATCAATATTTGTGATATAAACCTGTCAAAAAATTCATGAAAATAGCCATTTTTAGAGTCTAATTAAAGTGAGAAGACCCTTTAATTCTCGACGCTGCCTGTCGCAATGTGTCCCAGATCGACCATCGTAAGATGCTTGGTCAGGATGTGTCGCAAAGTGCCTTTTTAGCGTAAGTATCACTCCTTCGGCAAGGAGGGCAGTAATCGTTCTGGAATGCCGTTTTGTAAACGCTTTCTCGATCGATCGAACGCTTCGTTGTATTGCGCAAATCTACTGGCACAACAATAGATTCGTTTACTTTCGAAGCATTCAAATGTTTGGAGAAAGCTCAAGGAAGAAGTTTGTTTGAGATTCTTTATAGTCAGACTATAGAAGTGTATGTAGGTTTGCGAATTTCCGAAATATTTATTTGCAAAGTTGGGATTTTTATTGTTGTTAAATAAATTCCGGTCAATGTGTGTTTACATTCTGAATATGAACTCACTATTTATTTCGCCCAAAGACTATAATGTCTGTTAATAATCGTCGATTATGTATGAAAACACGTTTTTCGCGTTGTCAACTGGACTTGAGCTTTTGAAGCTTTTGAGAACTTCGCGATATTCGTAATGGGCGAAAAATTTCCCATCGTATGAAGCTTAAAATAGTGTCAAAGTCGAAAAAATGTAACCTGGCCATTTTTACAAAATAGCTAAAATCGCAAAAATTCGAACAGCCGCAGCGCAGATTCTATTTGAGTCGCACAAACTTAGGGGGGAGGGCGAAGGAGGTGAAAAGGAATTTTATAGACTGACAAGGAACATCCCTCAGGTGACACCCTTCGATTTTGTTAAAATTTGGATATGTTAAAAAGCACCGAAAAGTGAACGATACGTTTTTTTTATTAGCGGAAAAACGGTTTTAAGGGCTAAAACGCACCTTCAAAAATGGGGATGTTTTTTGTTTTTCGTCGATGACGTTTTAACGGTACGAGATATTAAAAAATTTCAAATTGCAACAATGTTTATTTTTTTGTGCACTATACATTGGAGATGAGAACGATAAGGTTATCGACGACAAAAGAAAAACACCCCCATTTTCGCGGGTTCGTTTCACCACTTAAAACCGTTTTTTCGGCGTTAAAAAAAAAAGTATCGCTTACTTTTCGGTGCTTTATAACATATCCACATTTCAATTAAATCGAAGGATGTCACCTGAGGGATGTTCCTTGTTAGATAATGCCGATTCATTCATCGCGATATCTCAATTAGTTTTTCCGAAAAGTGCACTTGAACAATGGCCTAAAAAGTGGCAAAGGGGTATGGAAAAATTCGTCAAATCGATGGTCCGACTTTGAAATTATGCCAAAAATCGAAAAATAATCGCAGCTCGATGAATCAAATAGCATTTCAAACAGCAAAAGATAACGAAGAGAATGAGCACAGAACGAAGTTTTACATCGAAAGGAAAAATATTATAAATGAGCGGCGATGTAGGGACGAACACTTTTGATAGTCGAGGTGCAGGAAAAATGTTAGAAACTCACTATACATTTTCCCCAAAATCATCCATTTTTATTTAAATTCGTCGAAAGTGTGGGAAAATACGTTTTTTGCCGGCGTAATTTTGAGCTTTCGATAAAAACGTTATGCTAATCGTAATAATCGGCGAAAAATGTCCCTTCAAATAAACCCTTGAAATAGAGTAAAAATCGAGAAAAAAAAGTTGCCAACCTTTTGACCACTTGTTTAAACTAGCCAAATTACTGAAATTTCGAACAGCCGTGGCAAAGGTCCTATTCCAGTCACGCAGACTCATTCGGATATTTCCGAAAACGATTTCGGTGGACGTACAAGGAACATCACTTTGGCGTCCGTCTTTAATTATGCTGAAACCCATGTATGTTGTACAGCATCGAGAACTATTAGGTCTCATTTTTTTTTCTCCTGATGACAAGTCGTTTTTCTGCTGAAACTATTTTTGTATGATGAAACTATTGTTCTGTTGATGAAAAGTCTTCTTTTCATCAGCAGAAAAACGCATTTAAGGGGCGTAGTAAGACCGCGGATGAAAAGGAAACTGAAAGGGGTGGTTTACCTTCTAAGGCAAACGCAGTACCTTCGATAAACGAGAAAACTGTAGTTTGGAGTGTGTAAAAATATTTTTAATCGGGAGACACATTTTTCATTCAGAAAAAAAAACGACAACAATTTTTAATTTTTCATATACGGGTATCAGTTTCACGACGATTTTTTCGCGTCATTATTCAAGTCAAAGGGGTGGTTTACCTTCTAAGGCAAACGCAGTACCTTCGATAAACGAGAAAACTGTAATTTGGAGTGTGTAAAAATATTTTTAATCAGGAGACACATTTTTCATTCAGAAAAAAAAAGTCAACAATTTTTAATTTCTCATATACGGGTATCAGTTTCACGACGATTTTTTCGCGTCATTATTCAAATATGCCATTTCGAGTTAAACTCTGAACAAGGGGAAGTTCTTGTAGTCGAGAAATTGCGAGCTATAATTTGCCAAGTGTCTCTCACAGTAGGGTTTCCCTGTATGACAGGCGTCGAAACGCGCCTCGATTACACTTCGAGTTCGAGGCTTGCGGACGCGTAATTGCCCATCGCGCAGGTGATATATATATATGTATATATATATATATATATATATATATATATATAAGGCATATATACATATATATGTGTGTATATCTATATCTCTCAACGCGTACGTTTGTTGCGGTATCATTACGCGAAGTGATCAGATCCCATCAGCGCCTGAACTGCACGGCATGTGCAGATTCGCCTTCCACGATCAAGATTTTCCAACTAAATTACAACGCGTCTTTTTTTTTATCAACTCTACGCGTAGTCGAACCTCATCGTTGGATAGTCCGAATATACATTTTACGCGTATCGCACAAACCGTCCGAGTATAATCGTTCGTATCTAATCATTTAAATAAAATCGATTGCCCCTTTCAAAGGCTCCACGCACCTCTTTTCCTTATCAAATGCGGATCGGATTACGAACTATAAGAAAATCGAGAGGCTAGACTTGTGCGAAAGAATTTAATTGAGAGATTTCTCAACAGCGCGCAAAGAATGTTGTCATGTCATTTGAATGATTGCTTATGTGTATATATATATATATGGGGCATTCCATGCCGATTCGACCTGGGTCTGACCCGTCACCGCTCCGATTTGACCCGCGATGTTTTATTTTATTGTACTATCTCTGAAAGGCACTCGAGAATTTTTTCAGATTTTTTTGGAACGATTTGCCTTCACAATATTTTTTATAAACAAAAAATTAACGCCCAAATTTAAAAATCTGAAAAAAAAACATAATAATCCTGTGTCACATATCAAACACTATGAGCGTTGAGAAAAAGTGGGCGCGCGTTTCGCTTGGCCTACAATGCGCTTTTTTCGCAAAAAAAATTGTTTTTTAATTAAAAAATATAGCATCAATAGCCCAGTCGTTAAAGAGGAAAAAAAATTACATGATATTATGTAGAATTGACCAAAATTTTTTCAGATTTTTTTCACATTTTTTGTCAGATTTTTTCAGAATTTTTGTCCAAGATTTTTTTTTCCATCATTTTTAGTCAAATTACCGACAATTCAAGTGGCCAAGTGGCCAACCAGACTCAAGTATCATAGGACTTGGGCTACAATGTCAAGAGAGAAAACATCCTTAATTAAACATTTTTAATTCATTCGAATTTTTTCAGAATTTTTTAGTGAATTTCTTGTTTGTTTAAACTTGTAAAAATAACAATCGTTTTTATGAAAGAAATTAATCGCTAAAAAATTCAGAAAAAGATTCGAATGGATTAAAAATGTTTAATTAAGAATGTTTTCTCTCTTGACATTGTAGCCCAAGCCCTATGATACTTGAGTTGGGTTGGCCACTTGGCCACTTGAATTGTCGGTAATTTGACTAAAAATGATGAAAAAAAATCTTGGACAAAAATTCTGAAAAAAATGTGGAAAAAATCTGAAAAAAATCTGATCAATTCTACATAATGTCATGTAATTTTTTTTCCTCTTTAATGACTGGGTGGGCTATTGATTCGATTTTTTTAATAAAAATTTTTTTTTGCAAAAAAAGCGCATTGTAGGCCAAACGAAACGCGCACCCACTTTTTCTAAACGCTCATAGTGTTTGATATGAGACGCAGGATTTTCGCGATTTTTTTCAGATTTTTAAATTTGGGCGTTAATTTTTTGTTTATAAAAAATATTGTGAAGTCAAATCGTTCCAAAAAAATCTGAAAAAATTCTCGAGTGCCTTTTAGAAATAGTACAATAAAATGAAAAATCGCGGGTTAAATCGGAGAGGTGACGGGTCAGACCCAGGTCGAATCGTCATGGAATGCCCCATATATATGACAATAAACAAATAAGTAAAACGCAGTGAATTTATTAATTAAAAACACATTAGAGAGATTTGCAGATCGTGAGGAACCTTCACTTTGCGCTCGCTCTCTGACATAGTCCAGTGAAAGAGACGAAAACCCAGCACTTTTTGGCGTCAAATGTGCATTTTTGACTGAAGGTAGATACTGATACTGGTTGCATACTGATAGTAACCCCAATAAAATTGTTCGGAATAATAAAATAGGTATAAAGTTATCTGACGTCTTTGTTGCCCTACCCTGTTACCTTACCCTGTTTTTTAAAATAGCGGTACAAAAACACGAGAGTACGGCTGGCCCAGACAAAGGCGTAGCGATACGTCTATAATACTCCGCTCGCACACGCATCAACCCCGAATTTTCGAATCGTTTTTGTGCCGCTATTTTCAAAGATAGGGGGTTGGATGTCATATAACTTTACACGAATTTCATTATTCCAAACAACTTTTGCTTCAAACCTTTTTTGATCGGGCCATTAATAATCGAGATACGGCGATTTTGAAGTTCTCAACCCCTATTTCTTAGGGTTGGAGCGAGTTGAGGGGCAACATTTTATTGGGGTTACTTTCAGTATGCAACCATTTACCTTCAGTCAAAAATTCATATTCTACGCTAAAAAGTGCTGGGTTTTCGTCTCTTTTACTGGACTACAGACTTCCCTCGAATAATTCCTGCCGAAATGTCGATTTGCATTTCCCAAAACAACAGTGATAATCCGGAAAAAAATAAAAATTACGATTTCTGGTTGCATCGAGTAATTCGTGTCACAGAAGCAAAATAAAATAAACACCGGAACGATCAAGGGCGGGGTAAAGTATTAAAAATTTTTTTTATTTTTTTTTTTATTTTTTAAATGAATGCATAATATATCAAGAATATTGTGTTAAAATTTTTATGCAATCGAGAAGTGTTCTCAAACTTATGTGCAATGAGCGCTAAGCGACCAAACTCTTCTGCGTTTTCAAAACCGTTTTTCTGAGACTTGTCATATTTGAAGTCCGTGTGCACGATAACTCAAAATCGACTGGACCAGTCGCTTTGAAATTTTGCACAGTACTTCTTCACATAATTCACCAGGTATTGTCGAGAGTTTTTTTTTTTTTTTAATAATTACTAATTTTTCAACAACAAATTAGCCGATTTTTTTAGCGAAAATCGGGTTTTTGGCTCCCAAGTGCTACGAAAAATCGAAAAATCGAAAAAAAAAATCCTTCCGTCATTACCTCGAGAAACATCTCCTTTAACAAATGCATTTTGATTTTTTTTGTTTCAGATGATTCTGTTGCGAGTTATGGTGCACACCGCAAACCAACTTTTTTTCGAGGCGCTTCCGGGGTTTAATTTTCACTCGCTCAATTTTGAATATTTTGCAATGCAAATTTAGGAGAATGTTGTTCAAATGTTACTTTATTATATGTAAATTTTTTAATAAACGAACACTATTCGTTACGCCAAAAAAAATCTTAAAAACATGCCTTTTTTTCGCCGAATTAACTTTACCCCGCCCTTAAGGCCTTAGGCCACTCTAGAGGCCGAAAAAATACGCTTTTCGGGGATTTTCTTTTCAAAAAACCTACAAAATGAATCGAGATTACAAAAAGGGTGTTTATCGTACATATCAGTGACTGTATACAATAATTTTTTTGAAGCGATTAATATCAAAATGGCGGCTGCGCAGCGTTTATCTCAAAACTGCATTTTTTAAGTTGGCCGGAAACATAACTCAATTTTCAACCGATTCACTTGAAATGTTGAATATAGCTTGAAAAATACATTGTCTAAGGAAGTACGTAGGATTTTTTTTATATTCATTTTACATAGTTTTTATATTCATTTTTTGTTTATATTCATTTTACATAGTTCATTTGTTATTAACAATAATCTGACGATTTTTTTGGCTTAAAAAATGCAGTTTTGAGATAAACGCTGCAAAGCCGCCATTTTGAAATAAATCGCTTAAAAAAAAACTATTGTATACAGTCACTGATATGTATGATAAACACCCTTTTTTGTAATCTTCATTTCTTTTGTAGTTTTTCTGACAAAAAATCCCCAAAAAGCCTATTTTTTCGGCCTCTATAGTAGCTTAACCCCTTAACGGCAGATTGTAGAAGCACTTTGTCGCTAAACTTGGCACTAATTTTATTCGATTTCGAGTCTTCGGATTTGTAAATATCGCCTTAGTTTAACCCGAACGATGTTCGGCTCTGCAATGAACCTCGGGTTTATGTGCACACCCACTCGCTCGGTTAAGCATTGTTCGTAGCGTGAGAGGGGGGATGAAATGAAGAACGTGTCTGATAATCGATTTCGCGTTAGTACTGAGCTGCAAGTATAATTCGCACACATTCAATTCCCTGTTGTATACGAGAAAGTATTTCCCGATCTTCGTCGTCGTCGCGAGTCTCACGTTTGGGCTGTGGCGACAAAAAATGCCAACTCAAGAATTCCCAAGGGATCCGCTATATATATATGGCAAAAATATATTTTAAGGACATCTGAGTTTACATAAGAATGAGTATGAGGGCAATTGACTGTGAGGACGGTCCCGAAGTCGAATGTCTTCCAAATCACCTTTCCCCCATATATATATATATATATATATATATATATATATATGTTTTAGATCGCACGCATGAGATCCCCCTGCAAAGCCCAAAAAGAGGGCCTTTCGATCTTTCCGCGCGCGTATACACTTTGCCGCGATCCACCGGACTTTCCTTCAATTTTTGTTCTTCTGCTGCTGCTTTTTTTCTTCTTTTTTCTCTTTATTTCTCATTCATCTTTTTCGTTCCTCCGCATGTTGGGGCACCAGACTGCAGGTCGCCAATCGCGTCGAGGAATCCTCGCGGGATTCTAACTCTTTCGGTTCTTTCGTCATTATATATATATATATATATATATATATTCAAGGCTTGGAGAATGGGCAAACGAGAGAAGAGGCCCATCGGCCGGACCCGGAGAGTTCGCAGCATTAAAAATGTATCAATTTAGCAACGCGTTGGATCGAAGGAAAAACATGAAACTTTTATATATATATATGTTGTACGCAGGCGAGGCGATTCTCGAAATGTTCTCTGAATGATGTAAAGCATAACGTCGATGATGAGCCGGCAGAACGATCTGAAAAACCGCATCGTCTTAGGAATAGAAATCTTGTGCATTCGTCGTTCGCGTTCGCAAGTCACCAACGGTCCAAAGAATCCTTACTTTTTCCCTGTTCAACCCGACTGGCATTTTCTTCCGCATTGATTCGCGTTCTTCGTCCAACGAAACGATGATGCTTTCGATATATAACTCTTCTGCTCTTTTGATCCGCTTGTGCTCCCTCGTCTCAATAGCCGAATACACGGGGGCGAACTATTTCACGCTCGAGAATTCTTTTTGTGTCGTATTCTCGTCTAATGTGTGTGAGTGTGTATATATATATATATATATATATTAGAGTTTGTCGGGAAAAAAAATTATCACTTACCGCTCGAACGAAATTACTTTTTTTTTAAATTGCAATGCATGATAAAGTCGACCGAATATTGAATGTCAAGTTATTCGAGTTGAAACGTGAAGAATGCATTGTTTGGGTACATCAAGTAGGGAAAAAAATTATGGAGTGTTAGCACTTATTGTTAGACTTGAATCAGGGAGCTAGAATGGGATTAATTTTAATGCATTGGAATTCAGGCGATTAACCCTTTGAAGCATACATTTTTCTTTACGTGCACGTTTTTTGCACTTTCGTTATTGATGACACCCGCTACGTGGAAAATCAAAATTTAATAGATATGTTTTAGTAGTTATTGAAGTCCTAGGAACATCGAAATGCGTTTTCAACAGCCATACTTAATTAAAAAACACTTTTGATTCGTGAAAATCTGAATTGAATTAGGTGTAACACCAGTTACATTACACTATGCCGCAAAGGGTTAAGAAAAAACGTAGAGAGTGATTTTTTTGGGTAAATCGAGTAGGGCAAAAAATTATGGAGCGCTACCACTTAGACTGGAGTTAGGGAGCTCGAATTTGGATTAATCTGTTTGTATACCTAATAGTATTTTTTAACGGGATAATATGCGTCAAAAAGTGTTTCTTTTGCGTCAAAAAGTCGTGCAATCGATTATATATACCTATATTTAGCGGTGTCTGAAAGAAAACCTTTTGAGTCAAATATATCAATATATCAAATATATATTAGGGTGATTCGTTTCCGGGTAACTTTTTTTTCACCCATCGTGCCTGAAAACCTTTAGTTGGTACCCAAAAACGAAGTTTCGTGAAAGGGGGGTGTTGTCAAAAAATATTTAGAGGTCGCGAATCAAAATTGAAGGTTTCCCATTTGATTAACATTGAAAAAAATGTTTTTCTCATTATTAGTGTTACCATTCCGCGAATTTTGATATCGCGATATTTTCCAAGTGGGTTCTCATAGGAAATATGATACTTTACAATAAAGTTCATTGAGCCATGTCCGTAAAATCAACCGTTTCAGCGGTATCATTATTGCAAGTGAGTATTGTATGAAAATATCTATTCAATCGGCTGTAACGCCTAAGCTATTAGATATATCGAAAAAAATTCAAATGAGAACTATGTAGAGAAAGTAATTTGCTACAAAAACGTCTTATAATCCGAGCCCGTAAATTCAACTCTTTCTCAGCTATAGGTTGATGAAGTAAAATAAATCGATTTTTTTGTTTAAAAAAAATCTATTTATTTTACTTTATAGATTTTTTTGTTTAATATATATATATATATCCACCAACATATATATCATGTCCTACTATATGCTGGAATTCCATTTTAGTAAAAGTCCCACGGTTCAAAAAACTTCTAAAAAACTTTTTAAAGTACAGTACTACCTCCCTAAGAGAGCGGTCTAGGGCGGTTAGGGGAAGTAATTCTCGAGAAATTCGTCGCCGAAGCCTTCCCCCACCGCTAGGTAAGCGCGCTCGAAAATCGCGCATGTGGTAGCGTGTATGTGTTTCTCCACTCGACCTCTATGAGAGAGCGCGAACGAAAGTGTTGAGAAAACTGTAAACAAGTTGCGGAAAGTGTACTGGCGTTTCGTCGTTTCATGCGTAAGTATATCTCATTGAATATTGATGTGTAAATCTTTCTTTTTCTTCGCGTTTTTTTTATTCTGCTGTTTGGTATATTTTGTTGTTGCAATATTATAACACATATGAAGGAGACATTTGTAAAACTTTCAATAATTGTTGAATTATCTTATTGTTCGCAAAAATATACGTAGTATATTCGTTATCGAAACTCGAACATATACAGTAGAACCTCGATTATCCGAACCAATTGGGACCGAGACTAGTTCGGATAATCAAAAGTTCGGATAATCGAAACGTGGGTTTTTTGGGACGAGATCATAAACAACACCTTTTTATATAAAAACAGTACATACATATATATTATAATTTGACATATATGTTAACGTTGAAATATATATATATATATATATATATATATATATATATATATATATATATATATATAATGTATTTGAAATACCTGAAAAAAGTCGAATGCTTTTTTTATATTTTTTAAAAATAAAATCGTCCATTTTTAATTGACGAACGGCTGTAACGCGTTTTTGAGCGGCTGTCTCGCAGCCGTTTGGGAAGGAGAGATTGCGTTGGGTTGCTCATTGTTGCTCACGGCGGTGGCAGCGAGCAACAATGTATCTTTCGCGCCAACGTTCGGATAATTGAGAGTTCGGATAAACTAAGTCATCGTTCGGATAATTGAGGTTCTACTGTACAGTGTACAAAAAAAATGTAACTAACAATTTATCTTGTGTATATACTTCAAGTTGAAATATACAATGTATATATATGTATAAATATTTCATTTTTAGATATGCTGTACGATATTTGCATTTATTACTACTACTCATAAACATATCTCTAGTATAATGTAGCCTCGATAATTTTTATCAATATCAATAATATTCTATGCTGTGTTAATGTCTATTAAAATATATTTTACTTGCATTAAATTACTACTTGAAATTTAATTATGGTGCATGTTTTTTTCTCCGACTTTACGGCTTAAACGTATATATTATTATACAAAGGAATATTATCCATTTGACAATCGCGCGACGTGCGATTTTCTGAAATCGCTCGCGATCTCTTATGGAGTTGTCCGCGACAAACTCGGGAGGCCTCGGGTACACTGGACAGCTCGAGCTAGGTGGGGGAAGCCATAAAATGCGCTCAAGCGGAACGGCGGGGAAATTCTCTCTTAGCGAGGGCTCTCTTAGGGAGGTAGTACTGTATATATAATAGGCACGATATCCGTAGTACATTTTTTTTATACCGCAGGCTATCAAAATTATATGTTCGAATTCATTTATATAGAAATTCTGCATAGGATGATTTTTCATAAAGTTTCCTCTGCATTTAAGGTTGAAAAGAAGAATTTTCTAGATCAAATAAATAACCAAGAGTTTTTTTTTATAACTGGGTCAAACAAGTTACCATTTGTAGAAATGGCATGCGAAAGACCAAAAGCAGATGATTTTTAGCTCGAAAACCGTGGGACTTTTACTAAACTGAAATTCCAGCATATAGTAGGACATGATCAGACCTATAGAGAGTTGCAGGATTATCCATTCATTACAGGACTCCCTGTGTATATTAGATGTGGTACAAAGAAATTCATTATTTTTGCCTTCAATTTCATGCAAAAATAATGGATTTCTTTTTACTACACCTAATATATATATATATATATATATATATATATATATATATATATAATGAAAATTTGAAAAATAATGGGCCCTTTAATGCACCGTAACTTTTCAGGTCCAGCTAGAATGTTAAGAGGAAATGATACCTCATCGCGGTCGGTATGGTAGAACAATTATAGATTCCTAAAAATCTCGAAAACAGCTCTTCAGATCCCGTCGAAACTTTGCCAAATGACGTCAAATAGATAGACGAACAGCCGTCTTCCCCTCAAATTTTCTGAATTTGAGAAAAAAACTAGATTGGCTTATGATAAACCAATCTACATTTTTTTTCTCAAATTCAGAAAATTTGAGGAGAAGACAGCTGTTCGTCTATCTATTTGACGTCGTTTGGCAAAGTTTCGACGGGATCTGAAGAGCCGTTTTCGAGATTTTTGGGAATCTATAATTGTTCTACCATACCGACCGCGATGAGGTATCATTCCCTCTTAATACCATTTACTCACAGCCATATAGTATGTAACCCGACAAATATAATCGGCATAATGGCATTTTTATGAAAATTGCCAAAGTTACATGATTCCACGACAAAACATCTGCTCTCGCTCGCGTCCTTCCAATCACGCTGGCCCGAATTATCCGGCAAATTTTTCGTCATTTTCGCCAAATGTTGTGTTCTTCGAGGGAAACGAAATGTCAACGTAAAAATGTGAGGCTACGAAGGGTTTCGAAGCTCGCGTGCAAAAGACTGATCGCGGCGGTCTGTTGCGGTCAGATAAAGGGCCGTATATGGGAATGAGACAACGACGTCCCGTGTATGTGTGTGTATATATATATATATATATATATATATATATATATATATTCACGCGCATATACGTATCCAGTCACCGGAGATCTTTGGAGTCGAACGCGCGAGAACATCACTAAAGTGTCAGCGGGAATCAGAATTCAGAGGTGCTCCGCGCGTCGCTTGTTAGCGAACCGCGCCCCGACAAAAAAGGGCTGATCCATGGAGCGAGGGGGGCTCGCGCGCGAGTGCGAGAATATATATGCGGAGAGCGTATAAGAAGGTACGCCAAAACACGTCGGTGGGGCGGATGAATAAAGGAAGCGAGTCAAAGGAAGTCACTACGAGTGACGTATGTGTGTATATATGTAGAAAATGTTTTTTTCCTAGTACCTAATTTTTTTCTGCTCATTTAGGCTTCGAATATCACGGATTTTTTTTTTTAATCATTATTACAGGTTCATAACCTCCAGGTGAAAAAAAAGTTTGGATAATGGGTGAAAATAAATAAATAAAAAAATAACGAAGAATTTTTGTTGCATTCCAACAATGCAAACCTAAACACCATCCCTTCTTAGATATAATGCTATGGGAATATTTTCAAATCGCGGGAGTGTTTTATATTGGGACCTTGAATAAGATCTCGCTGTTTTGTCGTGAAAATTAATGCTTCATTTTAAAAACATAATTCCTAATGCTTTCAAAAGTTTCGAAACTGTTGTGTGGTTAACTCAAAATTTTACATGTTTAACACTATGAAGAAACAAGTTGTTTACACTTCGGCGAAATTACATACACTGAATCTCAAGCTTGCTTATAGTACTTCTTTATAGATGCGTTAACCTCTCGAACTACGCGCACGTAGTTGTGGTAACGCCATCTGTTGGAAAACAGCGATCACTTATTCAACGTCCTATTAATTTTGGCTGGGGCTGTGAATATATATATATATATATATATAGACACACACACAGGCTGTCTCAAAATGACTTGACATTGAAATTTATTAACAAAATGTATTATTTGTTTTACAAGTACGACTATTTTTATTTTAAGGGGTTACCCCCACTTGCGATTTTGAAAAAATCGATTTTTTTTTATTGCATTCTTTTTGAAGTATAAGTATCTGAGAATATGTCCTGAAAATTTCAAGGCGATCCGAACAAAATTGACTGAGATATGAGCGTTGAAAGAGAAGAATCCGTTGTGTAAACGACCGGAAATTGAAACTTTAAACGCGTTTTTCTCAAAATGGCATTTCTGAAGTCGGTGGCCAAGATTACTCGAACACTAATGAACCGATCTTCTTGAAATTTTGCAGGCTTATTTAATACATAAAAATGTAGTCTTTAATCGTTCGATTTTTTTTTCGAAAAAAATGGCCGTTTTATAGCCAAAAAACGGCCGTTTTTTTTCGTTAAAATCGAACCATTAACTTTGACTGTCCGCCATTTTGTGAAAAATGCATTTTTTTTTAAATCCTTCAATTAAAGACTAGTTTATACTTTGACTAAATTCATCCACATTTTTTTTCTTCAGATGATCCACTTCGCCGCAATGTTGGTCACCGCAAACCGTGTATATAAAAACATTATTTCATTGACGGCCATTTGCCACTAAACAATGTAATATTTTTCAATAAAAAAATTACTGAAAGTTCTTCAAGATGTGTTCTTTAAGATGGTAATATTGATCGATTAAAAAAGTTTTGTAGTTTCCTTTGAAAAAATTCATGAAAAAGGCCTTTTTGCGCTACAAGTGGGGGTAACGCCTTAATATAAGGTACAAACATGGAGGTTATATGTGGAACACACTATCCGATAAATGGCCGTCCCTGCTTGCAATTCTTTTATCATTCTTTGGACGAAATTTCCCTTAACATTGTGGCGTAAGTGCGGACTAATTTCATTAAGGGGTCTTTTCACTTTGGACGCTGAAAAAAGGTTATTTACATGCATTTTTTTGATAGATCATATAATAGACGTTGATATAAATGTTGTGACACTTAATGAATACACTTTCGAAATTTATAAAAAAATATTTTAAATTTATTTAACCCATGTCGTTGTTTTTAGCACCTGTAAACCTTGAACATGGGTCATGAGCGTGCGTCGCTTATTTAACAATGTTATTCTGTAAGGAAAAAACTGAAAAAATTCGTAGGTCTTTTGTGGACTTCTAACTATGCGATAGAATTGTTGCCAGCCCCGAAAATCCCTTTTTCAATCGACATTTTCATCAAAATTCAGAGGCATGCTCAACGTTGAAAGATTTGGCATGGACACAAACGACCCAAGTTCAAAGGATTAAGGTTAAATAACTATTTATAGACGAAAATGGTAGTTAAAAAAATGTTCTAAAAAAATTGTAGGTCTACGCTGGTGATGAAATCTTGCAGATGGATCATCGGAAACAAAAAAACTCGAACGGTTTTAGATTCAGTATGTTAATGGCTACAGCGCATATCATACGATTTTCGATATATGCAAAAACAACAAAATGGCGGACATCTTTCGAAAAAACAAAAAAAAAGTGTTTCTTCATCGTTTTTTGGCAAACAAAAATAGTAAATATCAAAATTTAAAAAAATCCTTGATATGCGCTATACCTATAGTTGTAAAGAATCTGTGGGTACAATTTCATAAGGATCGGTTCATTAGTTTCGAAGATTTTATCAACAAGCCGTCGAAAAACGTTGTTTCGAGAAAAACGCGTTTAAAGTTTGTTTAGGTTACAGAAATACATTTGAAAAATGTTAAATGTGTTTCGAAAGTGTATTTATTAAGTGTAACAACTTTTATGTCAATATCTATAATATAAACCTATTTAAAAAAATCATGTTAATAGCTTTTTTAGCGTCCAAAGTGCGACGACCCCTTAATGGTGCTTCCAATTGCTTCCTCGAGCTCCGGAATGTTATGTAGATCATTGGCATGCACTTTCGGAAAACCCCAAAGCCTTTCAGAAAACCCCAAACAAATAAGTCCAATGGAATCAAATCGCACGATCTTGGCGGGTAATTCACATCGCCGGGACGCGACACAACACGACCCCCATGTAGGTTTCGCCAATCGAATCGTAACGGCCAATACTTGGACCAATGTTGTCGGGACGATGATCGATCAACCAATTGTACGCCAATGCTCGGCTGAGTATTGACTAGCCAACATCGGCTTGTCGATACGAGGCCGACGTTTGGCGAAGTGTAGACTCGCCAATCAATGGTTTGCCGATACGCGGTCAATGTTCGGCCAAACGTAGACTCGCTAATCGCTGGCTTATCGATACGAGGCCGATGTTTGGCGAAATATAGACTGGCCAATCATTGGTTTGCCAATACGAGGCCAATGTTCGGCCAAGTATAGACTTGTTCATTATTGGTTTACCGATATGAGGCCGATGTTTGGCGAAGTATAGACTCGCCAATCATTGGTTTGCCGATACGAGGACAATGTTCGGCCAAATATAGGCTCTCTAATCATTGGCTTATCGATACGAGGTCGATGTTTGGCGAAGTATAGACTCGCCAATCATGTTTTCGCCTATACGAGGCCAATGTTCGGCCGAGTAACGCATGATCAAACCGAAATTCGTATATTGACGATTCATTGTTTCGCGTTGAAATAATTGAGAGACGAGATAAATACTTTTTACGAGTCCATTGGACATTATTCTTAACAAATATACTACCAAATCAATGCACTCATTGTTAGCCGATTCTCGAACGAGCTCTAACGCGATATTCTGCCGATTTTTATGAACCATCCTACACTGACAGAAAAATTCTATTAATATTAACTAACCGCGTCTATTCATTTATTTTTTATTTGAATTAACTAGATTTTTCGTGAAATCAAATTTTTCCTATTGCATTCCATTATTGGAATTATTCATTTTAAATATATTTATTTATTCAAATGAAACTTGAACTAATGAACTAATGGTCTGTCTTTATTGCAACACACATATTAACGGGTTGTGGGGGTAGAGAAGGTGGAGAGAGAGGAATTATATATATAGGTTAGGTTTGAAAATTCTATAACATGTCATTCGATAACACTCTCTAATTATCACAATGATATTAACTAATTGATATAGTTTATGTGATACAAATAATGATGAGAATCCATTTGGTATCTTATGCCATATCTGCGATTCAAATGTTACAAGCACTCGGTAGCATAGAGGCAGCGTGTTTGGCTATGGCTAGGGAAGTTCAAGGTTCGAGCCCCCATATGGGTGAAATATTATCGTCGAACTAATCATTTCGAAAGACCAGGTAATGACGAATTACGATACAAAAATAATTATTTTTTTTTTGGCAGTGCAGGACCAATTTTGGTGATCTATATTGAGTCACAATTATCCGCCAAGACTCGGTCGATAATCGGGCCAAGCTCGAGTGCCAATGATGGCAATCTTGAGGGGGCTTATTGTTGGCCGATTCTCGAATGAACTCCTACGCGATGCTCGGCCGATTCTCATAAGCTATTCTAGGGCCAATATTGATTGCGAATATCGGGCCGCTCTTATCATCCAAGGCTCGGTCGATGATCGGGCCAAGCTCGAGTGCCAATGTTGGCAAGCTTGGCGTCGAGCATCGGCCAATCATTGGCCACTACCGATCACCCTACATGGGCCATGAAACTTCGTCTGCAATAACTGCATTGTTTCGCCCACAGTGTGGCAGGTTGCGTCGTCTTATTGAAAGATTATGTCTTCCAAATCCATGCCGTTTTTGCCATTTATCGCATATTGTATTCCACACATAAGCATCATGTTTGTACCTTATATTAAGGGGTTACGTGGGTTTCGAAGCCAAAAATGCATATTTTCTTCATTAAAAAAAACATGATATATTAATTATTTCATTCAAAATGTTAAGCACATAAAAGTTGCTGCTTTATGTGCTTAACATTTTAAATAAAATAATTAATATATTATTTTTTTAATTTCGTTTCAACGAAATTGAAAAAAAAAATTACATCCAAAAATTTGGGAGATTCAGACGGTGAGGCCTGGTTCCCGGAGACCCCTCAAAAAAAGTGCCCCCCTGGTAGTCAAGATAACTCTTGATAGTTTTAACTGAAATTAAAAAACCAAATTTTTTTCTGTTAGTAGATAAGCATCGATGGGAGGGATCGAAAGGAGGGATTTTTTTGAAATTTGAATTTTTGGCACAAGTTGGATGCAACATAGTTCAATTTTTCGTACAATTTACACTACGTATAGCATTGTAAAATTAGTTGTAATAGAAAAAAAACTTCGTTCAATGACTAGTCAATGCTATTTTGCAGAAGTTCGCAAAATTTCAATAAGATCGGTGCATTAATTTTTGAGAAATCGTGTCCACCGAATTCCAAAATAGTGTTTTGAGAAATGTGGGATTACCTGCGTCGCTCCCGGCCGGTCTTTCCCAACGGGGGAATTCCCAAAGGCACTCCTAGACTTTTACTCCGATTGACTTAAACCGTTGGGAGAATATTCTTGAAATTAATATTGAATATTGTTAAAAAAATTTCAAACCCACATAACCCCTTAAAATAACAATATTCGCATTTTTTTAAATGAATGGTACGTTTTATAAATAAATAAAAATGTCAGTTCATTTTGAGACACCTTTTATATCAGAGCGATAGTTATTTCGTCGCAACTTCACATCTCTAGAATCTTCCTGCACTGAGTGACAAAAGCTGGCAAGACTCATATAATTTCTCTGTGGCTGTCTCGGTCGCTCTTTTTCCCTCTTTACTCCCTCGCCCCTTCGTCCGCCGCCTCGACTCTGCCACTTGGACTTAAATATATTTCACTTTTTTTTTTTCCTCCTTTCGCGGATTGATGCGCTGCTCGCGTTTTGCCGGAAGGCGCGTGGTGTTCTCTTCGATGTTTTATACCTTTGATTCATTTTTTAAAAGGCTTTTTATCTCTCTTTTCTGTTCTCTTTCTCTCCATATATATATATATATATATATATATATATATATATATATATATATATATATATATATATACGTACAAAACACATCCTTACTCGTCCGATTTTTTCCCTCCCGTGCGTTCTTCCCTCTTCTCGTTTTATCTTCGTGCACGAATTGCGAAGTTTTCGCTCTCGCTCCCTCTCTCTCGCGCTCTCTCTGTCTTTGGTTCGTCTTCTCTTTCTCAAAAGAAAAAAAATCTCTATTGCGCGCGAGAGACCGCGGAGAAGCTTCGGATTCTCCCCAAATCTCGTCTCTCCCGATGTTTCGATACAAATTACATGAAGAGGACATGGCCGGACGCGCGGTCCCCCTGGCTCAATCTCGGAGTATGAGGAGAATGGGAACGAGACACGCTCTTGTCTCTCGGCTCTCTCGTCACTCGCTCACTCTCTGACTCTCTGACTCTCTCTCTCTCTCTCTCTCTCGCGCTCTCTCCCTCTCTCTTTCTCTCTATGTCCGTCTGTCTTTATCTGTATCTCTTTTCCTCGAGGATGTCGGACTGCCTTACGCGTTTGTGAGCTGTCGTGCAAGCGAGAACGAACAAACGCCTGCGAGACGAAGAAGGCAAAAGACTGATGTTATCATCAGCGTTGCTACCCGCGCTTTTTGCCGGTAATACGTACATTTTTTGTTGAAATCTTGCGTGCGTTTCCTCTTGCCCGATCTTCCACTTATTGCTTATATATATATATATATATATATATATATATATATATAGAGAGAGAGAGAGAGAGAGAGAGAGAGAGAGAGAGAGAGAAGAACGTGGTCCAGAATGCGAATGTATTTTCGAAGGGTGACTCTTTTTCACACAAGTCTTTCCACATATCCCTATACCCAACATTACTTGGTATTGGGGCCTTTCCGGTTGTTCTGCAAAACCCACACATTCTCTCTCTCTCTCTCTCTCTCTCTCTCTCTCTCTCTCTCTTTCTTTTTTCCTTATAGTCGATTCTGTATCGCGTGGAAAACCACCGTTGCAGTATTTTATTTTATTTTATTTCTTTTTATTTTTCCATTTTATGTTATGTTACTTTACCTTATTCTAGTTCTTCTAACATTCAGTAGGCGGTACTACAGCTAGATAGTCATGATTCGTTTATTTGTTAAATTTGTTCAAATTGTTACTCTAGTTTATGTTATATTAATCCACTTAACGTTATATTTACCTTATTCTCGTTCTTCTATTCAGTAGGCGGTACTACAGGTAAATAGTCAAGATTAGTTTATTTGTTAAATTTGTTCAAAGTGTTACGTTAGTTTATTTAGTTTATTTTGTTATTTCAGTTATTTTGAGTTTCTTTGAGTCACACTGTTCTCTATTGTGATTGGTTCCGTATGCACAATACCGCCTGTATAATTTCGATCATTATCATTAGTATTATATATTCTTCGCACAAATTGTATTTCGCATTCAGCAATATCGTGTAGTCTATACGAATTATCATCTTATAACAATTGAAATGTCACGCATGTACAATATAGCTAGTATTCTTACTTTTAATTTATTTTATTGTATTTCATTTTTATTTATTTTTATTTCATTTTTTATTAGTATTATTTTCTCTGGTCTTATTATTATTCTGTTTTACCGTCACTGTTACTATTCTTGTTCACCGAAATTATTATTATTATTATTATCATTATTATTATTGGCCATTACTGAAGTATCAGCATGTAATTACACCTTTGTACAATCGCATATAGAGCCTTTGCATGTACGTTTTAACGGGTTTATCGGGTAAACCGACCAATGAATGGACGAATAACGACACTGTACGACTCAGATGGACTGTAAAATGGAAATAATGGCTATAGCTACCAAAAGATATTACTCTGATAGTAGGAAAAAAAATTCGAAGTAATTGCAACAAATGATATTGAAGGAATTGATAGATACGTAGCGAAATGCCTAAATCGCCACTGAATGAACGAAATCACCAGTAAATCGATGCTCAACCGCCAGTTGATGGCTGTGTAGTGTGGACGAACGCTATCGAGCAAAACGAATTATTTTTATTAAATGCTGGATTCGGAGATCACTGTGTTGCACAATAATAATAATATTCTTATAGATCTGAGTGAGTATTATATTCGTTACCACGATTTCGTAGAAAATACACAACGCTTTTTTGCATCTTAATTCTCATAAAAAACTGCCAAAGTATGTTTTGACAGAGACATAGAAAATTAAATTTTGACAAAAATAAAAAAATGGATGACTTGATTTTATGACAACATTTAATGAAATGTCTATTGTTACATCTTAACAATAATTAATTGAGCAATTTTCAGCAGATAAGCTAAATTTGTTACTCTACTTTGAGAATTATCCGAACAGAGCCCATTGCATATGTCCATTAACTGGAAGGAGGTTAGAATAGAGCACCAGTGAATAAACATGTCTAATTCTGAGCTATTATTACGAATTATTATTTTTTAATTGCACAACAATCAAAGATTCATTCTTTCTCAAGAAATGAAAGTAATACTTACCCTCAAAACTTATAAAAACTAATGTTTTCGCGTTTCGAACACCTACTGCGCACAGCCATGTCGTAACTAACAAGGAACATCGCTCTGGTGACACCTTTCGATTTTGTTGAAATTTGGAAATGTTATAAAGCACCGAAAAGTAAGCGATACGTATTTTTTTTTATCGGCGAAAAAACGCTTTTAAGGGGTGAAACCACCCCTCGAAAAAAGGCAGCTCTAGGGGTAATATAGCAATTTCACGAACAAGGAGTCCACCGATTTCAATTAAACAAAAACGAAAATTCTTCTGATCCGAAGCCATGAAAAATCCACTACAGTGACAGTGCAAAAAAATTGAGGGGTGAACCACCCCTATATTAAGGGGTGGTTCACCCCTTAAAACCGTTTTTCCGCCAATAAAAAAAAATACGTATCGCTTACTTTTCGGTGCTTCATAACATATCCAAATTTCAACAAAATCGAAGGGTGTCACCTGAGGAATGTTTCTTATAAGTTGCGCGATGTCCAAGTCCCAAAAACTAGAAAAATTCCGCAAAGCGTCAAAATTCGATATTAAACTGACAAATCGGTTTGAACAATAGCTGTGATTTTTTTGCTAAATTATAGTTATTCGAGTTTTTATCGACAACTCATACGCTTTGCTGATTTTGAATATAAATGAGCTTATGTGCATTCACTGGTCCCCGTCCATTTACTGGTCGGTTCACCCTAGCAGGTCGATGCTGAATATTTTTTTCTTCTCAGAATATCGGGATGGCGACGGCGGGATTTCAGACACAATTGATACGTAGTTTTGCCGAGTTTGAGTTTTTTCAATGCGAAATATTGATAAACAATGAAGTTCTCATTGTTTAAACAAAGTGCCGATTTTGCTACATGGCCCATTGATACACGTATTTCTGGCAACCAGGGTCGTCTGAAACCAAAAGTTTAAAAAATGTACTTTTAGCATATGACCGGATAGTTTTTTTTGAAAATTTGAAGATTCGAGAAACAGCAAGCTGTAGTGAAAAAAAGCCGATTTTCGACAACAAAAAAAACAACACGCTAATAAGGCCAATAAACACGTAGGTGGAGCCCATTCTGATTCGGGCTCGCTAGTCGGTCATGTATAAAAATCGCTAATGGCACATGTATAAAAATAAATACTAATGTGTGCTCTTATGGTAGTTTTGGAATGATCGACGCTCGTTCAACGTCCTTGGGATTTTCACTCGTGTCATCAGGGTACGATACCTGTGCGCCCGCATATTTACACCAAGAGAGAGAGAGAGAGGCGAAGGAACACGCGAGGCTAATTCAGCAAATTGGATGGAGACTTTTGCAAGCTGATAATGAAGGCTGTCGGCACGGGGCGCATCGAATTCTCATATATATATATACATATATTTACACATACACGAGAGTCTCTCCGATAAACGAGCGACCGAACAAGTTTGAGAGCGCAAGAACGGCGGAAAAAAGAGACCGAGCGATCTTGGGGTAATCGAGACAGGCTGCGGACTCTATCCTCTCTCTCTCTCTCTCTCTCTCTCTCTCTCTCTCTCTCTCTCTCTCTCTCTCTCTCTCTCTCTCTCTCTGCCTCTTCGAGAGAGTACATAAAACAATTTTACGTTGTAAATATAATCTCTCCGGGTATTGGCAATTAATGCAAGGCTCATGAGCCGTTCGAGGCGTGCGAAAAAGAAAAACGTCCTCCAAGGATTAACGCAAGTGGTACGGGTATCGTAAAGTAAAAAAAAAAAAGGATCCTCTTAAAGCAGCGTTCCATTGCTCGTTGGCTACGCGCGTAATTGCAATATTGAATTAAATTTTGATTACTTTCAACGAGTACGCAAATCGTTCCGTTGTTTATTGAGCAGTCTGTATGTCACGAAACATCTATACTCTTCGATATATTTGCGGAGTAACACTTTTTTTTTTCGATGGTCGAAAATATTGCGGATGGAAAAAATGGTCGAGTAAAAAATCACCGAAGGGCGAGGAATTTTTTTACTGATTTTCATGATGTTTTTTTTAATAGGAAAGATTTTTTCACCATTTTTGAGACTTTGGGTATAAATTATTACTACATTTGCTTGTTACATGGTATTTTTTGTTTTATTAATCTTAAAAAATGGCAGAGGTGTGGCACGGTCTGCTAAGGGGCACTTTCAAAACTGGCGTGACGTATAGTTGAAAAACTAATTGACCGATACTGATAAAATATGGTATAAAACTTTCTAACCTTATTGTCTAAAACGTGACCCTGAATGTCCTTGAAAATTGAAGAAACAAAAGTATCTTTTTATTGCAAAATGTAGCCATTTTTCGGCAAGTTTAATCTTTTTATTTCAAAGCGTATCGTTTAATGGATTTTCAACATTTCTTGTTTCGTATTTTGCGTATGAGTGTCAATTGAGGGGCCCGTCCAGTTTGAAAATTTAAAAAAATCGAGAGCAAGCAAGACTTGAAGATATCGACGATGATGAGCAATCAGGAGGGATTTTGTACGGTGCAGGAATTGCCGATTGAGTTTTTAAGAGTTTTTCATGGTATAAACTTCAAACGCGTTTTTCTCGAAACAAGGTTTTCAAAATCTAGCTCCATCGTATCCCTAAAACTAATAAACCGATTCTCTTGAAATTTGAACCACATACTGTAAACATGATTCGCAACAAGATGACCCTCGATGGTTTTAAAATTTTGATTTTTACTCTTTTTTTGCGAAAAACTGCGAAAAACGCGTTTTTTTACTTTTTTCGTTTTTCATCTGCGATTTTTTAATTTTTTGATAAAACTTTAGATCCGAGGGTCATTTTGTAGCTGGTGTCATACCGAATCTAATGGACTTTGATTTTTTCGTTTCAGACACGCCGTTGCCGAGTTGTGATGGAGCTACCTAACCTATAGTTTTTGTACTTAAAAATGAATTAAAATGAAGTAACATTTATTTTTTATGTATTTCACGACTTTATTTATGAAGCCCAACAACTTTTATATTCATATCTTTTATAAAAACCTAAAAAAATCACGAAAATAACCTTTTTCGTGGCTCCAAAGTAGACTGGCCCCTTAAAGAAAAATCTCCGTTGGTTTTTTCAGATTAATCCCGCCGACACTACTTTCACGCCGTCTGACAACATTCATCGAACTCGTTTAGAAGACCGTGCCATACCTCCGCCATTTTTAAAAATTAATTTACAAAACGTTACGTAACATTCAGAAGTTTTTTTCTCGCCTGAAGGTATCTCCGCCCTCACAACAATATTTTCCCGTGAATTTAGTATTTGACGATAACCACAATAATTTAACTTGGAAGTACCTGCTCGATGTGGGATCGAAGTTTGCATCATTTGAATGCAATTAAAATTCTTTTCAATTTCCTATTTTCATTACTATCCAAAGTCATACTTTGCACATTTAGGCTGCAGGTCGCTAAATAAGAATCCTAAAATATGTTTGCGTGCTTTTCGTAGCTCGAATATACCGAAGGGAAATTTGAGAAATGTAAAAAAAAAGTCACTTTTCTTGCGTCCCAACGATGGGAACCTCAACATCATCAATCGATGATGTTTAGTGTTATTATTATTTTCGGACCAAACGGTTACTCTGGTCCGCACTACCCGATAAACGGCCTAACCTGACGAAGTTGTAAGGATTTCTATCGACCATACGCAACCCTGATAAATCATTCAAACTCCAGGCTCACCGGAAGTATTACGTTATTTTGTCATCGGCTCGGAATTCGCTGGAGCTGCAAATGTCGATGCAAAAACGCAGACAGTTGACAGCCCATAATTGTTTCTTCCCCATATATAGGGACATGTGCGTATTTCAATGACGACAGCAGCAAGAAATATCGCGCTCTCGAAACGTTTCATTGTTTGCTTGATGAAAAAAAAAAAAAAACCCAAGAAACGTAGAATGATCAATGGCCCAAGTGGATCGCAACGGAGCCCGATTGAAAATTTCGGTAGATCGTGGTCTTTGAATCCTCGATCGGCGGTTATCCTTTTACTCTCGCTGCGCCTGGATGGGAAAAGGGAACGAGCGAGCAGCTGGATCATCGGACAGGATACATGGCCGATGCAGAGTGCGGAGTAAAGAGGCCGAGTAAAGGAGAGGTAATGGAGGCTAAACGGTGGCGGTGCCTTGATATGCAAAGCCTGGAATTTCCTCGCAATACGAAGAGAGAGAGAGTGAGAGAGAGAGAGAGCGCGCACGCAGTCTGTGAGAGTACGCAAGGTATTCCGTACGCAAGCCATTTCAGTAATAGCGTCAATTTACATTGGCTCTTAACGTCTGCAATTCGAACGGCATTCGTCTTCGACCCCCTCGGTGCGATTCTCCGTCTCTCACCTTCTCCCTCTCATTCTCCTTGACGATCTAAAAGAAAAAATCTCTCTCTCTCTCTCCCCCTCTCTCTCACGCTCGCTTTACTCTCTCGATGGGAAAACGCTTTCGCCAAGCGGATTTTGCGTAAAACTCTCTTACTCGAGTTAAACTCGTTCCAAGATCCGCTTTCCCATACAACTAATGTACGCAAAGATATCCCGGTAGTCTTTCCTATGCGGTGTTACTAACGGTAATCTAAACGCGTGTTATTAATGCTTCATAACCAGCCATATCGCGGCCAAGCCATTTGCACCCACAAATTACGGTGATTTTCTAGCAATGACTTTCCGAAGAATTTTACTCGAGCCTCCGCTTTCAGGGGAGGCTCGGAGATCCAGACGTGGTTAACGATTACATACATATACCACGATTTTTAACCACCATTTTAATCCTACTGCCTCATCCTCGAGATACCGAGCAACGGAAACCTGCCGTGAAGTAAAAATAAAAATAAAACGGTAGCAACTATGTTTGTAATTATGTTACCGATCAGTGAAAATATGTATCACTAATAACATAATTAATATTCATCCATGTAGTGCTGATAATAATAATAGTACTGATTAGTATAATTGATTGATATTATTATTATTGATGATGGTTTTTTATTTTATTTCCTGAGCTCCAAGATAAAAGTTTGCGAGCTTTCACGTATTGCCGTTCCCAATTGAACCATTACCGATCACTCCCTTATCATTTTTTTATCCCCATTATATCTATTCCGAAAATGAAAAAAAAAACGATCGAACGAATGTTCGATCGTTTTATTCAAGTGTGTCGAATACTTGAATATATATATTTTTTCTTGATATATACTTGAATATATATATTTTTTCGATACACTTGAATATATATTCAAGTGTGTCGAAAAAAAGAAACTATTTTTTACAAATTCCACTCTTTCGAACAATATCATTAGGTATTAAAAAATAAATCCAAACTGGAGCTGCCTAATTCAAGTCTAAGTGGTAGCACTCCATCGTTTTTTCCCCTTATTGGATGTCGGTGTCGATTTTAGTATTATTATTTTTTAGAAACTATATATATTACTCACACGGATTTTCGCAGAAATTGTACAGAAATTGATGTAGGGATCCATTCAAGGTCAGATTCACATATTCGTCCCCACTTCCTGATACCAAAACGTCACGCTCGTACCCACACGGAAATAAAATATATGTAAAAATATATTTTTCGATATATTAAGAAAGGATGTAAATTATATTTCAGATATATATTATCCATCTTAGATATAGATTAGATATATGCAATATATATGGGAAATGCATTAAAAATATATTCGCGATATCAAAGTTTTCGCCGAGAATAGATCTTCAGAATGTATATAAAAATATATATGTTGGATAGGCGGTTACGTATATTCGAACTATATTGAAAACATACTTACAATGTACTCAAATTACCCTCAAAATATACTACACATGTATTTTAACTGTATTCGACTTGTAATTGAAATATACTTTAAATGTATTTAAACTACATCTAAAATATACACGATATATGTTCATACTCCGTTTAAAATATACTTGAAATATGTTCATACTACATTTCAAATATTATTGAAATATATTCAACGTGTATTTAAGATATACTTGAAATATATTTAAACTATACTTGAAATATGCTTAAAAATTTTGTTATGACGTTATTTACATCATTGCACCCTTTTACGATATTTTTTTCTTGTCCTTAATTACGATTATGGTGTTTGCGGTTCAAATATATTAATGGTTCAAATTTAAATTATATCAGACGCTTAGACGCCGTAAGGTGGTTTCGAACCCGAGACCTCTGAGTGATGAGCTGGGACGTTCCCCACTGAGCTAGTTCTACTTGTTAAATTAACTTTCGTATCGTCTGCATATCGTATAATACACAGAGTTAGTTTATTGAGAAATGTGTGGATTTACAAGAGTAACTAACATAATCGGATCAATTACTTAATTGCGTTCGCATAGAAAGCGATAATCCAATAGAATTACGAGAACACATAACCTTCAATTTTTTTGTCCGATCATTTATTCCGGCTAGTGCGGCTAGGTCTTCGCGAGATACCGACTTGAAGATGTTTTTCATTTGCAACGTCATCTGTTACTGAAGTTGCTTAACCAGCCATATTTAAAATATATGAAACATACATTCAGTTTGTATGTTTGATATATTTAAGATGTATCTTGAGTGGATTAATATTTATATATCGTATAGGTTTTTAATCATATCCAAAATTATACTTGACATGTCCAACTTTTCGTACAAAATGTATGTAATATATGTTTTATGTATCTTTCGATATATATTTTATATATTTTATTTCTATGTGGGTACATTTGATTCTAATTGGGATTCCCTATTGGGTTCCACTGTACGAATCCAATTTGAATCCTAAAGGATTTCCACACTATCGAACTCAGTCGGATACGATTCTTGATGGATCCTATCGCGTTCTGTACGTTGAATCTCTCTAAACAAAATATATAGATATACAAAATTATTGGATCTTAAAGAGTGTCAATCTTATCTTAAAAAAGTATAGACCGCTTAAAAAGACATAGGTTCGTTAAAAATGGTGGTATATGTACGTAATTATCGTTTGTTATTCCTTTTACTGCACTTCGACATAATATCAGCATACACTTACACACGTTCACGAAACGTGCAGGTTATGTTTCAACACGCCGAGTTTTTTCTCGTGAATGTTCACGCATTGTCGATTCGAGCGAGGTAAGAATTCTCAAACGGCGTTCACTGGGGAGCAATGCAGAATCCAATTGGATCCCAATGGATTTTTTTTCGGAGATCCAAGAAATTACGATTGAAAATTACAAATGAAAAATTCTCAATTGACGTCAATCAGGAAATATCGCGGAATCCACTTTGATCCCAATGTGAACTCACTACGTGCGGCATCCTAATCAAATCCCTATAGAGATTTGGTAGGACCAAGGGATTCCTCAACAAATGTTTGCAGAGGCCCACGTGTAGGGCAGAGCGGGGTCTTATGAGCTGCGGGGTCTTCGGCGCCACCCACACTAGCACCCAGACGGTACATGCTAGATACAAGCGCGCGATGTCTGAACAAGCGGGAGGGGTACGCACCTCGGCCGTTGTTGCGTTGTCGCCCGCCGGTGTTCGGTTTCAGTGTCACGTACGTTTTTACTATTTTCCCGCCAAAAGCAAAAAAGCAGTTCATTGTATCTTTCGCTCCTCAGCCAATGGTTGTGGTATGTATTTATACGATGACAGAATAAAAAATAATCTAATATTAATAGTCTTCTTATCCCAGATAGGCAGTTATTATCATCACGCCGTGCATACAATTGATGAAGCAAATTTTACAGCATATTGACTACATGTCGCGATGCAAAGCCGTGAACTCATTTAGTATCGTAAATGTAAAAAACATTTTGATCTCAATATGTCGTTTACAGATGCATCGTACGTTTGGAGCACGCCGAACTCATATCGCTGTGCTCAAATGTCCGCAGTTAATGTCTGCAAATTTTACGTCATATGGAAGTCATCCAATGACTTGTGTTGATGAATTCACTGGGTTACCACTGGTAGTAGACATGCCATGCAAGCAATATGACGCCCAATGAATATACATTCGATGGGCGCAACATGACGGCGATATGCGTGTATCTCAGTGATACATACTAAATAATGCATATGGAAATAAAAATACCACCAGATTTTTTTAATCAACATTTTTGGATTTCTTTATTTTTCACGCCGTGACACTCATGTGAGTTCCATATGAGCACAACATAGTTACGTCACGCCATGTCGCCAATATGAACTCCGTAGGAACACCACAATTTCTTCACACCGTGACACCCACCCGAGCAGAAATCTAATCAGGCTGCCTGAGGATCCATCAGGCCTGGATCAGGGATCAATAAGGAGCCCTGATCAGGCACGCCTGATTTGAGCCAGACACGGGCCTGAGCAGGGATCAATAAGGCGCCCTGATCAGGCACGCCTGATTTGCGCCAGACATGGGCCTAAGCAGGGATCAATAAGGCGCCCTGATCAGGCACGCCTGATTTGCGCCGGATCAGGCGCCCTAATCAGGCACGCCTGATTTGCGCCGGATAGGAGCCTTATCAGGCATCGATAAGGCACCCTGGTCAGGCACGCCTGATTTGCACCGGATAAAAGCCTTATCTCGAATGAAGGTCGTGACTCCGTAACCTCTCCTCTCTAGGCCTAGACAGCGCCTCTGTCGGCGAAGCCTCACGAAATATTTTGACAGCTGTACACGCAGGCAAGCGAAATATATGAAAACAATGGTTATCAACCGAAAGTGCGTGTCGTCAAAATTTGTTTAAAACTCTTTTTTATCATAAATAAATATTTATGTTAATTTTTTTGTATTATTGTTATATGGAATCAAAACTTTTGTGTATAATACGGGCAGCCAGTCCCGTATTATATACGTAGAAGAAAGCGTAACAGCCACGCAGTAGCTACATCGACACATCTCGTTCGGTTCATCAATTTCTCCCGAAGAAAAGCAAGCCCTTCAATAAAGTGCAGTGCATACAAAATTTCAGGTAAAGTTTATTTGCGATTATACTGTGGATTATCTACACATGAACAGTGATGATATATAAAATACGACTTGATGGGCGAAGACTATGCGGCATAGCTTAACCTCACTTTGTCACTTTCGCACCATTTGTATATATAGTGTGATATATTTCGTATCAAGAAAAAATGTTCAACAGTACAAACATACGTATATATACATAAATGTATTCATACATACGTGCAAGGACCAGATGACGAGAAATAATTGCGCAAATTGCATTTTGTACCGTGGAACATTTTTTTCTCAATAATATATATACAACTATATATATACAAATGATGCGAGAACGACGAAAAGAGATTGAGCTACGCCACTACGAGGTACACCATTTTAAAATAATTATTAATGATCTAATTATCTCAAGAGGATATATCAGTCGGAGCCTATATCGCTCGCTTTTCCCGAGTCGAATATATCTATACTTATGATAAATATAGATATACTCGACGGGGAAGCGGTGGTGCTCCCTACCCGAGCAGAAATTTGTTCAGGGTGAAATCCGGACCGGATCAGGCTGCCACAATAGCAAATCCGGGCCGGGTCAGGCAAATTTAGTCCGGCCCTGATCAGGGATGTAACGCTTTTGCATATTCAGGTCCGGATCAGGCACCTTATCAGGCTCTGATCAGGCCCGGATCAAGCAACTTATCTGGCCCGGATCAGGCATCTTATCAGACCCGGGTCAGGCTCCGTATCCGGCTCGGATCAGGCACCTTACCAGGCTCGGATTAGGCACCATATCTGGCTCGGATCAAGCTACTTATCTGGCTCGGATCAGGTGCCTCGTCCAGCCTGAGACAGCGTGTCATCTGGCTCAATCATTTGATTAATTTTTTGTTTAACAATAGATCAACATTTATTAAATTATTATCGCAGTTACACGTTCTCAAGTTTACTAACGTTATTAAAAATATGAAAACATTTTTTTAAAGTTTAAGTTTTTATTTTATTTGACTTGATCGTTTAGTTTTTGTTCCGGTTTTGGCGATGACCTTTCCAATCTTTCGCACTGTTTATGACCGCCGCTAGCTCATCCGAAATTTGTTTCTCTTTGATAGAACCTGCGTGGGGAGTACCATCATATTTTGTCAAGATTGCATCTGAAATATTTTGAATACATAGAAAAATTAGTAAATATACATAGAAAAATCACATCTTCACATTAAGAGCATATATCAGTCGGACCTAGGGAGCGCCACCGCTCCCCCGTCGGGTATATCTATATTTATCATAAGTATAGATATATTCGACCAGGGAAAAGTGAGCGATATAGGCTCCGACTGATATATCCTCTTGAGATAGTTAAATAATTAATAATTATTTAAAAATGGTGTACCTCGTAGTGGCGTAGCTCTATCTCTTTTCGTCGTTCTCGCATCGTTTGTATATATATAGTGTTGTATATATATTATTGTGAAAAAAATGTTCGACGGTACAAAATGCAATTTGCGCAATTATTTCTCGTCATCTGGTCCTTGCACGTATGTATGAGTACATTTATGTACATATACGTATGTTTGTACTGTTGATCATTTTTCTTGATACGAATTATATCACACTATATATATACAAATGGTGCGACACTGACAAAGTGAGGTTAAGCTACGCCGCATAGTCTTCGCCCATCAAGTCGTATTTTATATATTATCACTGTTCATGTGTAGATAATCCACAGTATAATCGCAAATATACTTTACCTGAGATTTTGTATGCACTGCACTTTATTGAAGGGCTTGCCTTTCTTCGGGAGAAATTGATGAAGCGAACGAGATGTGTCGATGTAGCTACGGCGTGACTGTTGCGCTTTCTTCTACGTATATAATACGGGACTGGCTGCCCGTATTATATACAAAAGTTTTTATTCCATATAACAATAATACAAAAAAATTAACATAAATATTTATTTATGATAAAAAAGATTTTGAAACAAATTTTGACGAGACGCACTTTCGGTTGATAACCATTGTTTTCATCTATTTCGCGTGCCTGCGTGTGCAGCTGTCAAAATATTTCGTGAGGTTTCGCCGACAGAGGCGCTGTCTAGTCCTAGAGAGGAGAGGTTACGGAGTATGACGAGCTTCATGCGAGATAAGGCTTCTATCCGGCGCAAATCAGGCGTGCCTGACTAGGGTGCCTTATCGATGCCTGATAAGGCTCCTATCCGGCGCAAATCATGCGTGCCTGATCAGAGCGCCTTATTGATGCCTGATAAGGCTCCTATCCGGCGCAAATCAGGCGTGCCTGATCAGAGCGCCTTAGTAATCCCTGATCAGGCTCCTATCCGGCGCAAATCAGGCGTGCCTGATCAGGGCGCCTTATTGATTCCTGCTTAGGCCCCTGTCTGGCGCAAATCAGGCGTGCCTGGTTAGGGCGCCTTATTGATCCCTGATCCGGACCTGATGGATCCTCAGGCATCCTGATTAGATTTCTGCTCGGGTAGGTCCGACTGATATATGCTCTTAATGTAAAGATGTGATTTTTCTATGTATATTCACTAATTTTTCTATGTATTCAAAATATTTCAGATGCAATCTTGACAGAGTATGATGGTACTCCCCACGCAGGTTCTATCAAAGAGAAACAAATTTCGGATGGGCTAGCGGCGGTCATAAACAGTGCGAAAGATTGGGACGGTCATCGCCAAAACCGGAACAAAAACTAAACGATCAAGTCAAATAAAATAAAAACTTAAACTTAAAAAAAATGTTTTCATATTTTTAATAACGTTAGTAAACTTGATAACGTGTAACTGCGGTAATAATTTTATAAATGTTGATCTATTTTTAAACAAAAAATTAATCAAATGATTGAGCCAGATGACACGCATGTCTCAGGCTGGATGAGGCACCTGATTCGAGCCAGATAAGTTGCTTGATCCGAGCCAAATATAGTGCCTAATCCGAGCCTGATAAGGTGCCTGATCCGGGCCAGATAAAGTGCCTGATCCGAGCCGGATACGGAGCCTGACTCGGGTCTGATAAGATGCCTGATCCGGGCCAGATACGTTGCTTGATCCGGGCCTGATAAAGCGCCTGATCAGAGCCTGATAAGGACCTGAATATGCAAAAGCGTTACGTCCCTGATCAGGGCCGGACTAAATTTGCCTGACCCGGCCCGGATTTGCTATTGTGGCAGCCTGATCCGGTCCGGATTTCACCCTGAACAAATTTCTGCTCGGGCATATGAGCCCCATATGCACTCACTTATTGTTAGATATTCGTGAGCCAATTTTGCTAGTCTGATGAATTCACTGCATGCATATTCGCGTGAGAAAAACTTTGCTTCATTTGGATGTGTTATTGTGAATCATCATGTGATGACAATATGACTTCAAGGAGAGTACTCATAAGGGATACACAGCCGTGAGACTTTCTATACCGCAGAAAAGATGTACATATGAAGCCAATATTAGGTACATCGGTCTATCTGAGGTGTTACGGCTATCAAGTAAGCGTATTTTTATTTCATAATAGTGTATTTATACGATGACAGAATAAAAAATCTTATATTAATAGTCTTCTTACGGTGGCTCGGTCCAATTAGTGAAAAAATGGAAAAGGGGTCATTTGAACCAAAACAAGCAGGTTCTCTTGAGGATCGCTCATTACATTTGCATTAAAAATCCAGTGTTTAAACCCCACCCCAAGTACCTATGAATCTTTCTACCAAAACTATTTCATCTTTGAGGATGCAAAGGTACAAGAGAAAACCTGAACGACCTATAGTCTCCAAACATTTCATGAAAAGTGCCACAGAAGAAGTCATCAACGTCAAAGGTATCGGAAAAGCGGCAAAAGATGAAAAAATAGACAGAACTACGCTTTCTTCTTCTTTTTTATCATTCTCTTGTGAAAAAAACCTTTATCAAACCTTTATCACCCCACTGGTTCAACTGAGCCATCTTACTTTTGTGACATTCATAAAAATTTAGTCTAATAACCAACGTTTTTACTACAGTTTTTTATGGTGATACATAGCCAAATAAATAACCTATCTATTTTTAAAGATATCATCACTTATCACTTCATTAACGCGGAGCTATACTGCTTAGAACAAAATCATGATCAAGTGGCCCCGCTCTGCCTACATGATTCGGATGCGGAACAATCACGTGGGATGTGGTCAAACCTTCCTTCTCATAAATCGCGACAACCTAATTGTTTCGTTGCCGCGAGGTCTCGCGGTCCTTTGGAGAGCGAAAAAGAACAATCCCTCGTAATTTGAGGCTGCGCGGCCATGGGCGACCGTGAGGGACTAGAGAATAAAAGATCGAGGTGGCAAAAGCTCTGGAGAATACGAGCGTAAGAAACGGAGTATGGACGAGGACGAGGTGGACGACGATGAGAGGCCCAGAAGTCGAAAACAAGTGAAAAAAGGATTCGCGGCGAGGGCGGAGGGGCGATGGGGGAGGTGGGCGCGATATAGACAGGGGAGTTTGCTCGGAATGTCACATCAGAGAGGGCGAACGTAGTGACCGGGAGAGGTCCCGAAGACGGCGTATAACGCATTCAAATCGACGCGCGCGGCTCAGATCGCCGAGAAGCGCGCACTTTTCGTTTTGGCGCGTATACATACTTTGGGTTTGTTGAGTATATGTGTGTATATATATATATATATATATATATGCAGCGCGAGGGCTGCCGCGAGCTTCTCTGCTTTAGCGGATTGACGTTGAGGGATGACGCGAGTATCTCGGGAGCTCTCCGCGCGCTCCGTCGAATTCGCGCTAGAGAGGAAGCCGCGCGAGCTGTCGTATCGTGAGATCCTCACCGGCATATATACGCGGGGAACTCAACGTCCTCACCGGAATAGAATGGCAGGGAATCAAGAAGAGAGAGAAAGATGGAGAGGGAGAGGATAAGAGGGCGCGATAAAAAAGAGAGAGAAAGAGCGACGGTAAGAAAAGGAGATAAAGAGCAAAATCCAGAGAGAAATGAGGTTGGGATGGAGAATTTTTGCCAGATCTCTTATCCTCCTCTCTCTCCCACTGCTATTTTTTCTTTCACTCTCTATGCCTCGCTCCATCGTCTGCTTCTCTTTCTCTCGCTGTATGGCTTTCTCTCTCTCCCTCCCTCTCTCTCTCTCTCTCTCTCTCTCTCTCTCTCTCTCTCTCTCTCTCTCTCTCTCTCTCTCTCTCTCTCTCTTGCCGAGCATTTTCGTCGCTTTTACGAATCGCTCTCGACAAACGTGCCGGGAATGACATCTACTCCCGGAGACGCGAGACGTATACCCATATTATATATAGCGAACGAGCCGAGGAGCAGTCCCCGCACAGCCAACACACTGTGCGAATCTCGCCAGAAACTCGCATTGCGCGCTAGAGGAATTCACGTAGAATTTGCGCAGGTGTCGCGAATCTCAGTTTTTTCCACCGATTCCTCTTCTTATTTATGGAAAGGTGGAAGAAGAAGCCTCGATCTGTGCGACGAGGAGGGTTGGTACTGTATCTATAGTGCAGAGCAGGGTCACCAGATCATGATTTTGTTCTGAGCAGTATTTTTTTGAAAATTCTGACTGCATCTCACGTCGGAATGCAAATCTAATGAGCCATGCTCAAGAAACCCCCCTTATTTTGGCTCAAATGACCCCTTCCCTATTTTTTCACTAATTGAACCAAACCACCCTAAAACTATTAATATTACATTATTTTTTATTCTGTCATCGTATAAATACACTAATGCAAAATAAAAATATGGGCTGGAGGCCAAAAGATACGACGAAATGCATTTATTTTACTTTTGGCGCGAAAATAGTAGCAACTTACTGACACTCAAACGGAACAACGGCCGTCGACGACACAAAAGTGGCCGAGCCGCGTACCCCTTCCGCTTGTTCGGACATCCCGCACTTATATCTAGCATGTGCTCATAAGACCCCGCTCCGCCCTACCTATCGAGAGCCAGCGTTAAGGGCGGGGTAAAGTATTTAAATTTTTTTTTTTTTTCATTTTTGTTTAATTTTTTTAATGAATGCATAATATATCAAGAATATTGTGTTAAAATTTCAAGTCGATCGGAGTAAAATTGACGAAGTTATGAGTATTTGAGCGTCTATTGCTCCATGCCGTTCTCTTCTCTTCTGCGTTATTCAAACCGTTTTTCTGAGACTTGGCATATTTGAAGTCCGTGTGCACGATAACTCAAAATCTACTGGACCAATCGCTTTGAAATTTTGCACAGTACTTCTTCACATAATTCACCAGGTATTGTCGAGAGCTTTTTTGTTTTTTTTTAATAATTACTAATTTTTCAACAACAAATTAGCCGATTTTTTTAGCGAAAATCGGGTTTTTGGCTCCCAATTGCTACGAAAAATCGAAAAATCGAAAAAAAAAATCCTCCCGTCATTACCTCGAGAAACATCTCCTTTAACAAATGCATTTTGATTTTTTTGTTTCAAATGATTCTGTTGCGAGTTATGGTGCACACCGCAAACCAACTTTTTTTCGAGGCGCCTCCGGGGTTTAATTTTCACTCGCTCAATTTTGAATATTTTGCAATGCAAATTTAGGAGAATGTTGTTCAAATGTTACTTTATTATATGTACATTTTTCAATAAACGAACACTATTCGTTACGCCAAAAAAAAATCTTAAAAACATGCCTTTTTTTCGCCGAATTAACTTTACCCCACCGTTAAGGAGTTTGCATAAGCTTGAAAGTCCAAACATACCGTAAAACGGGGTTTGAAAACATACTTTGACATTCAGGGTAATTATGTCCGTTTTTGGGGATACTTTGACAGAGCGCCAAAATACGCTTTAAATGTGTGCGTAACGTGCCCGCTTGTTGTTCAATTTGTTGTTCAAGTTTATTGTCACGTTGCTAAAGTTGATTGTAATGTTGCTCAGGTTGATTTTGATCTCAATGACAATTATAAGACTCATTCAGTGCCTGTGATAGCAACCTGGGCACTTGATATTTTTATGTCAAATGTTTCCTTAAGGGAGGGCACTACTGTAACTGCCCATTTTCGACCGTTTTCTTTGGATTTTTTTAAAGAAAGGAATAAAACACATGGTCAAAAGAGCTTTTAGGTTTTATATGGTATATGTTGAAGTAAGTAAAAAAAAAATCTATCAGACGTATACAAAATGGCGGCGCACGCGTCACTATAGCACTACTGTTTTTCAACCAACCCTCTCCGCGGTACGCAGTAGAACTTCGTAAATTTAGTCCCGGAACTAAGAGTGAAATATTTTCGTTAATTACATTATTTTTAGCAGTCAAGTACGGGGGTAATTAAAAAATAATTAAAAGAAAAATATAGACGAGTTTAAAAAAAAGTTAGTTTATCCGACTATAATATTCATCTCAAAAGTGATATATTTTTTACAATTTTCGATTCATCGAAAAAAGCGCTCGTACTTGACTGTTGAAGTAATCTAAGAAGCTACAGTTAAAATTTCAAGTCAATTGGACGAAAATTGTTCGAGTTCTGCTGCCTTAATAACCGATCACAATTTGGTTATAAAAAATCGTTGTTTTTCATTTAATTCCATGTATAATACATAAAATATTACATTTTTTATCAAAATGATTCCAAAGTAATCCTTAATCTTTGACATAAGTTGCATTTCAATGGCCTATCGAAGAAGCCCCACACTCGGGGCTACTTTGACACTTTAAAAAATGTATATATCAAATTGTGAGGGGATGGTGGAGCTTGACTTTCTTATACATTTGATAGCCAAAGAACACAGTGTTCTATTGGAGCAAGAAAAGTTGGTATCTAGGATGTTAAAGAAAAGTTACCTACAAAAAACTTCCAAAACTTGTTCAAAGTAGTTCAAGTTTTACGGTACGATTTTCTGGCATATTTTCATAGTCCAAGGTCTTAACGCTCATTTGCAACCAATATTTATGAAAAGTTCCAAAAATTTAGCAACTAATGACGATTTTTTGTGTAGAGCTTTTTCCAAATTACTCTTTTTTCTTTCCGTCGTTCGCGAAACTACGTTCTACGAAACGGTGTAAGTCATGTCTCAAAAGTTGTTCGTCCGATTCACTTGAAATTCGGACAGCATACTCTATAATGTTTTCTATTGTATGACCGGATGATTTTTTCATATGTTCATCCATTTATTGACCCTCTATAATTCAACAACCCAAAAATTTAAAAATAGTTTACTTTATGGTAGGTTTTAATACATTTAAAAAGCAGGTTCCTATTATTTAGTTTAAAATAATTGTAATCAGGGTGGTAGTTACAAAGCAATAAAGAGAGTATGACAGACATGTTACATTGTTTCGTAACATTTCCTTCGTGATGTATGGAATGATTCGAAGCAGCTGTTTTGCTTGTTGCAATACAAAGCTACGCCACATTGTTCACACACCATTTGTCGTTGAGATCATTTTTTCGATTTTTGCAAACTTTACGTACACTCGAATCATGCAATCGCGCGTTAAGTGAACTTCGAACAAATTTCGATCCAACTAACGCCATCTAGTTTGCATGAAATGCACTAAAAAATCCATAGAGCGTTTTTCAGCCGTCGTGTGACATTGATTTAAAAAAGAGTTAAATGTCGATATGGCATTTTGTGGGGAGTTGGGTGGCTTGTTACAGAACTGTCAGACGGTCATATAAAGGGTTGGTAACGAATGATTGAAGTTGTTTTTTTGTCGAAAATCGAACTTTTCTACAGCTTGCCATTATCGTAAATTTCAAAATTTCAATAATGTATCCAGTCATCCGAGAGTTTTATTATCATGATAAAAGTACATTTTGTATTCTTCACTTCACATTTGTGGCTCTTCGCTCACATGTTTATTTTTCTATTATTTTTCCGATCGTTCCGAAAAATCAGAACACAAATATAATGTAACGCGAAATAAATAATCTTTTAAATCTCGTTATTCACGGCGTCGCGACGCTACCGTGCGTCCCCCAAGATCGTTTATGAGCCGTGTGTGGAGCGCAAATATAAAAGACGGTATATAGTGATGAAAGAGCACAACTTATGCATACCGTGTAAGTGACGCGCATGAATAATTCACTCTAATAAAATAATGCAGCAAGCCGTGATAGAGAGAGGGAGGGAGAGAGAGGGGGGGAGAGAGAGAGAGAGAGGCTGGGTAGAGAATCGAGCGTAGAGGAGAGAAAAACGAGTGAGCGAAATACGTATTAAAAGGGAACGGAGAACGAAGGACTGGAATACGTTTAGAAGTTGCGAGGAAAAAGTTGTGGCCCTGTCGAACGGTCGAGAGAGCTCGCACTACACGAATGCAGCCAGGGCAAATGTACATTGGCAAATACAACTTTTTCGATCCCCTCCTCCTAAGGGTGGCTTCCGGGACTCGAAAATCGTCTACATTTTTTTCAGGCTAGTTTTTTCAGCTGCTTAATCTAAATGTCGAAAAAGGAAATGTGTGATCGATGTACATCAGTGGATCCAGTTTTTTCAATTTTTCGGCCCGCCTAAAGATGGTTTCGGGGACTCGAAAATCGTTAAATTTTTTTATAAACTAGTTTTTTTCGCTCCCTCGTATGAATATCAAAAAAGTAAATGTGTTATCTACGTCCATTGGTAGATACAATATTTTCGATTTTTCATCCCCGCCTAAGGGTGGCTTCCGAGACTCGAAAATGGTTTGCATTTATTTTCGTGATTACGTCGTGACTCAAAATGTACTTTGAAATTATCTTTCGAGCTGATAAAGGACGTAAAGCTCCAAATGTCGCGCTCTTCACACCAGTCCCAAATTTGCCTGGCTAGGACATTTAAACGCATATGTCGAACTCCTCCCATTCGATCAATATACGAAATGGCTGTGGTATTTACAGGGCGGATCAATAACTATTAGGACCTTGGATATCTTCGAAACTATAAGGTTCACAGAAATATTTGCTGAAAGGAAATTGCACAGTACGAAAGGGGCCATCCGATAGCGATAATCGTTTTTTTGCAGGTGGAGGTACTTCGGACATTTGAAGGTCAACCCAATTTTTTTTAATGGATCGGTATGTTTTTTTTTCTGTATCATGAAAGAGGAGCTTAAAACGAGTTCAACGACCTATAAGATAAGGCCATTGAAGGTCATAGAAAGTACAGAAAGGCAATAATACTTGCAGTTTCGATAGTAAATAAAATTACTAGACCAGAAGCAATGGTCTGTGAATGTGTGGTGCGGAATCATAGATGTTAAAATTATTGGTCCTTTTTTCATCAATGGAAATTTGAATGGCAACATCTACAGTAATTTTATCAAAGATGCATAGGGTCTTTTGCTCGAAGAGTTGCCTTTACTCACACGACAAACCATGTGGTATCAACACGACGGATGTTCAGCACATTATTCATTGATTGCACGAAGGCAACTTGACGAAAAATTTCGACATCGTGGGATTGGACGTGGCGGTCCAATATCGTAGCCAGCTCGTTCCCCAGACCTAACACCTTTAGACTTCTTTCTATGGGGAACATTGAAAGATAAAGTGTACAAAGAAGTACCAGCTACACTCGACGACATGCAACAAAGAATTATTACAGCTTGTGCATCAATAAGTTCTGACGCTGTAAAACTTGCAAGTCAATCGTTCGAAAGAAGAATCCAATGTTGCATTGATACTGATGGTCGTCATTTTGAAAACTTACTATAAACGTAGTCAATTTATTTACTTCCGAACCGTAAGTATTATCACCTTTCTGTACTCTCTATGACCTTCAATGACCTTATGTTATAGGTCGTTGAACTCGATTTAAGCTCCTCTTTCATGATATAGAAAAAAAACATACCGATCCATTTAAAAAAATGGAGTTCACCTTCAAATGTCCGAAGTACCTCCACCTGCAAACAAATTATTATCGCTCTCAGATGGCCCCTTTCGTACTGTCTAATTTTATTTCAGCAAATATTTCTGTGAACGTTATAGTTTCGAAGGTATCCAAGGTGCTAATAGTTATTGATCCACCCTGTATAATGGTATATAATGGAAACGTATATAAATGAATAATACAAATATATGCAAACGTATATAATGGAATATCACAGTTTTTCAGATCGGTAGCGAAACACTTGAGGCCGAAAACGGCAGTAGTTACTAGTTCCAATATGTTTATATGGGTTTTTCGTTCTTCTTTATCCCAAAAACCATGCCATCTTGCCTGTCCACAGGTGACTCCCCACCCCGTCAATGAGCCGTCTGTAAACATCTCACGACAAAACTTGAGCGGTTTAGTGAAGTTATTCTTATGGAGAATAACCTTTCTCCACCACTCAAGGTCCGCACGCAACTGTTGTCTAAGGTGATAGGGCTGCCATATGCCGTTGTTCGCTTTTAGAGCTAAATAACGGGCTCTCTCGAAAGCTTTCGTATGCCCAAAGCCATACTCAATCGCAGGACAACACGAGGGAATTAGACCTACGAACTCAGCAAATTCGCGAATTTTGCCAACTTTAATCGACCGATACTTTTCGATTTCTCTTTTTACTCGATCTCTTTCTCTTGTGTGAGTTCTATGGTCATTTTTTCGGAATCGAACCAAAAATAAAGATACCTGCACTTTTTGACGGTATCAATTGGCATTTCTTTAGATTGATAATGAAACCAAGTTGTTCTAAAAGTGAACGAGTGGAACGGATATTTTCTTGGCAGTTATCGTAAGATTTGCCGAAGAGTAGTAAGTCATCAATATTAATGACCGATAGAAGCCCTTTTTGTGAACACATTTGGGACCGTAGTGAGACCAAACGGTAAACAAGTGAATTCGAAAAGTTAGTCATTCGATCGAAATCTCAGAATTGTTTTATTAGCTCCCGCTATTGAAACTACATAATACACGTCTTTTGGACCCACTGTTGCAATGAAGCAATTTTCGCTCATCAAATTTAAAACTGCATTGCAATCCTCGTGCTTAAAACGTTTTGCACGAACAAACTCTTCCAATTCTTTAAGGTTCAGAATAAGCTGGTGCGTGCCATCCGATTTTTGGAACCAAGAAGATATGTGATATAAATTGGCCTCGACCGTTTTTACATGGCCTTAAGCACCCTTCTCCAACAGCTTCGAAATTAGTTTGGAAGTTTCCAAATGTTGTTTTGAACCTAAAGCACGCTCATTCGACAGGTCAACTTGAACTAGATAGGACTCAAATGGTAACTTATTCCTCTGTATCCAGGAAAGAATATTTTGATCGGAACTCTGACGGTAGTTGTCGTATCTCTGACAGGTTTTCCAACCGTTCTTAGTACAGTAAATCTGTCATCTTTTCGGGAAAACAATGAGAGTCTATTCTATCTTATGAATCGTTAGCGGAGCATGTGAATAGCTGGAAACCAAGTTTGCGGTATACCCCTTTGGGCTTTTTTGAAAAAAATAAAAATTGTTTGTTTTCGGTTTTCCAGAAGAACGGTAGGTCGTAGAGAAAATGTTTTCAAACAAAAATGGTAGAGGACTCTATAATCTGCAAATCATCTGATGTAGTCGCTCCGCTGCGACCAAAAATGCACGAAATAGAGGGCGCCAAAGTCGCCAAAAATCAGTTTTTTCCGTTTTTCACCCCGAAAAAAAAAATATTTTTACCGTCCACCAAATTGCAAAATTCTAGAGTAGGAAAAAACTGTCTGAAGATTTTTTATACGACGCACCTTTTTCCAGATACGGTGCCTTGAATTTCGAATATCAAGTTTCATATATCTAATATCTGACATTATATATACACATATATATATATATATATAAAAGAGGGGGGGGATTATTTCGAATTTATTAGCTATGAATGTCGGTTCTCTTATCGTTATGGTTTAAATTTCAGTTATAACGTATTTATTCGTAGTACTTTTGATGATGTGATCGACAAATTTTAAAAAACGACCAAAACCACGAAAGTATTTTATTTTGATATTTGATTATTTATATATGATATAATCCCTTATCCGAATAACTCACATACCCCGATCAGAAGGTCGTCCACCCAATGTACCTACGCAAATGTCGTACCTTCGTAAAACTGTGGCGCGGAAAAATAATAAATTCATAAATATAAACTTTTAAGTAAATAAAATAAAATCCATCAAATAAATTCATGAACGAATAAAATAAAATAAAGACAATTGATAAAACCGATTCATAAAATCAAATAATTAATTAATTAAATAATGAAGTTCTTGAAGATCAAGAACGTCGTTATTGTCCCCACGAGCTACATCATGTAAAAACAGGGTCCGCGAGTCGACCGATTTTTCTCACTCTTCCAGAACAATCAACTTCGTGTCGCATCGCAATTTACATCGCGATGGCACATTTGACTGCCGAATTTACTGCGAGCGCTCTTGGTATTTTTACTACGGCATGTATTTTTTTTTTCCTCTCATTTTCTTACAAATTTTTCGCTCCAACGATACGGCCGATCGTTTGCGACAATTCCGCCATTTGTGGGCAACGACATCCGGGCCGTCTCCACACGAGCGCGCGACGGGGGGAAAAAAGGAAAGAAGAGGAGATTTTCGATAAGCGCGAATAAAGGGGAGCAAAAGAGAGGACTTGTATCTCTCGTCATTTCGGTGATACAGCGGAGGGGGAAGGGGAACCACGCGGCGATGAGAAAGACACGGGGGAGGAGATCGCAGGAGCACGGAGAAAGGGAAGCAGGGAGGTAAGGAGGGATGGAAAGTTTGCGGTTTAATCGTAAAACGAAATTTTATCGTCGTGTCTCGGTAGAAAATGCCGGGCGTTTTAACGAAATATGATATTTAGCAGATAAAATTTTATGCTCCCGGTGCCGCGCGCAGATATGTGTATATTTATGTATAGGGTGATCCACAACTGTTAGGGTTGCCTTGGTAAGCATACAGGGTGAGCCATCGTGAGCAAAAAGGTTGTTCGAGAAATGTCGTGCGGCAAGAATTGGCGGAGACATTCTGACACCGAGTAAACAACGGCACAGTAGTTGCTCACCCCAAGATTTTCTTTTCCACAAGTATAGGGTGTCTCAAAATGACCTGACATTTCGATTTGCTAATAAAACGTAATATTTATTTTAAAAGTCTGAATATTTTTATTCAATGTAAGGTTCAAACATGGAGGTTATGTGTGGAACACAATATCCGATAAATGGCCGCCACGTCCCTCCTTGCGAAACTTTATTCATTCTTAATTACACTTAGTTACAGTCAATTAATACACTTTCGAAATACTTTCAAAAAAGAAATTATTTACTTAAAGGGCCAGTAACCAAAGGCCAGTACTTAAAGGGCCAGTAACCAAAGGGCCAGTAACCAAAGGGCACTTAAAGGGCCACTTTGGAGCCACGAAAAAAAGGCTATTTTCGCGATTTTTTTTTTTAGGATTTTATAAAAGATATAAATATAAAAGTTGTTGGGCTTAATAAATAAAGTCTTGAAATACATAAAAAAATATTTTATTCCTTTTTATTCATTTTTAAGTACAAAAACTATAGTTTAACGCAACTCGGCAACGGCTTGTCTGAAACAAAAAACTCAAAGTCCATTACATTCCATTACACCAGCTACAAAATGACCCTCGGATATAAAATTTTATCAAAAAATATAAAAATGGCAGATGAAAAACGAAAAAAGTAAAAAAACGCGTTTTTTCGCAGTATTTCTCAAAAAAAAAGTGAAAATCAAAATTTTAAAACCATCGAGTGGCATCTTGTTGCGAATCATGTTTACAATATGTGATTCAAATTTCAAGAGAATCGGTTTATTAGTTTTAGAGATACGATGGAGCTAGATTTTGAAAACGTTTGGAAAAAAACGCGTTTGAAGTTTATACTATGAAAAACTCTTACCTAAACTCAATCGGCAATTCTTACACCGCACAAAATCCCTTCTGATTGCTCATCATCGTCGATTTCTTCAAGTCTTGCCTGCTTTCGATTTTTTGAAATTTTCAAAGTGGACTGGCCCCTTAAGTCACTATTTATAGACGAAAATAGTAGTTAAAAAAACGTCCTAAAAAAATTGTAAGTCTGTGATGTTGATGAAATCTCGGAGATGGATCATCCGAAACCAAAAAATCGAACGGCTTTAGATTCGGAATGTTAATGGCTATAGCGCATATCGTACGATTTTTGATACATGCAAAAATACCAAAATGGCGCACATTTTTCGAAAAAAGACGTGCTTTTTCACCGTTCTTGGCAAAAAAATAGTGAACGTCACAATTTAAAAAATTCTTGATATGCGCTATAGCTATAGTTGTAAATAATATGTGGTTAACATTTCATAAGGATCGGTTCAGTAGTTTCGAAGATTTTATCAACAAGTCGTCGAAAAACGTCGTTTCGAGAAAAACGCGTTTAAAGTTTGTTTGGGTTACATACATTTAAAAAATGTAATGTATTTCGAAAGTGTGTTTATTAAGTGTAACAACTTTTATATATATATATTTGTAATATAAACCTATCAAAAAAATTCATGAAAATAGCCTTTTTTAGCGTCTAATACGATGAGAAAGCCCCAAACATCGTTGCATGAACTAAATTCATTAATGGTGCGTTCAATTGCTTCCTGGAGCTCCGGAATGGTATGTGGATCATTGGCATCCACTTTGCTTGCCGTTTTTGGGAAAACTCCAAAGAAAGAAATCCAACGGCGTCAAATCGCATGATCTTGGTGGCCAATTCACATCGCCGCGGCGCGAGATCACACGACCATGACACTTCGTCTGCAATAACTGCATTGTTCCACCCGCAGTGTAGCAGGTTGCGCCATATTGTTAAAAGAATATGTCTTCCAAATCCAAGCCATTTATGCCATTCACCGGATATTGTATTTCATACATAACCTCCATGCTTGTACCTTATATTAAAATAAAAATATTCGTACTTTTCGAATAAATAATTTTCTCAAAGTATGCATTTTCTCAAAGTATACATATTCAAGAACATGTGAAACAATGTTCAAGTTCAAATATGAAAAACTGACCAAGTTACAGACGAGTGAGAGCAGGTAGCACAACGATGTACATACACTAAAACTTGCAATCGCGTTTTTCTCGAACCGACTTTTCTCGACCTGTCTGGTGGTATCATAACTCCAGCTATAATTCTCCTATTTTCAATTAAAAAAGAAACCGAAATTTCCGTAATTGCCATAGCTATCGTTGTACGTAGGCGTTTTTTCCTACTTTGGTATTTTCTAAGCCTCAAATTTGTAATAAATTTCACTTTTTTTTAAGCCTTAAATTTCTAAATTTCACTTTTTTTAACGCCCGCCATTTCGTGAATTTTTTTCGATAAACCGCTACATATAACCAGAACTGTATTTGCAAAGATTATGAAACTATTTTCAGACCAATCATTGTCAAGTTATCGATCCGGCCGTTGGACCACCATTTTTATAAAGAGGTTCTATTATACCTCAGCAACGTTGATCATTTTTTATTTTTTTTTCAGATGAAAATTTACACGAAATGAATTCAATGTATGCTTAATAACATACCTTTTTTCCAAATCCCAAATAAATAATGTAGAAGACAAAAAAAATCGGAAATAACGACGTTTTTGGCACGACACAATGGCGTCCTCCCTCAATAGTTGTGAATCAACCTGTATATATATTCGAAGAGAGGTCCCTTTATTTTTTATATCTCTCGATGTATGCCCACCGTTATATATATATATATATATATATATATATATATATATATATATATATATATATATATATATATATTAGACTGATTCAAAAAAAAAATTTCCTTCTGGATTCTCGTGCTATTGTTGGGCACTGATAAAACAAAATTTCTCTAAAAAGATGGGCGCGGTCACTCAATTTTAGAGGTGGCTATCTCGACTTTTTTGTATTTGAATTTTTTTTAACGAACGTATTGCATTTAAGCATAGTCATGGCATCGGATTACGGATAAAAATCACATCCAGCAGCTTTTTCGTAATAAAAATAAACTCTAACAATTTGAAAAGATTGCAATATTCACAATTCAAATCCAGGTAGATTAATAATGGCGTCTATACTACTCTCGTTATTCATGTAGATTTATTTATACGCATTAACATTTCGCACTTTTTACGAAAAATTAAATTATAAGCTTTTATTCATAAATCGTATATTTACATTTTCAAAATGCTACGCTTATATTATCTTCAAACTCATTTACATTTCTTCCCAGCCATTCTCAAGTTCGTTAACATTTTGGACAGAATGAAAATGTGCAACGTTGAACAGTTTGTCCAAATCTCTCTTAAATTAACGCTCCTTCGATATTTGTGACGGCAAATTCTTTTTAACCCGATTTTTTAAAAGTTATTTCCAGACTAGATGGAGTTTTATTGATTTCAAGATTGCGTTATTCAATCGACGCGTTTGAATTTCAGCACATTTCCATTGTTCGAAAACTTCTTTCATCGTTTCGTGTGCACTTCGACGTATGGCCAGTTTTTCTCTGTTATGTTTGTAAAAGAACAAACTCAAAACTTTTCCGATTTTTATCCGTAATCCGAAGCCATGATTATGCTTAAATGCAATACGTTCGTTAAAAAAAATTCAAATACAAAAAAGTCGCGATAGCCACCTCTAAAAATTCAGTGACCGCGCCCATTTTTTTAGAGAAATTTTGTTTTATCAGTGCCCAACAATAGCACGAGAATCCAGAAGGAAATTTTTTTTTTGAATCAGTCTAATATATATATATATATATATATATATATATAAAATCTGTGTGCGGGTATATATATATACACACACACACATTTCGGGGAATGTAGTTTTGAAGACATTAGGCTTCAGGCACCATTCTCGCAGTGTCCTATCGTCCTCATACTCACCATTATATAATGGTACAAAATCTTCCTTCCCCATATCCATATACACACGGTCTTGCCCCGAGGACGTCGTTTTTAAGGGGTTAGGCCACAGTGACGGGTATAAAATCATGTGCGAATTGAACAATTTTTTTTCGTATGAAAAAGTGATTCCCTCATAAAATGAATTACACATCTATTCAGTATGAATATCAAGCTGTTAGAATTTTTTTCAATGTACAAAATGGCCGACTACTCGAAACTTTTCGAAACAGCTTTTTTCCAATTGGCGTGACAAATAACTTCAACAATTTTCACTCGATTTACTTCAAATTTAAAAGTTATGTTCCTAATTGCATTTCGCAGAGAAGTACGTACGGAATTTCTGATTAATCGAAAACTTTTCATTTTATGAGCAGTTTACGAGCAGTTATAACGAAATTTTTCACTGAAAATTCATTTCTTAAGTTCAAATACTTACAACTTTTGAATAAAACAATATTTTTTAAATTCCGTACGTACTTCTCTAGGTATTCTAATGCAGATTGACGAAAGTTTTTGTTTTTTGTTCCAGGTAATAAAAATTTGATTCTAAATGTCACGCCGCGGAGCGCCTAACAAAAGATAACAAAATAAAATATTAGTAGTCGGCCATTTCGTACATCGAAAGAAAAAAAAAATATATATATATTTTTTTTTCTAACTGCTTGATATTTATACTAAATAGATGTGTAATTCATTTACTGAGTGAATCACTTTTTCATACGAAAACAAAATTGTTAAATTTGCACACACCGACAAAAAAAAATTCGTTCATCCATCCAAAATTCAGTTGGTTTAACAAAATGTATCTTTAAATACTTTTAACTTGATTTTCGATTGGCATAAAACACGTTTTGTCAATCTAACTGATAGTTTTAGTGGTGTGAACTGTAGCTTATTTAGCATGTCTGAGCAACTGTTGAAACAATAAAATTTCGAGACAACAAAACGCATTTTGCACATTCAACGATTTTCTTTTCTCAGTGCATGATTTTATACCCGTTACTGTGGCCTAACCCCTTAAATCCAATCATCGCATCGTCATCGCACCGATTCACGGCGAAATTGCTCTCTATCGGTCCATTATCAATATACGGGAAAAATACGATTAGGAGAGCCCACGTCCTCTCGAAATCGCCGTAAGAGCATCTCGCCTGTATACTTCGTGATCCTGTACCACAAAAAAAAACAAAAGGAAAACATCGAGTACAGTTGTGCGTTTCTGTATTTTCCTTTATTTATTCCATCAAGAACGCTCCACCGGTTTGCCGAAAGGGTCGCGAATCTCTCGGGTTCTTTTTTTTCCACGTCAAATATAAATCGCTTTCGTCACAAATTGGATATATCGCGAAATTCTCCGCAATTTCGGCCCTCGCCGTGTGTCTCGAGGGCTACATTCGAGGCGACACTTTTCCAGCGAGACTGAAAGCTATTGAAAAAAAGAAAAGAAATCGAGAATATCGAGACTATACGGGCTACCTATAAAGTCCTATTTTGGGGGCTGGAACGATGGGGGATGTGACAAATTTCGGGACGCGCGTCCAGTGGGATATCATCGGTGAATGTAACTCGCGCAAAGCTGCATCAAGAACTTTATATATATATATAGATATGTGTGTATGTGTACATATACATACATATAAGTGGCACCAGATGACAAAATCTCTCGTAAGGGACAAAACCTCATTTCCCAAGGCTCGATATGTTGCGAGGCTGGTATGTGAGCGCGTTTATATATATATATATATATATATATATATATATATATATATATATACACATACACATTTCCAACGCAGTCATTTCGTTTCAAGGACCATAAACGGTTTTATTTATCCGGTGACCCGCGGCCAGTAGGACCGATCTCAAGCACTAGCGTTGCTGGCTCCGAAATATATACACACACACATGCACGCGCACACATATACATATACAGGGTGTCCTGTCATGAATGGATAATTCTGCAACTGCCGACAGGTCAGCTCACGTCCTACGATATGCTGGAATTTCAGTTTAGTAAACGTCCCACAGCTTTCGAGAAAAAAAACCATCTGCTTTTGGTTTTTCGCATGCCATTTCTACAAATGATAACTTTTTTCTACCCGGTTTAAAAAAATATACTCTTGGTTATTTGTTTTATCTATAAGTCTTCTTTTTAACCTTAAGGAGTTAGGCCACTCTAGTGGCCGAAAAAATACGAATTTTGGGGATTTTTTTTCAGAAAAACTAAAAAATCAATCGAGATTACAAAAAGGGTGTTTATCATACATATCACTGACTGTATACATTAATTTTTTTAAAGCGATTAATTTCAAAATGGCGACTGTGCAGCGTTTATCTCAAAACTGCATTTTTCAAGTTGGTCGCAAATATAACTTAGACAATTTTCAACCGATTCACTTGAAATGTTGAATATATCTTTAAAAATACATTGTCTATGGAAATACGTAGGATTTTTTTTTATATTGCATAGTTCGTTTGTTATTAACAAGTATCTGATGATTTTTTTGGCAAATTTTTCACTTTCCAAAAAGTTGTCCAAAAAATCGTTAATAACAGATGAACTATGCAATGTAAAAAAATCCAACTTCCATAGAAAATGTATTTTTCACGATATATTCAACATTTCAAGTGAATCAGTTGAAAATTGTCTGAGTTATGTTTCCGGCTAACTTTAAAAATGCAGTTTTGAGATAATCGCTGCACAGCCGCCATTTTGAAATTGGTCGCTTCAAAAAAATTATCGTATACAGTCACTGATATGTATGATAAACACCCTTTTTGTAATCTCGATTCATTTTGTAGTTATTCTGAAAAAAAATCTCCAAAAAGCCTACTTTTTCGGCCTCTAGAGTGGCCCTAAGGCCTTAAGTGTTGAGGAAACTTTATGAAAAAAGATCTTTTAAGCCGCAGTGTAAAAAATGTACTAGGGGAGACCTAGAAGGGTGGAAAAAAATTTCAGATTTCACCCCATATCTCGCAGTCGAAACGAGAGATTCGGGTAAATACGAAGTTGTTTTGTAGCTTTTTTAACCGACTAATCGATGTTCGACTAAAAATGACTCCAGGAATTATGTGAGCGGTAAAAAAACCGTTTAAGTGCAATAAGTCGTTTTGTTTCAACTCTCCTTATATCGAGGTAATTTGAAACAGCTGTCGAGGTGAGTTGAAACGCCTGGGAATTGGTACAAAATATGGATATAAATTATGCCAAAACACATTGTTATTAAAAAACTGTATTAAACATTTAAAAAAACTTATCCCCGACATTAATCTGAGTGTCACTTTGTTATTCAGTCTGATTAATTTTTATAAGTTCTAACTGAAACGAATATAAACTCACAAATCTCATGGAATCAAAACGTAAAATATAGCAAAATAAAAAATAAACTGACGGAGAAACTTTATGTCAAGTAAACAAATCAATCTCTATTCTGACAAACAATTGTGACATACATATGAAAGTTCTCCACCAATGCAGGCTTCGTGCGACCATGCTTTTCACTCCAGGCATTGCGCCCACTTTTTATTTGCCCTGCTGTTTAAGTACGATTCCATACAACACACGCAAAAATACTCTTCCTCGTCTTCACTTTCCACGTTCTCTTTGTGCTTGATCTTCCGTCCCGTAGAGTAACTAAACTGAAATTGCAGCATCTAGTAAGATATAATATGACCTATCGAAAGTTGCAGGATTATCCATTGATGACAGGGTACCCTGTATACACATATACACATACCGGCTATCCCATTTTAATCTTACGCCTCATTTATTTCGAAAAATAAAGCTCCAATCGAGTATTGAGTAAAACTTTTAGGGTTCACAGAGGGACGTTAAAAAAAATCTTTTTTGGTCTGTAAATGAAAATGGCGACGTTTAAGATGGCCGACATGTTTTTTTTTAATGGCATCATAAATTTGTTTCACCAGAACATTTATCAGGTCAAAACGAACAACTTTTGTAGGAAATGTTTTTTGATAACGTTCATAATTTTTTAGTTAGAATACCATTTTTTTACTATTTCAGCGCTATCCAGCATGTACCACGAGGAGGTAAATTCTTCAACATCCCTAGTGTAAGTATACGTATGTGTGTGTGAGTTTGTTTGGGTCTGATGCCGTTTGTTTCGGTTTGTTCGATAGGGTAAGTCCGGGGTAGTTGGCCACAGTTTTTTCGAGGATCCATCAGAATAAAAGTACAGACGTTTCTTAACCCGTCTTCATTTGTAATTGAACTTTGAACATTTAACTTGAAGATAATTTACGAAATTAAAACAAACTCATATCTGATCAACTTTAAAATTACTATTTTTTGAAAATCACGATTGGCTATCTCTCCCCGAGTATCCGGGTGTGATGGCCATAGGAGTGGAGGTGAGATGGCCAGTTACCCAGCATTATGGTCTCGGTTTTCTCGCTGGTTTTATGTTTCGATTACTGTTTTTTTCTTTTGGCCACATCTAGAACACATATAATCGAAATCAGTATAATTTTTGTGTACCCAAAGTTGGCATACTACCCACTGAAGCCAGTCTTCGATGAGACGAGTTTCATAATAATTTTCGCCGCAGCATTTTTTGTCGTTGTTCTTATATGGTCTTTCTAAGGTCTTCCTAGGTATTTCGTAGGTCCTTGCAGCCGCACGAACCGACAATTCATCATTTTTACACCACTAATAACTGCTTTTAATGATTCTGGAGTCCAGTTTCCTCGTAGAGCAATTGCTTTTCTCTTGTGCTTATTAGGCATCGAAAATAAATGTAGAAAAAAATTAATTACTTGAACATATCACAACTAATACTATGGCCATCACACACCGACTGTACGTGGCCATCTCTCCTAATCTCCCGGGAGAGATGGCCACATATAAAATGTCAACAAATAGAAACAATACATGCGAAATCTTGAGGTTATAACAAAGCACTGTTCGTGAACTGTTCAAGAAATACAAAGGCAACCATTACTTTTACAAAATAACTTCACCACCATGTAAACCATGAAACCTTCAAAAAATGTCAGCTGTAGACAGAATAATTAACAAGGATTTTACTTAAACATTTTTTTTGCCGAACTTTAGCTCGTGCACTTACATCTGCGCACGACGCGAAGCGAAATAAGCAGTAGCAGGTGAAATCTAGTGCGCGGCTCTATGAAATAGTTCAATTGGCCATCTCTCCCTTATGGCCAACTCCCCGGACTTACCCTAACCCAAATAAGCCCAAACAAGGATTAGGTCTCTGCGGCTCGTCACGTCGGCTAAAAAATGGTATTTTAACCTAAAAATGATTAATCACTTCGTTGGCTATAGATAATTTGACAAAAAGTGCCCAAAACGGCAGGAAAATTTTTTAATTGCGAAAACTTGTACTCTGGGGTTTTTGAGGGTGCTGATTACGAATCTGAACTCAAAATTCAGGAATTCACAATGACGAACAAATATCACGAATGAAAATGCAAATAATGCAGATTCATTTAGATGAAACTCGGTACTCATAGGTTGTGTAGGTCACTGATTATGAGTCTAAACATTTTGAATTTTCAAATTTTGAAGTTCATATTCGTAATAAGCGACCTCAAAAATGCGGATTACTAATTTTGATCTAAATCGTGTAAAGTTTTTTATCTTTGTCCGCCATATTGGCACCGCAATTTTGAATTTCCAAATTTGACTTCAAATTCGGATTCAGCGAGCCCAAGAACCCCCGAGGCGTCGATTTCAAATCAGAGCAAGTTAAATAGGGAAATAAAGGTCACATAAAGGCACTATTGCCTCAATGCCAGACAGAGCACGGAATTATTAGGTGTACAAATAAGTTTTAGGACACTTCGATTTTGTATCATAACAGCTATTCTAAATTAATTCAAAGGTCCCGCTCACTTATCATAGATGGCGCTTGGTATGTAGTATCGAAACGTAAGGGAGTCATAAACATAACCTATAAATTCTGTAAATTAAACATGCAGACCGATAAGCTACTTATTAGACACTGCATTCGCTATGAATTCCATCAAGGAAAAAGTGTTAGGAAAGCGTGTGAATCAATATGTTCTGTTCTTGGAGACAACATTGTATCTAAAAGTACATGTGAGTATTGGTATAAGCGATTCAAAAAAGGTGATTTCGACGTTAGTGACCGTGAACGCACGGGGCCTCCTGTAAAGGTGGACGATCAGGAACTGCAAGCGTTGCTGGATGAAAACTCTTGTCAGACGGAGAAACAACTTTCGGAACAGCTTGGAGTAACTCAACAAACTGTTTCTTATCGTTTAAAAGCAATGGGTAAGATTCGAAAAGGAACAAAGTGGGTACCACACTTTCTGACTCAAGAAAATAAAAACAGCCGTCTTAACATTTGTGTGAGTCTTTACAACAAGCAACATAGAAAGTCTTTCTTGTGGAAAATTGTGACCGACGATGAAAAGTGGATTTATTTTGATAATCCGAAACGCAAATATCATTGGGTTGACCCCGGCGAGCCGTCAACATCCACGCCAAAGCGCAATGTTCATTGTAACAAAGTCATGCTGTGCATATGGTGAGATATGAAAAGCGTACTGTATTATGAACTTCTCAAACCTGGTCAAACAGTTACTACCGATCACTATTGTCATCAATTGATGCAAGTGAATCAAGAAATTGAGAAGAAACGTCCATTTTCTGGTAAAGGAAAACGTCCAGTAAAACTGCTCCATGACAACGCGCGGCCTCATGTGGGTAAACCGGTCAAGAATACGTTACTAGCGCTTGGATGGGAAGCTGTACCACACCCGGCGCATTCACCAGACTTAGCCCCATCCGATTATCATTTATTCCGGAAAATGCAGAACAATTTGTCTGACGTGCGATTCAAAACATTTGAAGAAGTGGAAAAATGGGTCGCTAAATTTCTCACCTCGCAAGACGAAAGTTTCTTTGCGAAAGGCATCCGCGAGTTACCTGAGAGATGGCTGAAGGTCATTCAGTGCGATGGAGATTACTTCGATGAATAACTGTGTTTTACTTTTTTTTTAATAAATCTTGAATTTTTTGAAAACTGTCCTAAAACTTATTTGTACACTATATTTCACGTGCTATTGCGTCAATTCCAACGAAGAGGTTAACGTTATCAAAAAAACTTTATTTAGGCCATTAAGGTTAGTTAGTTGAGGTTATTCAGGATAACTTATTTGGTAAAAAAAAATCACGATCCCATTTTTTTTAATGTCAGCTATCTCAACATCGCCATTTTGAATATTGGGGCAGGAATGATTTTTTTTTTAACATCCCCGGTTGAACCTTAACAATTTTTTTATACTCAATACTTCATAGGACCAGTATTTTTCGAGATCAACACATAAACATATGCACAAAGTCGATTCTAAAGACATTCGCCCTTAAGGATCGTCCTCAAAGTAGCCCGTACTCCCCATACTCAACGTCATGTCAGCCCCAATGTCCTCAAAATCCTCTTCGTATAAACGGTAGTTTTTTTTTTATATAAAGGCCATTTTCCAGGATCGTCCTGGCTCCAAAGTCAACGATTCGTCCGACAACATTTAAGGACCGTCCTCAAAACAGCCACACGTTGATAGCCAACATTACGTATAGATATAAACGATTCAAAATATCCTTTCCCCATACACCCTCATGTCCGTCCAGCGAGAAAATAGAATCGCGTGGCTCTTTCGCGTTTGACCCGATCGAGATCGCTTTCACGAGTCGCGGAGGAGCGTTTCAATTCCCGGGTGCTCGAGAATCGAAACGATACGACTGAGAGAGAGAGAGAGAGAGAGAGAGAGAGAGAGAGAGAGAGAGAGAGAGAGAGAGAGAGAGGGAGAGGGAGAGAGAGAGAGAGAGAGAGAAGGTGAAAAAAGGTACAGGTAAAGTTGAAGAAAGACACGCTAGTTGCAGTGGTGATTTTTTGTATCGTGTTCACTATGTGTGTGTTTATTCGCTATACCGGGTTGAACGGAGGGAACGATGCCCGTCGAGGGAGACATTCAATCGCGTTCGAGCGGGTTTCTGATGTGGGGATGGAGCCGACGGACTCAATCGTCCCTTCGCCGCAAGATGGCGGTTCGAGAAAAAGACGAGTATACGTTTTCGATATACACACGTTTCGATCCTAATCGCGTGTAGAGTCAACCACCCACCCCCAGCCCCCAACTGCCTGCGCCGCGACGGTCCATTCGACGGTAGGATCGTAGCACCCGCGAGCGGATTTATGGATTCCACGGGAATTCGCGTCGCAGAAATTGTCTTGTTTATCGCGGAGGTGACTTTTTTCGGGTTTTACGATTTCCCCGGAGCGCGAAAGAAGGGAATGAAGGTACGAAATGGCGATATATTGGGGGGAGAGAGAGAGAGAGAGAGAGAGAGAGAGAGAGATAGAGGCTCCCATCCCCTACCCCGTGCAGTCGTATCTTTCTGTCTATTGTCGCCGTTCGATTGATCGGAAAATCTTCAATTGGCAGTGAATTTTGTCTCTTCTTCCCCCACCACCCCTCTCTGCCGCTCTCCGTCACTCCCTTTCCCATTCCCTTTCTC
>OZ023322.1:21534900-21537400 GCA_964007375.1 Ophion obscuratus | reverse complement strand
GATGGTTTGAGCAGCTCATAGTTCACAACGCCCAGCTGGTCCCACCAGATACACAGCATCACTTTGGATCCGTGAATATTCGGTTTGGGCGTCGATGAACCACCGCCGACACGTTTTCTCACTAATAGAATCCTCCCCGTAAGCATCTACAAGCAAACGGTGGGCCTCAGCCGCAGATTTCTTGATGTTGAAGAAGTAAATCATAACCTTCCGCAAATGCTGAGAATTCGGCTCGTAGGTTGCCATGTTTGAGTGCCTATAACTTTATAATGCATACACGTATCCGTTAGCTTTTTTAAATTGTTTACATTGGCAGAGCCTCTAGTTTAAAATGCCACTTTTTTATTGAGCTAGGGCCACTACTTCGGCCGCAGTGGCTCTCTAAGTAAAACGGTCACTGCAAAGTTGTACTCCATACATACGACTGAAAGTTATTTTTCCTATCGCGAAGCTTCATACATCGATCAGTAAAACGATAATTGAGTTTGAAAAAGCATAACCCGGTGTCAGAGGTTATGGATTTTTATGCACTCACGCATTCATATATATATATATATATATATATATATATATATATATATATATATAATATCCCAACCCAATTCGATTTTCAACGTTTCGCCGATTTCATACGCTGCGAAGAGCTTTTTCGTCCGAAAATCCTCGGTCAACATTCAATTTACCTATTTGCTCAAAACTTTTCTACGCTCACTCTCTTGTTTATTCTCTCGCGCACACACACGGACAGAGAGAGAGAGAAAGAGAGAGAGAGAGAGAGAGAGAAAGAGAGAGAGAGAGAGAGAGAGAGAGAGAGAGAGAGAGAGAGAGAGGTTCACACACGCGCCGAGAGAAGATTAACCCTTTTGCATAACGAACGATTTAAAAAAGCTTTCCCTCCTCCGTAGCCGCTCGACGTGACGATTTTTTATTTGCCGTCGAATTGTTCGCAAACATAAAAGAAGAGAAAATAAATATTCTCACTGGCAATCACGCGTCGCATTCACCCAAAATAATTACGCTAGGTCTATATGTATTTATCTTTCCCGTTCCTTTGTTTAACAACAACTTGTGAATATATATGTACACACTCGCCTACGTACATATATAAAAAGTGTCCATACAAAGGGACGAAAAAGCAAAATGAGTTTGGAAAAAAAATAGTACGGAAGAAATTAATACATGTCTGTCGTAATTACAGGAATGTTTATATTATAAGGGTACTTAAAAAAGTGAGTAATAACGGCAGATTATTCTGTCTCTCTTTGTCTTTTTTTCCGCTTTCTCGACCCTGTCTATAGAACAGCGTCCAGGGAATTACGGAAGAAAAATGGAACAGCACGCTGCAGCAATAACGAGCGCGTGATTTTCGAAGGGGAGACTTGCGTTGCCACGGCATATTATCATTTTCTATATATATATATATATATATATATATATATATATATACAGGGTGTCCTATTATGAATGGATAATCCTGCAGCTATTGATAGGTCGATCATGTCCTATTATATGCTGGAATTTCAGTTTAGTAAAAATCCCACGGTTTTCGAAATTTTCGGCGTTATATTATTTTTTGAAAAAAATTATATGATTTTGGTTTTTTGCATGGCATTTCTACATATAATATGAATTGACAATAACTAAGCAAATTTTCAAAGTAATTAGCACGCTATGCGTAGCACATTTTTTTACATTGCAGGCTATCAAAGTCGATGTTCGAATTGCTTTGTATGAAAATTCTGCATAAGATCGTTTTTCGTATAGTATGCTTAACATTTAGGGTTAAAAAGAAGACTCTTCTAGATAAAACAAATAATCAAAACTATTTTTTTTAACCGGGTTCAAAAAGTTATCATTTGTAGAAATGGCATGCGAAAAACCAAAAGCAGATGATTTGTATTTCGAAAACCATGGGACTTTTAACGAATTGAAATTCCATATGTCTGGATAATTCCAGGATATGATCTGACTCATCGACAGTTCCAGGATTATCCATTCATAACAGAACACCCTGTATCTACATGTACACACACACACACACACACACACGCACACACACACACCGCCTACGCATATACACAGATGCACATAAAGCATATTTTGGGATCTCCCTGGAAAGTATTCTCTCCTCCTCTTCAATCATCCGCGAAGTCTCGCTGCTTCACGAGGACCGAGACTCCACCATCGATTAACATGAAATCTCAATAAACACCTTGCATTCCCCGGTGATTCAATTTACCCGTGTGCGAGAAGCAGGAGAACTCCGGGGAGGGGGATGTTCAATCCTCAACGTCCAACTAAACTGTTATCCATATACATGCGATGCCTCCTTTTTCAGGATCATATACATATACATGCATATATATATATATATATATATATATATATATATATATATATATATATAATACCCACACGAAAATGCATTGGGATGGACGTTCGTATATGCCCGGGCCGATTTTCTTCTCGATCGAGTATACGCGAGTACGACGGACTTTCA
>OZ023322.1:21279900-21529900 GCA_964007375.1 Ophion obscuratus | reverse complement strand
GAGGACCCAAGACGATGGCTCAGTTCCGCGCCACTTGTGTCACGATCTACCGAGTTGCCCACTACTTTTTTGAAGATTTCTTTTAGGCACCCGAGGTAAATCGATTGAAAATCGGCAAGATCAGGATGATCCTCCAATCTTAATCAGGAGTATCAGGATGGTGGATAGTTTTGGCTGCTCGCACCAATTTGAGATGGGGAAGGCAAATGATGAGGTGCCAGACGTCTGCAGCGCCGCCATCGACGTTTTATCTCGAATATTGTTCCGGGTCCAAAGAAGAGGAGGGGGGAGAGGTGCTGCGAGAGCAAAGCTTAGAGGAGCCCGGTGGAATCCCGCGGGGATGATGGTTTCATAAGTTATTGATTGGCAGGGTGGCCCCGCATTGGGTGGTGCTGGGATTGGTCGCCATGGAAACGGAACCTGCGCGTTTGCCTTGGGAACGTTTACCTTAATGCCTCGGAATTACGGGACGTGATTTTGCCGCCCGGAGAATGGAGGACGCTTTAGCGAGATAATGTAATTTCGCGCCGTGCTATTTCCTACCCCCCCCCCCCCTCGCAAATCTCCCACCCCGTCGTCTTTCCCGCGCGATTTCAGCTCGCAGCATCCCTGGATCATTGCGCTCACGAATCGTATGTATCTTCTCGCCCGGAGATGATAGTCGTGTGCGCCCCGTCGGGGATCACTCGCCAATACCACTATGGCGAAGCTCTGTGTGCACTCCTGATTCACGGGATTCTTCCATCCTACCGTCCACACAATCGCCCGGATGTAGCCGCTAATATTGTCATTGCGCGAGAGTTTGTCTTCGCGCTCCTGCGCCGAAAGTTGACTCAATCAATTTCTATTAGTTGTGATATCGAGCTGGAACGAAACCACTTAACTTCCCATCCGCCTCAATATCGCAGCTGGATGGAATTGCTTTTTTTCGACATCGGAGAACAATGTGCTCGTTTGTGAACTCGGGGAGGGCTTGGCTTTATATTTCCGATAGTATCAACCTGATGAACAATTTGCGCAATGAAAATCAATTGCTGTATAATAGTGTTTTTCAACCTTCTTGAAGAAGATTTAGACAAAAAAATTTGATACAAGCTAGACGGTTGCGTACCGAAAGTAACCCCAATGAAATGTTGGCTCTCAATTCGCACCAACTCTAAGAAATAGGGGTTGAAAATGTTTAAATCGTCGTATCTCGATAATAAACAACCCGATCAAAAAATTTTTCAAACAAAAGTTGTTTGGAATAATACAATGCGTATAAAGTTATGTAACGTCCAAGCCCCTGTTTTTGAAAATAGGGGCACAAAAACGATTAGAAAATTCGGGGTTGATGCGCGTGCGAACGGAATAGTCATGTCGCTATTTTCAAAGATAGGGTATTGGACGTCAGATAACTTTATACGTATTTTATTATTCCAAACAACTTTTGTTTGAAACATTTTTTGATCGGGCTATTACTTATCGAGATACGGCGATTTTTAAGTTTTCAACCCCTATTACTTGAGGTTGGGGCGAGTCGAGGGACAAAACTTCATTGGGGTTACTTTCAGTGTGCAACCGTCTGGCTTCAGTCTAAAATTCTAGTTGTAAGCTAAAAGTGCTGGGTTTTCGTCTCATTTACTGAACCATAACGTTCTCTTCAATGGTGAACATAAAAACTAAGAAGAGAAATAGCCTACAACTATAGACGATGATTTGTTTATTTGCGTCTCAAAAATAGAACCACGACTCGACAATTTATTAAAAAATAAACAAGCACAGCCTTCTCACTGAAATTATTGTATCTTTATTGTAGTGTAATACCTACAAACCTTGCTTTTTACCATTATGTGGCTTGCGACCGCGACCCCCGAGCAAAACTTTGCGACCCCCCTGGGGGTCGCGACCCACACGTTGAAAAACACTGCTGTATAATAATAAATTTTAATCACTGTACGATAAATGTGATGTAACGAATATAGTAGTAGTATTTTCATTCCTTGTATACGCTTTTTTAAGGGTGTTTATATAAATGCCCCTCTCTTCTCATTTACATGAATTATTTTATATTGGTTTTCTCATATCTATCGTAGTTACTAGTTTCTCAAATTGTCTGATGTAATCGCATAGTTGCTTTGCCGGTTGCATTTTTAGTCGCGCTTCTACCTTACGGTCAATGTTTAACCCCCTGCTTTTTTCCAACCATTGCCCCAGTTTATTTACTATTTCTTGGTTTAGTTTTCCCTTAAGGGGAGGGTAGGAGTTTTAGCGTGAAAAAACAAACACTTTTTTGCAAATTTTTTTCATCTATATGGATAGAGTAAATTTATTGAAACCTTTTGTACATTGTTAAGTGTCATTTCAAGAACATTCCATGAAATTTGTACGCGAAAATATCCACAAACAAGCCGGTGATAAAGCTTTTCCAAGAACGCCTTTGGAAAAACACGATTTGCGGTGTTCACTGTATCTCAGCTAGAAATTATCTGAAATCAAGTACCATTAAAATTTAGTCAAAGTATCATCAAATCCTCCCCCCAACGGTATTTGATAATTTTTTTTTCATTTCTAAATTTCTTGGTGGTCATGTAAAGTGAAAAGTGCTATTATTCACGAAAAATTACCATTTTGGGGGTGGAAAACCCCCTCAATGTAAAAAAAATCTCAAACTAACCGTTGGGGGGAGGTATTTTATATGTAGAAAGTGTGTACCAAGTTTGAGATAAATCGGTCATGTAGTTTTCAAATGGCAGTGAACACGGACTTTCAAAAAGTGGTTTCGAGAAAAACGCGGCACCGGCTTGTTTGTGGATATTTTCGCGTACAAATATCACGGAATGTTCTTGAAATGACACTTAACAATGTACAAAAGGTTTCAATAAATTTACTCTATCCATATAGATGAAAAAAATTCGCAAAAAAAGTGTTTTTTTCCACGCTGAAACCCCTACCCTCCATTTAACTTCCGTACTGAATTCGTACTGAATGGTAATGAATTTCTTGTTCAATTTTGATTTGCATGTCTTTTGCTATTCTTCTTTCCAGCTCCCCTCCATTCCCATTCCATGCGGCCAGATTGCCACCTCACCTACGCTTTCCATTGCTTCATTTCCCCATTTTGATGGGTACGTAACGAATATACTTGTATTTAATATGTTCCGCTTCATGTACTAAATATTATAAAATAAATATCATGGCGGAGTCAATTCAATTACAATACATAAAGATTTAAACAAATGCAAATAAATTATCATAAGTGATAATTACTGCATAATGATAATAATTTGCTCGTAAATTGTCATAACAATAGATCGTTGAAAAATACCGCAAACTCGATTTTGTTACGATTTATAACAATAGTATAACAGTAACTTTCTAATAATGATGCTAATAGACGATAACTCTATTAAATTAAACAATAAAAATAAACTACATATCAGATCGATTTGCAAAAAAATAAGCCAGCAACTTTAATCGGAATGTTTTAAATCCCAAACAAATCTCAACTCCTTTCTTACCCGCCGCGATTCATCGACGAATATTTATAATTAAATAAAACGATCTTCGACGTGAATCCAATTCGTCTAGGATTTTACGAAAAATACATTTTGAAAACGTGACCTAAATAGATCAACTGAATACACTTTCCAAAGAGTTTATAACGAATGCTGTTCCTGGTAGCCAAAAAATGTCGCAAGGATGAATATGAAGAAAGAGGCCGAATCGAAAGTTGCGCGTGACTGGATTAAGGTGCGATATATATATATATATATATATATATATATATATATATATATATAATTTACACAGACACACACACACACACATATATTGAACTCGCATACGTGAAATACGTTCGCCCGATTATTACTATTACCCCAGCGAGGCAGGATTTTTTTCGAGGGGATGAGGAAGGAGAAAATAAAACGTGATTCGAGGGAGGAAATTCTGGCAAATTACGGTGGTCCCCGGCACGTTCGGGGCGCATCCCTCTTCGGGTATGTATAACGTCGCCGGTGGGGTAATCGAGAGATAGAGACAGAGATAGAGAGAAATGGGGGAATGAATGCGAGCCATCCCACGGCCCTCGTCTACCCCCTGCGAGGGTTGGTACCTCCTCGCATTAGCTAACTGCTCCCTGATTCGTCGTAGCATCGATCCGGAAAACGAGGAAACTTGCCGGGCATTAGGCAGGCAAACAGATCCCCCCTTTACCCGCTCGCCATACGTATGGCCATACGTATCCGTTAAATGTCTGTGTACGTATGTGTGTGTGTGTGTGTGTGTGTGTGTGTGTGTGTGTGTGTGTGTGTATATATATGCTCGCATTTATTGCGAATCTAGGCGTAGAAAAGTCAACGAGTTGAAAAAGAGAAAAAATAAATTACAGGCCAGATAAGTTTTCATCCGGCGGAGACAATTACGTCCGTAATAATTCAAATATAAATTATTGACGATTCGAATCCGGTGTGCAGCCCGACTTTTGCGATTTTATCAGTGAGCCGTTTCTCCATCGGCGTAGCCATCTGAGGGCTCTGACAAAATGTGGTTTTTCGTAATCACCTTCCATTAAATTGAAATTTACATGATATTCGATAATCACGTAACACACATAAAATATTAAGCTTGAGTCATACGTTCCCGTTAACATTAAGGGGCTATACCAGTGTGAAGGCTGAACATTTGGGTGAGTTTCGAGAATTTTTTGGAAGAAAAGTACTCAATTAAATGTTTCATAAAATTAATAATATATTTGGCTATGTTTGACCTATATTACATAAATTTTTCATAGAAAAATATTGAGATCCAAGCGACTCATTAAGGTGCTACATATATATATATATATATATATATATATATATATATATATAATTTACACACACACACACACATATATATTGAACTCGCGTACGTGAAATACGTTCGCCCGATTATTATTATTAATAATGCTGCCTTCGGAGGCGCAAAAAAAAAGTTCCTCCCCTGCTGACATGATTCCGGCCGATTGAGTAGCTGAAACCGAAAAGGGAAAAAATGTCGTTAAACTGGAAGGTATTTCCTGTACAATGACGTAGGATTTTCGAAAAATATCGAAATCTAACAAAATGGCGTAGTTATGAAAAAAAGTCTGTTTTCTTGCCTATAAAATGGTCGTTTTTTCCAATGCCAAATCGTCGATTTTCATCCAATCAAAAATATCCTACGTCATTGTAGAGTTAATATATTCAAGAGTACTCAGTTCAAATTTCAAGTCAATCGGATAATTGCTCTTTGAGTTACAATGTCAGCAATTTTGAAAAATCTCATTTCGAGAAAAACGCGTTTAAAGATTTAACTATCGATTTTTGCAAGATAAAATGATATTGATATAAATGATATGAATGATAATGATATTCGTGAAAGTATAAATTGTCGAAAAAGGCAAAAAAAATCGATTTTTTTTTAAGTATCACACTGGTATAGTCCCTTAATATCAAACTCTTGCAATACGTTAAAAAATCATTTTTCGTCATTTTTTAATTCAGTTACCAGCCTTTGAACTTTAATTTCATTAGGTACTCAGCTAAGTAAGCCTTGGACTTTCATCTTTTTTCTGCAAGCTTACTCGACACTTTTTGAGCTGAATTTTTATTTTAGCAATGTCATTCTCTATGTTCAGTGACACAGAGCAGGGAGGATCGGTCCGGAAGCATTGTGCCTCTAAGGCATGCGCCTCATGGCAGAAAAACTTCTCTCACAACCGGTGGAGCTCACTGACAATGAGCTGCTATTGCTGCTTGGAAAAGTTTATATAAGTTAGGGCAGTACCCCTATATGCTTGTTTTTCGATTTCCAGCATCTGTTTCATCATTTTTAAATGAAAGTATGTTTTTCATAGCCATCGCTTCAGCTTCTCAAGCTGACGCATCATTTATTAAGATTTTCAAATAATCATTGCTGGAATCGTCTCCGTTTTTCATATCCAATTGCCAATATTCTTCAACTACACAAGCTAACGGTAGATTCTCAAATTGGCGTTTTACATTTACAATAATATTATACAGGGTGTTAGGAAGGTCGATGCAAAGCCTTAAGGGGGTGATAGGCCACCTCGGTAGGAACATATCTAACCTAGGTTACCTTAGTCGAAAGTCTAAGGATTTCGAGTAATCATGGTAAGTATGGTTTTTGGAAAATTTTCGAAAATTAGGGACTAACTCGTTTACCTCTTATGTTAATGCTATTTTTAAAAAAATAACATTAACATAAGAGGTATTTTTATTTTTTGACAAGTTTTCAATTATTCAACAAGTCCTATTTAGTTAATTGTCTGGATACAGACGATTGTATTGGTGTTTGTCGATTGAATACACATTAAGCTAAGACGCAAATAAGTTTTTAGTTGCCAATTATTGTCTGTTTGAACATTACGAACGAGTTAGTGCCAAATTTTGGCAAATTTTCCAAAAATCATACTTACCATGATAATTCGAAATTCTTAGACTTTAGACTAAGGTAACCGAGGTTAGATATGTTCCTAACGAGGTAACCTATCATTCCCTTAAGGCTTTGCATCGACCTTCCTAACAACCTGTATACCTTGATCTTCCAGGGTTTTTCTGCTTGTGTATCGGCCGGCAAATCTAATGTACACCTTTTGCCCACAATTGACTTAATTATGAAATTTAAATATATCCATTCGATTTACGTATTAAAATAGCTACTTTTTTATACAAATTACGGAATTACGACGACGGCAAAAGTTTCACTAAATTATTTCCTTATTCTTGCTTGGGTGAAACTTAATTTGCGGCATAGTGTAACCCTGGTGTTACACCTAATTCGATTCAGATTTTGACTATTCAAAAGTGTTTTTCAATTAAATATGGCGGTCGTAAATGCGTTTCAAGGTTCCTAGGACTTCAATAACTACTAAAACGTAGCTATTAAATTTTTATTTTTCACGTAGCGGGTGTCATCAATAACGAAAGTGCAAAAAAAAAAAACGTGCACGTAAAGAAAAATGTATGCTTCAAAGGGGTAAATAAAATGAATCGATTAATTGAATTTAATTATTTTGGGTCGATTTTTTTCTAATATAGCGCCAATGAAAATAAATAAATAATAAAGATCGAAATTTAGATTCGCGTCGATTCGCCATTCCCGCTTACGAGAGAGGATAGTTCCGGGATCGAGATTTTCCCATCCGCGCATACATACGGCGCAACATAGCACGGGAGCGCGATCTTCCCCGTGAGATAATATATGTAAATATCCCCATGGGATTACGGGGCTGGGTAAAATTGCCGGATGTGAATAAGGGAAGTGAACTCGGTAACGGCGCGCGATGTGCGCGGATTCCCTTTATCCGTGGATGATACCCGAAACGGTTATGGCTACAGATCTCGCATACGCAATATATATATATATATATATATATATATATATATATATATATATATCCGTAGATACGCATAGCAGACCGTATATATATCCGTGTTAAAAACCTTTTACCACGAGAGCACAAAACGCATTCTGCATGCGTGCGTGTGAGTGAGTATGTATGTCGGCAGAAAAGCGTCGCCGCAAGAAAAATAGAAAGGGAGCTTTGCAGGAATGAGGGTGACGTGACGCTCAAGAGTTTCACCGCCCTTCACATTCATTGAGTGACGACAAAAAAAACCACGACTTTTTCATGGGGGAAAAGAAGCAATCGTGCATATAATGTGTGTGTGCGTGTGTATATATATATATATATATATATATATATATATATAAATATATATTGATAGCGAAGAATCGTCTCTCGGGACACGTTAGTCGCATTAGCAATAGGATAGCATTGACTGGTTGGGCCTTTCCCGATGACAGACATGGAAATCCTTATAACACACATACACGTACTCATACACACACACACATACACATATGGAATATTCCACGCCATTTCAGCTAGCCCGTGACCCCGACCATTTTTGGATTTGCTGATTTGTATATCGTAAAATTGTACCCCATGAAAGGAATATCCACACCAATTTTTAGATTTTTATCTTTTCTCTTTTAGGAGTTATAATTTTCCACAAATGTCGATTTCAGAAGTTTTGGAAACGTTGAAACGCTGATAACTCCTGAACTAATTGAGATATCGACAAATCGCACTAAATAATTTTTTTCATTTTGAAGCATACTTTCGTTAAAAAGTATGAAAAAAGTCATCAATTATTGATGTCAACGTTTTTTTTTTGCTTCTAAAGGGAAAACTATATTTTAAAAGATGATTACCATTTTCAATTTCCTTCAAAAAATTCTCTGAAAGAGAGTGATCCATTCTATGATTTTCCAGACTAGTCTCATCATGGGCCCATTTTTCCATCTATTTTTTCGAATTAATCATAATTTTTTTAAACGATTTTTATCATTTTAATGTCCAATAATGCTATTAATGATTTTGTGATTACCAATTCGGCTTCGATAGGCCTGAAACGGTTTATTTTTCTTCTGTACTGAATTTAACAAAAAAAAAGTGATTTCGAATAAAAAAAAAACAAATATTCAACGCATCTCCCACTTTGAATGTTGAGGCAATAATTTTTTTTCATCTTAAAAAATACATTTTGGGCCATAAAAATATATATATAAAATATAAATAAAAGTGTGCGTGTATATATATATATATATATATATATATATATATATATATATATATATATATATATATATATATATAGGATATTCCACGCCATTTCAGCTAGCCCGTACCCCGACCATTTTTGGTTTTCCTGATTTTTTTTTGCAAAATTGTGCCCCATGGAAGGAATATCTACGCGACATTTTAGATTTTTATCTCTTCTCTTTTAGGAGTTATAATTTTCCACAAATGTCGATTTCAGAAGTTTTGGAAACGTTGAAACGCTCGTAACTCCTGAACTAATTGAGATATCGACAAATATATATCCTGTCTTAAGGCGGGAGCCTGAATTAGAAGGTTCAAAAAAGCGTTTTTTCAGCAATGTTTTTAGAAAGGAAAAACAAGTGAGCCCAGTAAACATTGAGGTATCTTGTCATGTATGTTAGAAATGTATAAAAAAAATTCAACATCAAACAATAAATGACTGCAAATTTATGAGCCTATGCCATGTGCGTCTTGTGACTGCAGTCGCCAATCGGTAGGAAAGATGCAGCTCGTAATTCTTGACTGAACCAAATAAACCAACAAAATGTTCAATTGCCGTATATTTTTCTTCTGGGTGAATTAAGAAAAAGCTGAAAAAATCGTGAAGTTATAACTGTTCTCAGGTTTGAAAAAAAATGTGTTTAAAAAAACACTTTAACGTGCTATAAAAATTATTTACAAAGACTTTTTTAACGACCTTTCAATTCACTTAGAAGAGATTGTCATATTAAAGAAAATAAACATTGGTTTGATTCAATAGGTCATTTAGTTTTTTTTGCTATCACGCCCGCCAATTTGGAAAAATCGTGAAAATGAAAACTAGAGAAAACGCGCTTCAGTTTTCAATACGAGGAAATATCAATATCAAATATCAATCGCATCTCTGCTTTTGGCCTTGTATCTTCGAAAATATTTACAATTGGCCTCTGTAACTTTGTAAATACATTCTTGGATAGTTTATCTATCGATTTAAGGGGTAAGGCCCGTAGTGTGGATGAAAAATAAGTAAAGTTTGGGAATTTTTTTTTATCGGGACAATGAAAGCAATCAAAATTCTGTAAAAGGTCTTTTATTGTACATATTATAAACTGTATAAACTATTTTTTTTTTCAAAGTAATATAAAACAAAATGGCGGCTGCACAGCTTTTTTTCGACCAAGCCTTTTTGTTTCACAGGCGCGCGGCCGGACCAACGGCACCTGCAATTTTTGTATCTACAGTGAATCAAATTTTTTTTCGATTATGCATGTGAATATTTACAGAAGTGCGTAGGATTTTTTTGATATATCGATTTTAGCAAAAACAGCGCGTTTTTTAAATAAAGTTCAAAGTTCTCAAAAAAAACATCATCCGCAATTTGTTTATAAAAAAAAATCTATGTAATATATCGAGAAAATCCTCCGTACTTCCATGCAGAATGTCATTGTAAATATACAGTTAAAATTTAAAGTCAATCGGTCAAGATTTGTTCGAGTTATGAGTCCGGCCGACTTGAAAAATGTAAATTCGAGAAAAACGCGTTTAAGGGGTTACCCCCACTGGGGATTTTGAAAAAATCGATTTTTTTTATTGCATTTTTTTGAAGTATAAGTATCTGAGAATATGTCCTGAAAATTTCAAGTCGATCCGAACAAAATTGACTGAGATATGAGCGTTGAAAGAGAAGAATCCGTTGTGTAAACGACCGGCTAATTGAAATTTTAAACGCGTTTTTCTCAAAATGGCATTTCTGAAGTCGTTGACCAAGATTACTCGAACACTAATGGACCGATCTTCTTAAAATTTTGCAGGCTTATTAAATACATAAAAATGTAGTCTTTAATCGTTCGATTTTTTTTTTTTTTTTTTTTTCGAAAAAAAATGGCCGTTTTATAGCCAAAAACGGCGGTTTTTTTCGTTAAAATCGAACCATTAACTTTGACTGTCCGCCATTTTGTGAAAAATGAATATTTTTTAAAATCCTTCGATTAAAGACTAGTTTATACTTATATTTGACTAAATCCATCCGCATTTTTTTTTCAGATGATCCACTTCGCCGCAATGTTGGTCACCGCAAACCGTGTATACAGGGTGTCCCATTTTAATCTTACACCTGAATTTTCTCGAAAAATATTGCTCGGACGAACTTTTGTGTGGAACAAAACTTCTAGGGATTGAAGGGGGACGTTTGAAAAAAAATTATTTGAGGAGCCAAAATTCAAAATGGCGGCGTTACAAAGGCTGACATGTTTTTTTCAAACGGAAACATAACTTTTTTTTATTGCCAAAAAATTTGTCAGCTAAAAACTAAAAACTTTTGTTGAAAATTTTTTTTGATAAAGTTCATAGTTTTCAAGTGAGAACGTTTGATAAAGTTCATAGTTTTCAAGTTCTAGGTAACGCGAATGGTCTGCAACAGACTCAGCCATGCAACCTCCTACGCTTTGGCTAACGCAAATGCCGGTGGTAGGGACAATTAGACTAAATGTCTCACGGCAAGCCGCTCAATGTTGTATTTTCGAATGTATGACCACTTGAACAAAAAAAGAATCAAATTTTTTTGTTGAAAATTTTTTGTTTTTTTTTTGTTTTCAAATTTGGACGATATTTCATGAGAAAATTTTGGAGGAAAATCGATGAAAAATAGTTTTTTCCCATTTTAATAGCGTTTGTGTCATTTTCAGGCCCAAAAACGTGTTTCTTTAAATCCTTGACGAACTTTGATCACGATAGGTAGAAAAACACACACACACACACACACACACACACACAAATCCTGGATACATCTGAAATAATTGAAAATGATGTTCTCACTTGAAAACTATGAACTTTATCAAAAAATTTTTTCAACAAAAGTTTTTAGTTTTCAGCTGACAAATTTTTTGGCAATAAAAAAAAGTTATGTTTCCGTTTGAAAAAAACATGTCAGCCTTTGTAACGCCGCCATTTTGAATTTTGGCTCCTCAAATACATTTTTTTCAAACGTCCCCCTTCAATCCCTAGAAGTTTTCTTCCACACAATATTTCGTCCGAGCAATATTTTTCGAGAAAATTCAGGTGTAAGATTAAAATGGGACACCCTGTATAAAAACATTATTTCATTGACGGCCATTTGCCACTAAACAATGTAATATTTTTCAATAAAAAAATTACTGAAAGTTCTTCAAGATGTGTTCTTTAAGATGGTATATTGATCGATTAAAAAAGTTTTGTAGTTTTCTTTAAAAAAAATCATGAAAAAGGCCTTTTTTTGCGCTACAAGTGGGGGTAATGCCTCAAACTTTTCGGTATGGATTGCATCGGACTGACAGGGACTGCGCCGAAATTCAAAATAGAAGTATTTAGACATTTTTCCCACCTCAATCCTTTGAGTATGTCATTTTTAAGATATTAAGGCATCTTTTAAGAAAAGAAAAAAAATCGATTTTGTGAAATTTCTCCAGTGGCCTTACCCCTTAAGCAATAAAAAAAAAATATATTTTTCGGACCTTCCAATACGGAAGTTAGGTTAGGCGAAGTGCGGATAGTGATCGAAATGCGTTTAATTAGAAAGTGTAATACGTCAAAGCCCGCAGAGTGTACCGTGAAACTCAGAAAAACAAACTATTCTAACACACTCTAGTCTAGTTTGAGCACAATTGATCATTCCTCGACTGACGAGGGGGCAAAAAATGTCAACTTCGTTCGATAGACAAAAAAAAAGAAAACAGCTCTGCGAATGTGGGAATAAAAAAAAAAGCCGATCGCTGCAGTGGTGGTAACGAATCGGTGGGAGAAAAAGAAGAAAAAAAAGGAACGACAGGCACCATTGTTAGGTTATGTGAGGAGGCTGCTGTCAAACGGCCAGGGAGCTCGGCAATGCGGCGAAAGTGCGTAGTGTACGTGTGACGAGGATGATGGAAAATTATCGAATATGAAGTCACTCTCGAATGTCTTGGCCCCCCAACAAGCGGGAAGAGACGTCGTCACGCTCGACGACGTTCTCGTATATCTTGGTGAGTTGTTACGGTGGCCGATTTTTTTCGTTCGCCTTTTCCATGGTGGTTTCGAGAAGCGATCGATCTTTTTTTTTTATTTCACGCAGGCGAATTTGGTCTCTATCAGAAAGGACTTTTCATGATGCTGATGCCTTTCTGCTTCTTTCTGTCGTTCGTTTACTTCACACAAATATTCATAACCATCGTGCCCGATCAGCACTGGTGTCAATTGCCCGAAATCGACAACATGCCCGTGGAGAAATTGCGCGACATCGCAATACCCAGGGCCGATATCGTCGTCGGCAACGAGACACAGCACGGGCTTCCGTACTCACGTTGCTGGATGTACGATCTGCCGATCGACGGAATTGTCGCGGCTGGACAACCGGATGAAAAGTGGCCGATCAAACGCTGCGAGCGTTGGGATTACAATTTTACGAAAGAGGATGTTCCGTATCCGACTATCGGCACCGAATTGCATTGGGTCAGTCAAGTGACACTGTTTTTGCATTTGGATTAAAAAAGAAATAGGGGGGGGGGAGAAAAAATCACTCGGATCAGTGAATTTGTTGATTTGACGGTGGCCGACGAAATATTAAGATGGAGGGCTAAAATATTTTATCCACGTATTCGTTAGTTCGCTATAATTCGTCGGCGTCCCCCAATGACGGATTTAGCCGGCCCGAGTCATTGTTGCTTGTGTGTCGTTTGCAAGTTGAATTTTCATCGGGATTAAAAAAGTCGTTTGGGTTGCGAATCAAATTTTTATGAGAGTTGTGTGTATGCGAATTGAAGGGTGAGGCCACAGTAACGGGTATAAAAATATTTATGAAAGTTACGTATTAAAAAGTAATTCACTCATAAAATTAATTACACGTCTATTTAGTATGAATATCAAGCTATTGGAATTTTTTTTTCGATAAACAAAACGGCTGACTACTTATATTTTCTTTTGTTATCTTTTTTTTTTTAGGCGCTCGGCGGCGTGACATTTAGGGTCCACAATTTTTTACCCTGAACAAAAAACAAAAATTCTCGTCAATCTACATTGGAATACCTAGAGAAAAGTACGTAAAGAATTTAAAAAATATTGTTTTATTCAAAAGTTTTAGGTATTTGAATTGAGTTATAGGTATTTCAATAAATTTTCAGTGAAAAATTTCGCATAAAACTGCTCATAAAATGACAAGTTTTCGATTAATCAGAAATTCCGTACGTACTTCTCTGCGTAATGCAATTAGGAACATAACTTTTAAATTTGAAGTAAATCGAGTGAAAATTGTTGAATTTATTTGTCACGCCAATTGGATAAAAGCTGTTTCGAAAAAAACGCGTTTAAAGTTATAGGTACTCCATGGCGGTGCCAGAGGTGGGCTTACGTTATACGCTCAAAGTCGGTGAAAAAAAATATCTTGCTATAAATCGAATAGTAACTTATTCTTATGATGATAAAGCACCGTTTTACCGAGAAAAAAAATCGATTTTTTGAAAATTGTAGTGTGGCCTTGCCCCTTAATATGATCTTTGGCTACTCGAAGAATGTACAAACTGATAACACATTGCTAGGTTTGGTTCTTTGCAGTTTTTTTTTCGAATTTTCGGCATTAAGATACTATAGCTGACCCAATCAAATTGGGGCTGGGTTGAAATTCCGAACTTTGAATGCTCCGACGGTTGAAAGTTCCGAATTTTCATATTCCAAAATTCAAGATGAGGCCGGGTTTCAATTCAAAACTTTGAAATATCAGAACGCTTGAAACTATGAAAAAAACTACCCCGAAAGATCAAAACTCCGAAACAATTTTACACGAAAGACCAAAACTCCAAAAATCTGAACACCGTCAAAATAATTCGGCTTTGGAAGTTCAAAGTTTCAAAATTTTCAAAAAATCGACAAATTATTTCAAGAATTTTTTTTTATTAAGAGATGATTTTGCGTCAATTAAAAAAATTGTCTAGGCAATGTTATACGTTCTACATTATTTACAGTCAACTGTGCAGACTTTCGCTGGCATGATCTTGACATGGGGGCCGGGTTGAAGTTCTGAACTGTGAATGCGCCGACGGTTTAAGGCGTTACCCCCACTTGTAGCGCAAAAAAAGGCCTTTTTCATGAATTTTTTTAAAGAAAACTACAAAACTTTTTTAATCGATCAATATACCATCTTAAAGAACACATCTTGAAGAACTTTCAGTAATTTTTTTATTGAAAAATATTACATTGTTCAGTGGCAAATGGCCGTCAATGAAATAATGTTTTTATATACACGGTTTGCGGTGACCAACATTGCGGCGAAGTGGATCATCTGAAAAAAAAATGCGGATGGATTTAGTCAAATATAAGTATAAACTAGTCTTTAATCGAAGGATTTTAAAAAATATTCATTTTTCACAAAATGGCGGACAGTCAAAGTTAATGGTTCGATTTTAACGAAAAAAACGGCCGTTTTTTGGCTATAAAACGGCCATTTAAAAAAAATCGAACTCGAAAAATCGAAAAAGACTACATTTTTATGTATTAAATAAGCCTGCAAAATTTCAAGGAGATCGGTTCATTAGTGTTCGAGTAATCTTGGTCACCGACTTCAGAAATGCCATTTTGAGAAAAACGCGTTTAAAGTTTCAATTTCCGGTTGTTTACACAACGGATTCTTCTCTTTCAACGCTCATATCTCAGTCAATTTTGTTCCGATCGACTTGCAATTTTCAGGACATATTCTCAGATACTTATACTTCAAAAAAATGCAATAAAAAAAATCGATTTTTTCAAAATTGCAAGTGGGGGTAACCCCTTAAAATTTCTAATTTTAATATTCCGAAATTACAAGGTTCGTCAAGATCATGCCAGCGAAAGTCTACACAGTTGACTGTAAATGATGCAGAACGTATAACATTGTCGAGACAAATTTCAAAATTGACGTAAAATCACTTCTTAATAAATAAAAAAATCTCGAAATAATTCGTCGATTTATTGAAAATTGTGAAACTTTTAAAACTTCCATAGGCGAATTATTTTGACGGCGTTTAGATTTTCGGAGTTTTGATCTTTCGGGGTAGTATTCTTTCGAAGTTTTAAGCGTTCTGATCATTCAATTTTCGGAATCTCAACCCAGCCCCATTAAATCGAGTTTTATTTGCACAACTTTCTAACAAGTTTTTTACAAAATGCTATTTATTCTCACAACTACCTTAACTTATTTTCACTCCGCATACTCTTTCCCTTGTCACTATCTAAAATCAGAATAGTTGACCCTTTGGCGTTTATTGTAAGATACAAAGAATATAGATCATTGTTGGAAAATTAATATTCTCGAAAAAGAAATTATTAATCGTTGTGATTAAATATTGCAAATGGAGTTTTTTTTTCACTCTATGACAGAAAATTTAAAGGAAAAAGAAATACTTTTTCCTTTTTTATAATCGGCTATGACAAGGGAATATTATAAAGTCCTAAAACTATGAAGTATTGATGGAATAAAAATACCTGTGAATGTCAGATAATATTAATTATTATAGGAAAATATTCAATATCTCTGTACGGGTAAATTCAAATACACAAGTTATTTTTGCCAATCACGTGAGGTTGAGCTTCTAGGATTTAAAAAACGAACTTTTTCTTCCCCCTCGAGAATACAAATTTCATAAATCGTCGATTGACCATAAAACATCGAAAAATATTGATAATCGAATGAAATCGAGTGTAATCGAAACACCCATCACTACCTGCATGACAATAACAATTACTATGTCAAAATATTTGAATATACAAAACTCCGTAAATATCAGAAAGTATTTTTGCCCTGTGTAGAAAAAAATTAGAAATCACCGTTTAGATTTTTATAATCGCTGACAGAAAATTAAAGAATATTTATCGATAATCAAACAAATAATATTCATGATTTTAATTGACGATATTGTTAATATTAACGATATTCATTATGTATGATTAATATTATTATGCTTAAATATATTTGTAATATATTATAACAACAATATTATTTTGTAAAAAGCTTGTTAAAAAAGTTGTGCAAATAAAACTCGATTTGATTGATTATAGTAATCACAATATTATAATAAATATTCAAATATATTTTTAATATATTATAACGACAATATTATAATAATTATTATGAAAAAGTCTTTGGATAAATACGTATTGGTAAATTTTACAAAAAAAAATAATGTTTCGTTTTTAAGGTTTGCGAGGACGCGTATCTGATGAACCTCGCCCAAAGTATTTTCTTCGTCGGTGCAATTTGCGGTGGGCTCTTATTCGGCTGGTTAGCCGACAAATACGGTCGCATACCAGTCCTCGTGGGTACCAATCTAATGGCCTTCGTCGGTGGTCTCGGTACAGTTTTCACGACCAACTTTTGGCAATTCAGCTGCTGTCGTTTCATCGTCGGTTTCGCGTTCGACAATACTTTCGTAATAATGTACATACTTTGTCTCGAGTACGTTGGCCCGAAGTGGCGAACTTTCGTCGCCAATGTGGGCTACGGTGTTTTTTACACTATCGGCTGTATGGTGATGCCTTGGATGGCATATTTCATATGCGATTGGAAGTTATTCGCGATCACTACCTCGGTACCGCTCGTATCGGTAATTCTGACACCTTGGATACTTCCGGAAAGCATCAGGTGAGTTTACGAGGCCACTACGAATACGTACTTGTTTGTTGGGTCTGTTCGATTGGATCAAATTCGAGTGAGCTTTTCGGCACATTTCGGACATTGAGCAGCGTTTTTTGTGGAAAGGGTGTCATGCTCGTTGTTTCTCCTATAGGGAACATCACTTTAGTGTCTGCCTTCGATTTAGTTGACACTCACGTGGTGGATCATTTAAGGGGCTATTAAGGGGCTATTAAGGGGCATTTAAGGGGCTTTAAGTGGGAACGCTTAAAATTTGGGTGATCTTCGGGAATTTTTTGGAAGAAAAGTACTCAATTAAATGGTTCGGAAAATTAAGAATAAGTTTGGCTATATTTGACCTATATTACATAATTTTTTCATAGAAATATATTCAGATTCAAGCGACTTATGCGCTGCCTTCGGAGGCGCCAAAAAAAAGTTCCTCCACTGCTGACATGATTCCGCTGGATTGAGTAGGTGAAACCGAAAAAGGAAAAAATGTCATTAAACTGGAAGGTATTTCCTGTACAATGACATAGGATTTTCGAAAAAAATCAAAATCTAGCAAAATGGCGTAGTTTTGAAAAAAAAAGTCTGTTCTCTTGCCTATAAAATGGTGGTTTTTGTGAATGCCAAATCGTCAATTTTCATCCAATCGAAAATCTCCTACGTCATTGTGGAGTAAATATATTCAAGAGTACTCTGTTCAAATTTCAAGTCAATAGGATAATTGCTCTTTGAGTTACAAAGTCAGCAATTTTGAAAAATCTCGTTCCGTATTCTTGAAAGTATAAATCTTGAATGTATCAAAATCTAATCTCGTATCCTTGAAAGTATAAACTGTCGAAAAAGGCAAAAAAATCGATTTTTTAACGTGTCACACTGGTATAGCCCCTTAATACTATTAGATACGTACTTTCTTTTATTGACGGTAAAACGGCTTTCGCGGAAAATGTTACATGTCTAGTGGATGGAACATTTCCCATCGAATAGGCAATTAAAATGGTGTAAAAGTCAAGAAAAATAAATTTCGGCCCTTTTAGCCACTTTTTCAAAATCTCAACAATCCTAAAATTTCTAATGGCCATAGCATTGGTTATATAATATTTGAGCCACAAAGACCTTTCGGGGAGGTTTTGAAAAGGATTTTGACAGACTTAAACAATGCAGCTTGATTTATCCCGATTTCACGCAAAGTTTTTTCGAAAAGTGTACTGAAAAAGAGGTAAAAGGGTGTATGGAAAAACAGCCAAAAATCGATAGTCCGTCTTTGAAATTTTGCCAAAAATCGTAAAATCATCGGGACTCCATGAATCAACCGGCATTTTAACGAGAAAACGATTACGAAGAGAATAAGCGCAAGGCGGAGTTCCAAACTCAAACAGAAAATGAATTATCGACGATTCAGTGGAGCCACTTATTTTTAACCGAGATGGAAAAATAAGTGGCTTCCATCTCGGTTAAGGAGGTTGGAGCGTTAGCCACAATCCAAGGTTAAACTGAATAAAAAATACATGTTATTGTTTAGACTATACTGAGTTTTTATGATTTTTAAAAAAAATTTCCACCAACAAACACCAGAGATAAAAACTAGTTTAATTGATGTCATTTAACGTGCGGTTAGATGGGCAAGACTTTCACACTAAAGGTTATGTCATTTTTTTTTTGTTATTTAGCACCAAGATAAACCATTTCTAACGACGGATTAACGCAAACTGAACCTTTGTAAACATTTAGAAAAAAAGAATCCTCATCTTGCCCATCGTAAACCATGGGCCAATAAGCTCGTGACGTAGATATAAACAGGCATAATTATAAATTACTCAAAATTTCATTGCGAATTGTATAAAACATTCGTTGTCGTAGTTTTTTGCATAATAATCCTCGATTATGTTATACTTTTTCAAGTTGGTAGTAACACAAAAGTTTTTCTACTTTACGTGATAAAAATATTAAAAGGCACAATTTTACCCTTTAATGATATATTTTTTAAAAAATAGCATATACAGAATGAATCTGTACCTCGTATGCATTTTTTCTGAGGTTCATTGAAAAAAAAATTAATAAACCGTCATTTGACTCAACTGAAGCGCTCCAACCTCCTTGAAAATCCAAAAATCCAATTTTTTTATTTTTCACAGTAGGGGAGACCGAGAAGGGTTGTGACAATTTCTACTTAAAAGAACATATCTCAATAACGAAACATACCACGATTATGAACTCTATGCCTCAATATATCCCAGTCCTTCCTCTTTTAAAAACAGTCATCAAAGTTAATTAAAGTTATAAGGTTTCTCAGAAAATCCGCGAAGACTGAAACGATTCCCTTTGTCACAACTCTCCTATCACCGAGGTAAGTTGTGACAGGTACCGAGGTAAGTTGTGACAGCTGTGTATCTAGACTATATTTGATAGATAAAAATACTTTTATCTGAATAACAAGCAAAACTCACTTTTATTTTTGCATAAAAGTACTTTAATTATCATCGGACAGAATTGTGCTACAATAACACGAATTATTAACATAACGAGTATTAATAAGTAATTATGGCACAATAACGAGACCAGTCGTTTTAACATCAGTTAAAAATCTTAATAACAAACGAACATTACACATAAACGCAAAGAAACATTGTAAAAAGCATGTCAAATAAGCTAACCAGAAAATATACTTAAATAGGAGAGTTGTGACAGCGTGTCACAACTCTCCTTGGTGCCAAAAATCGCGACCTGGTCAGAATAATAATTCGTAATCTCGAAACAAGATGCAAACACAGCAAGACAATTTTACGCTTTGAAACTTCAAAAACCACACAATAAAAGAAAAAATAGCAAATTCGCATGACTGTAATGTATTACAATATAAATACAATCAAAATTTTGGTAAAAAATTTACTTTTCGGTTTTTTTTTTCATGCAGATGGTCGTACTGACGCAACTGCTTGCCGTGCGTCTCTGGCGCCTACTGCGTGAAGTAGTGCGCCTCTAAAGAAAGTATCATGCGCTGTTGCCAGCTCGCTAACGGCCATAGCCCAGGTAGAAATTGTGTTTGGAATCCTATAGGATTCCCCTACTTCTCCCTACTCCCTGATAGGGATCCAACGGGACACCCCATTGGATCCCTATCAGGAAACGTCACGCTCGTACATTGGATTCCAAGAGGGACTTCCCATCGGGATCCAAAAGGGATTCCCATCGGGATCCAAAAGGGATTCCATAGGGATTCCATAGGGATTCCCTATTAGGATCCAATAGGGATTTCCCATCGGAATCCAATGTAAGAATCTTAAAGCTTCCCCACAGTATTGAACGGAATCCGATACGATGCTTGATCGATCATATCGCATTCTGTAAGCCCAAAATGCTACAAAAAATAAAAGCATCGATACACTAAAGAGATCAATTTATTGTTTACAAAGGAGTACATATCGAATACCACAATATACTTTTTTTTTTTTTTTAATTGTTTACCCATACTGAACATTTATAGTGCTTTGTATAGTATTCTTCGAATACTTATATCTTATATCTATATCTTCGAGTACTTTTTATACTTTATGAACTTTTTAAAAATACTTTAAATACTTCTTATGCTGTAACGTAGTTTTTATACACTTTTTATACTATTATTAAGCAAAAATACTTGTGCAATTATGGGCGGGATATTCTTTGAATACTTTTCATATTATATAAAATTTAAACACTTTAATAAGGTTGATGCTTGCATCATTGGAATGTAACAAACATTAATGGAGTAAATAAATTTTACGATCGCGATTGCGCAGTAACTCGATCGTCGCGCGCTTTTCAACGACGACACGAATATATATGTACCCTGCGCCGCTTATGTTCTATCGCCCGACGTCTTTCTTTTGTCGGAAGCGACTTTCTGAATCCTTATTGGATCCCGATAGGGAATTCCTATTGGCTCCCGACAAGGAATCCCTGTAAGATCCCGATGGGGAATCCCTATTGGATCCCGATGAAAAATCCACCGGGTCGGGTGGAAATTGATGTTACGGGCTACAAACTTAAGCGAATGTGTAATAGATATCATGTTTATAAAAATATGATTTCATACTTACATTTAATTTTCTTTTAAAACCTCATTTAAGCCGCTCTAACAAAACTCCACACCCACAGCGATAAACCGCAGACGCAATCGTAACCCGATTGCCGTCACGTCCAAAACAAATTTTTATGCGCACAAGTATTAAAAATTCAAAAAGTGTGCATATTAACATTTATAACAAGCTTTTTTATTCGTATAAAAAATACTAGCCCATAACAAACTATAAATATACAATATGGGTAAGCACTAAAGTAAAGAAGTTATTAAAGAATATAATTATATATTGTATTATTCGATATCCTAACAAATTCCTAGAAACACGTTGGTGCATCTTGAAACTCCTAAGCAAATCTGTGCACGGGACCATCAAAAAATAATTTTTTACAGAGCGTCGCGAAATCCTATTTTATATAATTTCTAGTAAAAAATTCTCAAACCACGTTAATCTGGAAACAGCCCAGGATCCATTTGGATTCCAATGTGGTCTCCCTACCTGGGGTGTCCATATCAAATCCCCATAAGGATCTGGTAGAACCTGGGGAATCCCCAACAAATCTATTTGGATTCCAGTGTGGACTCCTTACTTGGGGCGTCCCTATCAAATCCCCATAGGGATCTGGTAGGATCTGGGGAGTCCCCAAAAAATGTCTGCATGGGAGGTTCCGAGAAATACTCCCTGTCACAACTCTCCTCGGTCTCCCCTACATTTCCAACTTTATATCGATGTTTTTGTACCCCTTGGACACGAATTCACCATTCATTTCCCCCATAACACTCAATTTTTCGCGTTTAGCCAACAAAATTTTGAGCTTTCGACAAAATCTCCGTCTCATTTATAATCGGCGGAAAATTTCCCATGGCATAAACCGTTGAAATGGTGAAAAAATCGGCGAAAAAAATACTACGACCCTTTTGGCCAGTTTTTGAAAGATAAGGGGCTATATCTACCTAGAGGCTATATCTACCAAGATAGGGGGCCGGCAAAGAATTGCAAAATATCGATTTTTTTCTGGAAAACGGATGGTGAAAAAGAAACGCTTTTTTTTCAAAGACAAAGATACATTTATTGAGAGCCTTTTAAAAAATCGCCAAACAATACACAAAAACTTAGTCGCCCGCAGATGGTGACATTTTTTTCGCGACGTTTGATGGTGGACACTCTCCAGCTCAAACGTTCCATCCGAAATCTAAAAACCAAACGGGTTATTCGAGTTAACAATAAACACGAGTCGTTGACGATCGTCGATTTTCAAAATTTTTTTTTCAACAACGTGGCGGTGAATTGAAACTCGAAGCTTCGGTTTGTCCCCAGATGGTTGATAACCGAGGGAAAGATCGAAAAAGCGGTGAAGATAATGACGAGGATCGAGAAGGTAAACGGGAGCGACGTACCGCAGGATCTGTATGAGGATTTCATCGACGACTGTATGGAAACGGCGGAGAACAGTCCTGCCGAAGACACCAGTATTTTGGATCTCTTCAAGACGCCCCGTCTACGCACCATAAGTATCATACTGATAGTTGCATGGAGCGTAATGGCGATGGCTTACGACGGCCACATACGTTGCCTGGATCAGCTGGGCCTCGACATTTTCACAACCTTCACGATCGGCTCGTCCACCGAGTTCCCCGCTGTTCTTCTCATCATGTACACCCTCGACGTGTGGGGACGAAAATGGACTCTCTTCGGGGCCGTAATGATATCCGGTATCGCGAGTTTCGCCGCTTGTCTCGTACCTGTCGGCATTTATTTCGCCTTGTGCGCCATGATCGGACGGCTGTTCATCAATTCGGCCACGAACATTGCGCTTCAGTACGCCTCGGAATTGTTGCCGACCGTAGTGCGCGGCAAGGGTGTCGCTTTCATTCACATTATGGGATACGTGTCGTCGATCCTCAGCCCGTTCGTCGCTTACAGCGTCAACGTTCATCGCATCTTGCCGATGCTCATCCTCGGCACCTCCTCCATATTTTGCGGCATCCTCGGCCTATTCGTGCCCGAAACGCTCAGGGAACAGTTGCCGCAAACATTAACGGTAAATGCGAGACACGTCTATTCGTCGACAGTCGGACCAAAACTAGTAGATTATATTCGTCGGGGGGGGGGGGGGGGGGGCGATCGGTATACAGCTGGGCCGATCTTCGACGGCGGGTAACTTTGGCCCGGACCAATACTCGGATGGGTGACCCCTCATCACAAACTACTTGCATCACTGTTTTTCTCAATTGTTTTTATAATATTTTCCAAGCGTTCTTATCATACATTTTTTTCGTATTTTTTTATATCTGTTTATTCGACTAACGATTATTTTTATTACGCTTTTCAATTATTTTCGATGGCCTGTCAAAATATTTACTATGAACATTAGTCTCGCTAGGATGAAAAATTTTCTTAGTGAATATTTTGATTTATTTGATTTTTATTTTCGATTTTGTAGACAGTTCGAGCAGAAAAGCGCAGTAGAATTATTATTATTATTCGTGTACTTATTGTTATTATTGGTCATCGTCATTATCAGTATTATCATTATTATAAAAAAATTATATATATACTATATGTGTATATGTGTATGTATATATATATATATATATCACGTTTCCTATTATTCTTATCATACATTGTATTTTTCAATTAGTATAATATATTTTCGAGAAATTCTGAAAGTATTCATAATGAAAGTTAATCTCCTCCTATATCAATATTTTTTCTTGATTCATTTCGATTAATAAACTTTTTCTTTTTGATTTTGTAGACATTTCGAGGACGAAAGCGTACCACTATAATGCAATATTCCATCAATTATTTTACATTCGTTTTCTTATATCTATCCTAGTTGCTACTTTATCAAATTTTCTGATGACACTCTTTGCCAGTTGCATTTTCAGTTGGGCTTTTATTTTCCGGTCAATTTCTAACTCCCTCCTATTTTTCAAGCATTCCTCCAGTTTTTTTTTAACTATTTCTTGGATTAGTTTTTGCCTTAACTTCCGTACAGTCACCAATATCACTCGAATTTTCAATTTGATGCTTGCATATTCTATTTTTGGCGTCTACATACCCCGTTTTTCCGTCTTTCCCGATATTTCCACATCTTATCCTCGTCCACGTTTCTTTTGAGGCGTCTTCTCACTTTAGACGGTCAAAAAAGGCTATTTTCATGAATTTTTTTGATAGGTTTTTTGTATAGATATTGGTACAAAAGTTGTTACAATTAATAAATACACTTTCCAAATACATGAAAAAAAAAACATTTTTATAGTAAAGCCTCCGAAAACATTACCTAACTTTTTTTTGTTAGTCGTCTTGACCGATTCCTGTCACCGTTTATCCCGATCATTTCAAGTTTTAAATTTGCGTCTGCAACATTCCACTTTTTACTATTACTTCGATTACGTACCGGTATTATTAATATTATTGTGGTTGTTGTTGTTATTGTTGTTCTTGTTGCTATTGTTATTATTAATCATCATCATTATCATTATCATTACCATCACTAGTCTTATTCATTATAACCATTATTACTATTGTAAAATAGTTATATATATATATATATATATATATATATATATATATATATATATATATATATATGAGGTATACCACGTGAATCCGGTGGACTTTTTCCCTGACCCTCGCCAATTCAATTTTTTTTAAATCTGATTCTATTGACTCTAAAAGACACCCTGATTTTTTTTACATTTTATGGAACAACCCTTATTCAAACAAAAAAATTCTCCGAAAAAAACGCTGTGATTTAAAAATCTGATAAAATTTCCAAAAATGTGTGATTATATGTGAAAATGTTCGAGCTTGTCACCAGCAGTGGAAATATGATTCTTTCTGTACATTCTGAGCGGTTAACGTTTAAAAAAATCCGAAAAATTCAAGAACGGCTTACTTCGGGCGGACACTTAAATATTTTGATACCGACAATGAATTTTTTTGTCACTTTTGAATAACCAAATCACAATCATGGAGCTTCAACAGTTAGCGGTCAATTTTTCAGATATTTTTTTAAGTTAATCGCTCGGAAAGCACAGAAAAAATCATACTACCACTGTGGGTGATAGCTTGAAAATTTTTACATATAACCACGCATTTTTGGGAATATTTTCAGATTTTTAAATCGGGGCGTTTTTCTGGAGACATTTTTTTTCGGCTAACGGTTATTTCGAAAAATGTAAAAAAAATCAGAGTGTCTTTTAGAGTCAATGGAATCAGATTTTTTTTAAATCGATTTGGCGGGTGTCAGGGCAAAACTCCACCGGATTCACGTGGACTCATATACATATTTATTTATTTATACATGTATCACTTATTTCAACAATTCGTGTTCGATTCGCAGGATGGTGAGTTGTTCGGGATTGACCAGAACTTCTGGGAGTTTCCTTGTTTGCGGGCAAAGAGATCATTGCGCGGTGGATTGGGCTCGACGAGCGCACTCGAAATCACACCGAACAAGCACTATATCCACGCGACTGTGCCGGCCCGGCGTGCCGCCCAGTTACGTAGCAGCATGGTCTCCGGTTACACCGGAAACGAGACGCGCGTCAAGGCCGTGCGCGATCACATGATTCGCGAGGGTATAAGACCGCGAAGAAGTTCACTCGCCGAATCGACGACCCCGATGGAATACGTCGAGCATGTGAGAAAGGGCTATCGCGACAAGAGAGAACAATTGGCCAGACTGAAGGAAATCTCCGAAGGAACCACGGAAGGAAGCCAATCCGAGACCGAAACAAGCCGCAAAGGCAAAGCGAAGAAAAAAGTCCGAGTGAATTTGGGCGACGAATCCGAAAATCCGTGAACCTTGCCATTTTGTTTTCACAGTGCTATTGAAGTATTTCCGTGACAATTTCCACTGTTCCGCGACGATTTTTCTCATTGTCAAAGAACCGTCGAACGATTTTCTGCCTGTTATTTTTCTTGTAGGAAAAAAAATAGTATCGAATAAAAGAGGCGAATGGATTCGAGAGCTTTTCGATTTAAAGAGTTATATACAGTTCAAATTTTCGAAAAATCGACTTTTTATTTTATTTTTTCGTAATGTATATATTTAAGTACACAAAGAGAAAATTTCTTGTCAATCCGGTGAATATTCTCGAAGTTACACGCACATTTGTAACGACGTGTCAAAGCCTTCGAAAGTGCTTTTGAAACTTTAAGGGGCTATACCCGTGTGAACACTGAAAATTTGGGTGATTTTCGGGAATTTTTTGGAAGAAAAGTACTCAATTAAATTTTTCGGAAAATTAAAAATATATTTGGCTATATTTGACCTATATTACATAATTTTTTCATAGAAAAATATTGAAATCCAAGCGACTTATGCGGAGGCGCCAAAAAAAAATTCCTCCACTGCTGACATGATTCCGGCTGATTGAGTAGCTGAAACCGAAAAAGGGAAAAATATCGTTAAACTGGAAGGTATTTTCTGTACAATGATGTAGGATTTTCGAAAAATATCAAAAGCTAACAAAATGTCGTAGTTATGAAGAAAAGTCTGTTTTCTTGCCTATAAAATGGTCGTTTTTTTCAATGCCAAATCGACAATTTTCATCGAATCGAAAATATCCTACGTCATTGCAGAGTAAATATATTCAAGAGTACTCAGTTCAAATATCAAGTCAATCGGGTAATTGCTCTTTGAGTTACAATGTCAGCAAATTTGAAAAATTTCATTTCATATTCTTGAAAGTATGAATTGTCGAAAAAGGCAAAAAAATTGTTTTTTTTAAAGTGTCACACTGGTATAGACCTTTAAACGCTTTTTTCCCAAAATTGTATGCTTTTAAGTCGGTGAGCAAGATTTCTCGGAAACGGCTGAACCGATCAGTCAAATATTAACACAATCTTTTCAAGTATATTTTTTAGTAATTAATCGAAGGTTTTTTCTCATCGATAAATATTTTCCATTTTATAAACAATTTAAGGCCCAAATTTTTGTCCAAAATCGATTTTTTTGTTTGCTGAGATGCCGCCATTTTGTCGAAAATTATTATTTTGCTCATTTTTTCGATCAATTACAAGATAATCCCTTATATTGACGAAATATTTTTGGTTTTTTCATTTTAGATCATCCAGTCCAGAGATATCGTGCTCACCGCGAGACGCCTTTTTTTAGACGTGCTCTCGGAGATCAGCTATAGCAGCTTTCAAAATAATTATTTTTACAAATGAAAAATGTAAAAATACAGTTAAAAGTTACCATAATATTGGGAGTACAACTTTGCAGTGACCGTTTTTTTCAAAAGTTTAAGGCTTTATTGTAAAAAAGTGGCTACATATTTTTTAATCAAAGTACTGCCCGTCGCTAGCTACGACCTCGGCCCATCTTTCAGGTAGCATTCGAATCCCGCGTCGATAAAAGTCTTGGTCCTTGGAGGCAATCCAGGAATCGACCCAATTTTTGACTTCTTCGTAAGTACCGAAGTGCTGGTCAGCCAAATCGTGTGCCATTGACCGGAACAAGTGATAGTCGGAAGGGGCAATGTTTGGAGAGTACGGCGGGTGGGATAAAACCTCCCATTACAGCGTTTCCAAGTACTTTTTCACGACATTTCCAACATGGGGTCGGGCATTGTCATGCTGCAGTATCACCTTGTCATGTCTTTCGTTGAATTGTGGCCGTTTCTCTTTGAGTGCCTTACTCAAGCGCATCAACTGACGTCGGTAGAGTTCCCCTGTGATGGTTTCGGATGGTTTGAGCAGCTCATAGTACACAACGCCCAGCTGGTCCCACCAGATACACAGCATCACTTTGGATCCGTGAATATTCGGTTTGGGCGTCGATGACGGAATATGACCAGGCAGTCCCCATGATTTTCGGCGTTTAGGATTATCGTAGTAAACCCACTTTTCATCTCCAGTCACAATCCGGTGCAAAAATCCCTTCCTTTGTTGTCTTTGGAGCAGTTCCCGCAAATGCTGAGAATTCGTCTCGTAGGTTGCCAGGTTTGAGTGCCAATAACTTTATAATGCATACACGTATCCGTTAGCTTTTTTAAATTGTTTACATTGGCAGAGCCTCTAGTTTAAAATGCCCCTTTTTTATTGAGCTAGGGCCACTACTTCGGCCGCAGTGGCTCTCTAAGTAAAACGGTCACTGCAAAGTTGTACTCCTAATATGTGTACAAATTTTTACGTTAATAGATTTAAAGTTCTTCTCAAGAATTTTTTTTTGAAAAATCGATCTTTTTGGGCCTCCTGACTGTATATAACCCCTTAAGGTATACCTTTCGGGAACCCGAATGTTTAACAATTTACTGATTTTCGTCTATAATTAAATAAAAATACATCCTAGTATACCGATAAAATTTCAACCCAAAGTGCCGAACTTTTAACAAAAAATTACGATTTTAAAAATCGTCTCATTCGTACAGCACTTTATGGAGATGACACGCTGGCCACGTTTCTATCTAATAATTTATTCACTAAATAACTCTAGATATCTGATTTGAACTACTCTACGCGCGTAAAATATTCTGAAGTATCCGTAACGACAATAAAGACAGGGCGGTCACCGAATGTTTCAAGAAAATATTAATGATAAAACTCGAAAAAATGTGACTAGCAGAAGAATTTTCGTAGGCGCAACGTTTCAGAGGAAATGTAAAAATGTCTGAATCTACTAAACTTGCGTGAAATTTCTTATTCCAACTTATCGTTGGGTATAGTAATTGATTGTAGCTTACTTTTTATTAAGTGCCAATTTTGCCAAAGTGCCTTTCATTAAGTGCCAAATTACGATTTATCAATGATCCCGAAGGGACATACTTATGCCCTCACAAAATACGCCCCTCCGCGAAAGGAAAACCTTAAGGGGCTATACCAGTGTGACACTTTCTAAAAATCGATTTTTTTTTGCCTTTTTCGACAGTTGATACTTTCAAGAATATCATTGTCATTTATATAATTTATATCAATGTCATTTTATCTTGAAAAAATCGATAGTTAAATCTTTAAACGCGTTTTTGTCGAATTGAAATTTTTCAAATTTGACAAATTAACTCAAAGAGCAATTATCCGATTGACTTGAAATTTGAACTCAGTACTCTGAAATAGATTTACTCTACAATGACGTAGGATATTTTTTGGATTGGATGAAAATTGACGATTTGTCATTGAAAAAAACGACCATTATTTATAGGCAAGAAAACAGACTTTTTCTCATAACCACACCATTTTGCTAGATTTTGATATTTTTCGAAAATCTTACGTCATTGTAGAGGAAATATCTTGAGTTTAACGACATTTTTTCCTTTTTCGGTTTCAGCTACTCAATCGGCTGGAATCATGTCAGCAGTGGAGGAACTTTTTTTTGGCGCCTCCAAAGGCAGCGCATAAGTCGCTTGGATCTCAATATTTTTCTATGAAAAAATTATGTAATATAGGCCAAATATGGCCAAATATATTCTTAATTTTCCGAAACATTTAATTGAGTACTTTTCTTCCAACAAATTCCCGAAAATCGCCCAAATTTCAAGCGTTCACACTGGTATAGCCCCTTAAGTTAAAGCTATTTTTAATTTGCCCTCTCAATTTGAAATCTCTTGTAGAATTCAGTTTCCGAATTTTTCATCCTTTTTCAGACACCGTTACCCGAGAATCATGAAATAGTTTTCATTTGTCATTTTTTTATTTATGCATTCTTATTTAGAATGGAATCCTTATTATATACAAAATACCCCCCCCCCGAAGGTGTACCTCAAGGAGGTTAGAACGTTAGCCACAATCCAAGATTTTTTAAAGATATATGTTATTGTTTCGACTATACTGAGCTGAAAAATGACTACAAATTTCATTCTGAGTTGTATAAAACATTCGCTGACGCAGTTTTCCATTATAATTATCGATAATTTTATAGATTTTCAAGATGGTAGAAATCCAAAGGTTTTTCTTATTTACGTAATAGAAATATAAAAATGCATAATTTTGCCCTTTAATTGTATATTTTATGAAAAATTAGCATCTACAGAATGAATGTATAAATGGTGCACATTTTTTTAACGTTCGTTAAAAAAAGAATTCATAAACCGTCATTCGACTCAAGTGGACCACTCTAACCTCCTTAATTATCGTTGAGGTGTATTTAGTTTCGTTATTCGTGTATTACGAATAAACCCAAACGAACCCAAACGATTTTCAGTTATTGAGCAACTTTCACACTCGAAAAAATGTTCAGCCTCTATTTTCTTCTGTACTATAAAAATGGCTCGAGCTTCAAAAAACCAGACGAACCAGTTCCGGCTCTAAAAGAAATTTCGTTCAACGGGCATTCCAAGATCCAAATAGAAAGAGATTTTCCAACAACGAAAAATGTTTGCCTAATTTATTGAAATTTCGTTTAATTGAAATATATCGCGCGCGATGAAAATGAACATGAAACATAATTGAACAAATTTCCACTCGGGTCGTGTTAAATTAACGGCCATTATTCACGACATTTTTCTAAAGTGGCTAACTGGCGAAGAAAAAATCATGATTTTCGTTTTATCTTTCTTCTCATACGTGAGACGAATGATTCCCGCGGGGATATTTATTTTGATGTCGAAAAGTCCAAACAGCCTCGTCCGTCGTGCGTGTGCCGTGCACACGAGGAAAAAATGGGGAAAAAATGTGGAGATGAGGGAATCGACCTCGTAGGTCTCGACCGAAGGCGTTCCCGAAATATCTGCTCAATTACTGGAATTAGTGAAAACAGGCATGGCATTCCGGAGTCACGAAAAGAGGGATGGGTAGGGAGAGAATGAGTGAAAGAGATTACAGCTACATGTGGCACTTTTTCGAGCTCCGAGAGTAAAGATCACCGTCGGCTTTTCCGGGAAAAAGCGTTAAAAGTCGCGACCCTGTACGATTTTCGATCGGGTGACATCGCAGGGCGTGGCACACACCCTGTCCACGCAGCTCAGCTTCGTGTTGGGTGGCTGCGTCAGACGCGCACAGAACGAACATCAGACGAAAAATCTCGTCAGAATAATCATTCGAACGAATAAATGACCAATCGAAAAATGCGCCGTTATTTCGTGACGATGTTGCCACGTGATGGAAACGATTTTTTTCATTGCGATTATTTAACGAACAAAAGTATTCGTTTCAATCGAAGCGAAATGTACTCGTTTGGGTTTGTTTGGGTTTAAAAGAATCAAAAGGCTGTTCGGTAACTTACAAGAAAAATTGACACAATGGACTACACTGTAAAAAAATGTCTGTATAAAAAGTAATATACAAGTGTAGGAAGTTTTTATGCGGATACCGCTTATGAAATTTCAGATACGATTTTGAAAATACAAAAAAGGTTATTTTAAAAATGAAAGTGTAGTTCCGTAATATTAATATACTTGTGCGTTTGAAAAATAATGCACGTGTAAAGAAATAATCACATCCAAGTATATTGAAATCAAGAACCATTTGCTGATATCAATATACAAGTGTATATTAAACTCAAGAACCATTTGCTAATATCAATATACGGGTGTGTATTAAAATTACTGATCCTAAGTATTACATTTATTTCAGATTTCATTTATTGATAATTGCAATACGTTTTTATGTAAAAATGATCAAATTGAGACCACTTAATTCATATACTGTATGATGCTTTCGTGATACTTGTGTATATGATTTTTTTGCAGCTTCATCCCATAATTAATATTGAATATACTTGAATAATAAAAATTTGAATGCAGTGAAATCACTGCATGTATGTATTTTTTTCTTTCCTTATATCCTCAGAGGCACCCTTCTCCTTTTACCATCCTCTCCTTTATTCTTTCCATATCATTCACAATCCTTCCAGAGCCCCCCCCCCCCCCCCCCCCAGAAGTATTGGCCGTATCCGCTCTTTCCTAATGCACTACTACTGTATCGCATTTGCACGAGGGCCCAGGGAAACTGCGGAAAACCTGGGCCGATATAGGCGGCCATATTTGGCTGAGTTTCAGTTGTATTACCATCAGAAACTCAGACAAACTGTTTCCCACGCAGAGGTTGACGCGCAAACCAGTGCACGGGCAAACGGTCACCGCTCCAAGTATTGGCCCGCGCCCAATGCTGCTTAACTTCAGTGACCGCCGAGCCCGCACACCGACCTTTTTCTCACCACAGCGCAGCATTTACAATCAATCAAATCGATCTTTTTCCCAATGTGTCTACAGCCAATTAAACGTGGGGAGTTTTCTTGTAAATATAAAAACATCCAAACAAACAGCAAAGAAGTAGATACAACGAAAAATTATCCCAATGAGCAACACTTGTTTGAGTTCGTTTGGGCTTACCCATGTAGGTTTCGCCAATCGAACCGTAACGGCCAATACTTGGACCAATGTTGGCGGGACGATGATCGATTAACCAATTGTACACCAATGCTCGGCCGAGTATTGACTAGCCAACATTGGTTCGCTGAAACGAGGCCAATATTCGGCCAAATATAGACTCGCTAATCATTGGCTTGTCGATACGAGGCCGATGTTTGGCGAAGTATAGACTCGCCAATCATTGGTTTGCCGATACGCGGCCAATGTACGGCCAAACGTAGACTCGCTAATCATTGGCTTGTCGATACGAGGCCGATGTTTGGCGAAGTATAGACTGGCCAATCATTGGTTTGCCAATACGAGGCCAATGTTCGGCCAAGTATAGAAATGTTCATTATTGGTTTATCGATATGAGGCCGATGTTTGGCGAAGTATAGACTCGCCAATCATTGGTTTGCCGATACGAGGACAATGTTCGGCCAAATATAGGCTCTCTAATCATTGGCTTATCGATACAAGGTCGATGTTTGGCGAAGTATAGACTCGCCAATCATGTTTTTGCCGATACGAGGCCAATGTTCGGCCGAGTAACGCATGATCAAACCGCAATTCGTATATTGACGATTCATTGTTTCGCGTTGAAGTCATTGAGACACGAGAAAATACTTTTTTCGAGTCCATTGGACATTATTCTTAACAAATATACTACCAAATCAATGCACTCATTGTTGGCCGATTCTCGAACGAGCTCATACACGATATTCTGCCGATTTTTATGAACCATCTTACACTGACAGAAAAATTCTATTAATATTAACTAACCGCGTCTATTTATTTATTTTTTATTTGAATTAACTAGATTTTTCGTGAAATCACATTTTTCCTATTGCATTCCATTATTGGAATTATTCATTTTAAATATATTTATTTATTCAAATTAAACTTGAACTAATGAACTAATGGTCTGTCTTTACTGCAACACACATATTAACGGGTTGTGGGGGTAGAGAAGGTGGAGAGAGAGGAATTATATATATAGGTTAGGTTTCAGAATTCTATAACATGTCATTCGATAACACTCTCTAATTATCACAATGATATTAACGAATTGATATAGTTTATGTGATACAAATAATGATGAGAATCCATTTGGTATCTTATGCCATATCTGCGACTCAAATGTTACAAGCACTCGGTAGCATAGGGGCAGCGTATTTAGCTATGAGTAGAGAAGTTCAAGGTTCGAGCCCCATATGGGTGAAATATTTTCTTCGAACTAATCATTTCGAAAGACCAGATAATGATGAATTACAATACAAAAATAATTAATTTTTTTTTTTGGCAGTGCAGGACCAATTTTGGTGATCTATATTGGGTCACAATTATCCGCCAAGACTCGGTCGATAATCGGGCCAAGCTCGAGTGCCAATGATGGCAATCTTAAGGGGGCTTATTGTTGGCCGATTCTCGAATGAACTCCTACGCGATGCTCGGCCGATTTTCATAAGCCATTCTAGGGCCAATATTGATTTCGAATATCGGTCCGCTCTTATCATCCAAGGCTCGGTCGATGCCCATGCAGACATTTTTTGGGGACTCCCCAGATCCTACCAGATCCCTAGGGGGATTTGATAGGGACGCCCCAAGTAAGGAGTCCACACTGGAATCCAAATAGATTTGTTGGGGATTCCCCAGATTCTACCAGATCCTTATGGGGATTTGATAGGGATGGCCCAGGTAGGGAGTCCACATTGGAATCCAAATGTATTTGTTGGGGACTCCCCAGGTTCTACCAGATCCTTATGAGGATTTGATATGGACACCCCAGGTAGGGAGACCACATTGGAATCCAAATGGATCCTGGGCTGTTTCCAGATTAACGTGGTTTGAGAATTTTTTACTAGAAATTATATAAAATGGGATTTCGCGACGCTCTGTAAAAAATTATTCTTTGATGGTCCCGTGCACAGATTTGCTTGGGAGTTTCAAGATGCACCAACGTGTTTCTAGGAATGTGTTAGGATATCGAATACTACAATATATAATTATATTCTTTAGTAACTTCTTTACTTTAGTGCTTACCCATACTGTATATTTATAGTTTGTTATGGGCTAGTATTTTTTGTACGAATAAAAAAACTTGTTATAAATTTTAATATGCACACTTTTTGAATTTTTAATACTTATGCGCATAAAAATTTGTTTTGGACGTGACGGCAATCGGGTAACGATTGCGTCTGCGGTTTATCGCTGTGGGTGTGGAGTTTTGTTAGAGCGGCTTAAATGAGGGTTTAAATTGATCTCTTTAGTGTATCGATGCTTTTATTTTTTGTAGCATTTTGGGCTTACAGAATGCGATATGATTGATCAAGCATCGTATCGGATTCCGTTCAATACTGTGGGGAAGCTTTAAGATTCTTACATTGGATTCCGATGGGAAATCCCTATTGGATCCTAATAGGGAATCCCTATGGAATCCCTATGGAATCCCGATAGGAATCCCTACTGGATCCCGATGGGAATCCCTTTTGGATCCCGATGGGAATCCCTTTTGGATCCCGATGGGGAGTCCCTCTTGGAATCCAATGTACGAGCGTGACGTTTCCTGATAGGGATCCAATGGGGTGTCCCGTTGGATCCCTATCAGGGAGTAGGGAGAAGTAGGGGAATCCTATAGGATTCCAAACACAATTTCTACCTGGGTGATCGGGCCAAGCTCGAGTGCCAATGTTGGCAAGCTTGGCGTCGAGCATCGGCCAATCATTGGCCACTACCGATCACCCTACATGGGTAGTGGGATCAAACAACCATTTTATAGCGGCAGGGCAAAGTGAACCTAACGAGTAACCCTTCTTGCGGTTTGATTGAGTTTCGAGGAAGCACATAGCACAGTGCTTTGCAGCACACTAACAGCAAAGCAAAACTAACTCAATGAGCAATACTTATTTGGGTTTTTTTTAGGAGTAAAGCCACTGTAGTGGGGAAAAAATAAGTATATTTTGGGATAATTTTTTTTAGCGGGACAATGGAATGCATGAAAATTCTGAAAAAGGCCGTTTATTGTACATATCATAAACTGTTTAAACTATTTTTTTCAAAGTAATATAAAACAAAATGGCCGCTGCACAGCTTTTCTTCGACGAAGCCTTTTTTTCATAGGCGCGCGGCTGGACCAACGGCACCTGCAATTTTTAATTTACAGTGAATGAAATTTTTTTTTCGGATATACACGTGAATAGCTACAGAAGTACGTAGGATTTTTTTGATATATCGATTTTTGCAAAAACAGCGCGTTTTTTAAATAAAAGTTCAAAATTCTCAAAAAAAACGTGCGAAAATTGTTTATAAAAAAAACTATGTAATATATCGAGAAAATCCTACGTACTTCTATGCAGGATGTAATTGTGAATATACAGTTAAAATTTCAAGTCAATCGGTCAATATTTGTTCGAGTTATGAGTCCGGCCGACTTGAAAAACGTAGTTTCGAGAAAAACGCGTTTAAGGGCGGGGTAAAGTATTAAACATTTTTTTTTATTTTTTTCCCCTTTTTAAATGAATGCATAATATATCAAGAATATTGTGTTCAAATTTCAAGTCGATCGGAGTAAAATTGACGAAGTTATGAGTATTTGAGCGTCTATTGCTCCATGCCGTTCTCTTCTCTTCTGCGTTTTTCAAACCGTTTTTCTGAGACTTGTCATATTTAAAGTCCGTGTGCACGATAACTCAAAATCTACTGGACCAATCGCTTTGAAATTTTGCACAGTACTTCTTCACATAATTCACCAAGTATTGTCGAGAGCTTTTTTGTTTTTTAAAAATAATTACTAATTTTTCAACAACAAATTAGCCGATTTTTTTAGCGAAAATCGGGTTTTTGGCTCCCAAGTGCTACGAAAAATCGAAAAATCGAAAGAAAAAAATCCTCCCGTCTTTACTTCGAGAAACATCTCCTTTAAAAAATGCATTAACTTTAATGCATTTTGATTTTTTTGTTTCAAATGATTCTGTTGCGAGTTATGGTGCACACCGCAAACCAACTTTTTTTCGAGGCGCCTCCGGGGTTTAATTTTCACTCGCTCAATTTTGAATATTTTGCAATGCAAATTTAGGAGAATGTTGTTCAAATGTTACTTTATTATATGTAAATTTTTCAATAAACGAACACTATTCGTTACGCCAAAAAAAAATCTTAAAAACATGCCTTTTTTCGCCGAATTAACTTTACCCCGCCGTTAAAGTTTTCGGTACGGATTGCATCGGACTGAGAGGGGCTGCGCCAAAATTCAAAATAGAAGTATTTAGATATTTTTCCCACCTTAATTCTTTGAGTATGTCATTTTTACGATATGAAGGGAGAATATCAGTGTGACAGGCTGAAAAATGAGGTATTTTTGGGGAATTTTTTTTTAACGGCTCGATCAAATTGTTCAAAATTGTGTATTTAACTATTGAAGTAATGAAGCATACAAGGACATTTTTTTAATTTATTTTTGGTACATTTTATTAAGCAGAGGAGCGGTCGCAAAATGGCGTCTCAAAAAAAGACTCCCCGACGGTTGACAGCATAAGTGCCACAGCAAGCATGCGAAATCAAAAATTCAAAAAGATTATTAAATTATAATAGTATAGCTATCACAGCATCGTAGGAACATTGAAAATTTTGATTAGAACAAAAATGGCGGCCATTTTTTTTTAAATCGAATTTTACACAAAAATATTGCAGTAAATTGTTAAAAAAAAGTAAACAATTTTTAAAAAACTGCGACGCGACGATAGCGATAAGTTTTCTGAAGAGAATCCTTTTTGAATGAAGACGATTGGACAAAATTTGACAGAGTTATACTGTCAACCAGGTCAAAAAAACATGGTTCCGAGAAAAACGCGTTTAATGTATAGAAAGGCCCGTATAGAAGGCTCTGAGAGCGTCGACGCTTGGCGCCAATTTCGAATACTTCTAAGCTGAATATTGTTTTGAAAATTTGTAGGCATATTCTCAAAGGCCAAAACTATCTATTTAAGCAAAAAAAATTGATTTTTTTTCACACTGATATCCTCCCTTAAGGCATCTTTTAAGAAAAGAAAGAAATCGATTTTTTTTAATTTCTACAGTGGTCTTACCCCTTAAGTTCAGAGGAATCAAACGGCAATGTGGCAGTTCCAAACGAAAATGTACTCAACCACATTGGGTGGACGCACCGTCCCCCTTTTTCTCACCGCAGCACAGCATTTACAATCAATCAAATCGATTTTTTTTCCTAATGTGTCTACAGCCAATGAAACGTGAGATTCTTCTTGAGAAATTTGAAAAGACCAACGTTCTCGCATCCAACTAATACTAACACCATTTTGTAAGTAAGTACGTGAGATCACTCGATTGCGTTTCTTTACGAGCAATAAAAAATCAGAGGATCAGTACAAAATCGTGTCGGAAATTTAACGCGAGTACTTAAAATCAGGAGAACTCAATAAACTCCCTATATGGAGAAGCAAATTTTCATTTGATGTATCATCGCCGGAGAAATTGGATATCCCCATGTGCAACAACTTATCCAAAGTCCGGTCGTTCTCAACGGCCCACGGTCAATAACGAAAGACTTTACTGTCACCGGAGGTTTCGTGACAGGCCACAGCGCACGACCGAGAAAAGGCTTTTTTACAGCCTGGACCGAGATCTCGTTCGGGAATGTAAGTGGATACGTGGCACGACGAGAATTTATTCGAGCCCTCGCGCGGCGACCGCTCCAGCCGGGAAAGTGAATTATAAAGAAGAAATAATAAAGCAAAGGGGGGGGGGGAAGTGAAGAGAGGCCCATCGCGCGGTCACTCGACACGACTAATGGACTCGTAATGATCGGTCAACGTTTTCACGCCCGTCAGGACGAGGGAAAATTTTCTCGGCGAAGCGAAAATATGTTTCCAAGGTTTCAGGATTTACTTACGGGAAATTTTCCAGAATTGGACTCTGAAAGGAGAAAGTCCTGGAGAAACTTTTGAATTATGAAATTCTGAAAGAAAATTCGGCGCAAATTCAATCGCAAAATTTTTCCGCATTCTTTTTGGTTGAGATTACAATTTAGGAAAAGATGGGAGGATCTTATTGTAGAACATTTCGCTAGAATTGGACTCTTAATTTTAAGGGGATATACGAGGGTGAACGCTGAAAATTTGTGATTTTCGGGATTTTTTTGGAAGAAAAGTACTCGATTAAATAGTTCGGAAAATTAAGAATATGTTTGGCTATATTTGACCTATGTTACATAATTTTTTCATAGAAAAATATTGAGATCCAAGCAACTTATGCCTTCGGAGGCGCCAAAAAAAAAGTTCCTCCACTGCTGACATGATTCCGGCCGATTGAGTAGCTGAAACCGAAAAAGGAAAAAATGTCGTTAAACTGGAAGGTATTTCCTGTACAACGACGTGGGATTTTCGAAAAATATCAAAATCTAACAAAATGGCGTTGTTATGAAAAAAAGTATTTTTTATTGCCTGTAAAATGGTCGTTTTTTTCAATGCCAAATCGACAATTTTCATCCAATCGAAAATATCCTACGTCATTGTAGAGTAAATATATTCAAGAGTACTCAGTTGAAATTTCAAATCAATCGGATAATTGCTTTTTGAGTTACAATGTCAGCAAATGTGAAAAATCTCATTTAGAGAAAAACGCGTTTAAAGATTTAACTATCGATTTTCGCAAAATAAAATGATATTGACCATAAAACTGCTAAGTATAAACGTAAAGTATAAAGTATAAACTGTCGAAAAAGGCAAAAAAACATCGATTCTTTGAAAGTGTCACACTGGTGTAGCCCCTTAAAATCTTGGAAAATTTGCTGAATGAAAAAATCCTGGAAAACTTTCTGATTTAATGAAATCCTGAAGAGCCGTATCAAGAAGCTTCTGGAGAATATTCCTGGAAAATTTTCTGAGCGAAGAAAAACCCGAAAACCTTTCAGAAATAATGAAATCCTGAAAAACTTTCCGAATGAAGAAAATCGTGGAAAACTTTCTGAATGAATGAAATTCCGGAAAGCCGTCTAAATCAAGAAGCTTGTGTGGAACTTTCCTGGAATATTTTCTCAAAAAAAAAACCAGGAAAATTTTCAGAAATAATCAAATCCTGGAGAACTGTCTGAATAAAGAAACTTCTGGGAAACTTTCCTGGAAAATTCTGTCCCCAAAGAGAAACGTTTCCATGATTTTCAATATTTTCATCACTCAAAAAGTTCCTCATCATATGATATATTATATCATCAATGAAATCGTATAAACGAAGAATACTTGATTCCCACAATTTCATTGATTCCAAAAATAACTCAGGATTTATTGATTCCGAAAATATCCCAAAACGCATTCGGATTCTCCAAAAAGTACTGCCATGCATTTGGTACTCGATCATCATTACGTTAAAAAACATCGATATCGACATTCCTCCCGATTAACTAAATTTATTAGTGCACTTTTTGCACAACTTGTGAAAACTTGCAATGCCCGGATCGAACGCATCCTCGGGAAAAACGAATAAAAATAATAATAAAACAAAAAGGAACGTTCGACGAGAATGAGAAAAAAAGAAGCGTTTCTTCTCGCGCGAAGAATTTCTGGTGCGTGTGCTCGTAAAAGCCGATACCCGCTCTCGACTTTTACGACTTTTCTCCTCGCAATCGCGGCGCACTTTTCGGGATATTATTTCCAGAAAAATGGGATTCCTTGTTTCTCTACGTGCGCGTCTGTTATGCGCGTGAGAGGAAAATCATATACGAAAGCCCTCGAGTTATAAGCTATATATATATATATATATATATATATATATCCTCGACAAACCCTTAAACGCAAATCAGCTGGAAAATCGTAAAAGCAAAAATGTCACAAATTTAATCGAGTAGAGAGCCTTTTTTCACCCCTCTTTCGACATTCTCTCATCCGCTCTCCGATGGTGTGCAACTTTCTTCGAGTGATTCCGAGGGCGGGGACGTTTTTTTTTACAAGAAATGCAACCCCTCCAATGCACGTGTGTGCTTCGCTCTTTGAATCCTACATTATTTTACGTTGAGGGAAAAAACAAGAGCAAGGGACAGAGACGAAGGCAACAAGAGGGAGTAGGATAGAGACGACGATAACTTTGTGAACGATGATCGTGAGTGTCCAACTCATGTTCGCATATTCGTCAAGCATTTTATGGCACCCAGAAGGTTCGCCATCGGCAAAAGGTTCAAAGGTTCAATAGGTATTCAAGTATTTTGTATCTTTTTAATATCTTCTTCTAACGAGAGCGCCTCGTCATCGATGATTTCACTGCCAACGAGACGGCGAGTTTTTATTGCAGTTTTTTTATTTTACGTTTCCCTTACCCGCCCCCGCAGTGTCTTTCGGAGTCTCCTGTAATAAAAAAAATTAATTGCACTCGCTTGAAATTTCCCATGCATTTTTTTAGAGAGACAGAGAGAGAGAGAGAGAGAGAGAGAGAGAGAGGGAGAGGGAGGGAGGGAGGGAGGGAGGGAGAGAGAGAGAGAGAGAGAGAGAGAGAGAGAGGAGTGGGAGGAAATCGGAGCAAACGTCATAAATTCATTAATAAATTACGCGAGCCAATTATAATTCTGTCCAATTCCGCGAGCGGGCGTGTAGCCAATAAATCTCGGCAAAACAACCCAGTCCCGTTGCACTTGTGTATGTGTCTCGGCGATTATATTGCCACAACCTCACACACACATAGCAAATTGACGCATACGCAGCAGCAAAACCGCCCTTCCTCTTCATCCTCACCCCTTCGGCCTATTCATTCCACCTTTCCACCCGACTCAAGCCCCATCGGATTGCGCGCGCACTAACACATTCGCGTCTCTCGTCGACGAATTGGCTCTAAATGCGGTATTTTGCAGAGGGGTGGGGGCCGAAGGAACGGCACACATAACGCTTCGACGATTATTAAAAGACTCCCGCGCAACTTCTCCCCGCGCGTGTATCAATTAAAAATTACGCTCGATCGAGGGCTTGAGAGAGGGAAAGAGACGACCTGTTCAAATTGCATCTTTTCGAGCCACTCCTGCGCCTCGTTATGCGCAATAACCGTACGCATAACTGTTCCAAAGACTGACACACAAATTAATTGAACTTTGAAACTTATACGTGTGTGCCTCGATATATATATATATATATATATATATATATACACACACACATATGTAATGAGCCAGCTAATAGAGATTCGTTAAGGGGTTAGGCAACAGTAATGGATATAAAATCATGTGCATATACAATTTTTTTTCGTATGAAAAAGTGATTCACTCATAAAATTAATTACACATCTATTTAGTATGAATATCAAGCTGTTAGAAAATAGATCTTTTTTTTCGATATACAAAATGGCCGACAACTAATATTTTCTTTTGTTATCTTTGTTTTAGCGCTCCGCGGCGTGACGTTTAGCATCCACAATTTTTTACCTAGAACAAAAAACAAAAATTCTCATCAATCTACATTAGAGTACCTAGAGAAGTACGTAAGAAATTTAAAAAATATTGTTTTATTCAAAAGTTGTAGGTATTTGAATTGAGTTGTAGGTATTTGAATGAATTTTCAGTGAAAAATTGCGGATAAAACTGCTCATAAAATGAAAAGTTTTCGATAAATCAGAAATTCCGTACGTACTTCTCTGCGAAATGCAATTAGGAACATAACTTTTAAATTTGAAGTAAATCGAGTGAAAATTGTTGAAGTTATTTGTCACGCCGATTGGAAAAAAGCTGTTTCGAGAAAAAACGCGTTTAAAGTTTTACGTACTCTATGGGCGTGCTCAGAGGTGGGCTTACGTTATACGCTCAAGGTTGGTGAAAAAAAAATGTTCTTGCTATAAATCAAATAGTAACTTATTTTTGTGATAAAAAGCACCATTGATGCGAGAAAAAAAAATCGAATTTTTGAAAATTCTACTGTGGCTTTACCCCTTAACTCGTGTGTGGTTAGAACGAATCGCTCTGGCCCCGTGCAGAAATTTTGGCAGGGATACAGCTGGATTCTGACTTGTATCCGGGCTCCCAGTCGGGATCTAGACCGATATCGGATCAGATTCGAAGACTAAATGTAAGATCCGTAAACTGGATTCCATTAGGGATCCAGAACCGAATCCTTTAATGACTCTAAATAGATTCCCCATGGAATCATTGAGGAATCTGGGAAGGATCACGGGTGAATACAGCCTGAAATACAATGTCAAAAATGGAATTATGACATGTTAAATTTATTATAAAAATAAATAACATTTATAAAGTTTTGGTGCATTAAACTATCAATAAAAAAAAATTTGTCCAAAGATTCAAATGGCAGATCGCGCTCATCGCGAGATTTTGATGTGAATTAAAAAAAATTCACATCAAAATCTGTGAATGCAAATGTATTGACAAGAAATTATAAACACAAAAAAATTCACAAAATTAGTTGTGAATTTTTTCGTATTTAAGACAAATTAAAATCAAATTCAAAATGATTAGATTAAAATTTGCGCCAAAAGTGAGTTCGTACGTATTTTGAGAGAAAACATTGCCTCGAGGCAAAGACATTTTTGCACATAACTTTTTGTGCGAACATTTCTTTGCCTCAACACAATGTTTTCTCTCAAAATACGTTTACACTTGTGGTGTTGATTTTAATATAACTCTCGTGAATTCGATTTTTATTTTCTTCAACTTGAGGAAATTCACAACTCATTTTGTGATTTTTTTTATATTTATAATGTAATATTTGAAACTCACAACTTTTTTTGCAAATATTTCTTTGCCTCGACGAAATGTTTTCTCTCGAAATACGTAAGAACACACGGTTGGTGTAAATTTTAATCTAATCATTGTGAATTTGATTTTAATTTGTCTTAAATACATGTTTATACTCACCGACATGTCGATAAACAGAGACTTATTCCCCAAAACCGATATCCCGGTTAGAATCCAACTTGCATCAGCATCGGAATATGTACGACGACGATGGCATAATTTTGAAAATTTTGCATCACGTGTATTTTCGGTATTACTATGTAATTCCTATATATAGATAGGAATTTCATAGATAGGAATTTATAGACAGAAATCCCTATCTATAGATAGGAATTCCATAGAAATACAGAAAATACACGTGACGCCAAAATTTTTAAAATGATGCCATCGTCGTCGTACATATGCCGATACTGATGCAAGTTGGATTCTAACCGGGATCCGGTTTTGGGGAATCCATGACAAATTCTGATCGGGATTTGATCGAACATAGGGTATCCCGGTCAACATTTCTGCACGGGGCGTGCCAATAATCGAGATCACTCTTCTTCCTTACTTTAATTTAGCATCGTTCCGATGCAAAGCAAAAATCATTGTCGCCATTGAAACGATATTGAAGCCAAACAAAAGGGGTTCAAGGGAAGTTTTGTTGGGTCAAAAAATGTTCGATTTTTCACCAATTTTTTATGCTAAAAGTATTAAATATAGAATGTTGATATTTGGTATATTGACTAAGCGGTCTTTATTGAAAATCAAGAGATTTTTTTAAATTTGACAAAACATGGTGGTGGGAGTGCGAGAAGCCATGTATGTCGGTGCGCGGGTGATGACATTGTTCTCTTGCGAAAGTCCTAAGTCCCGGACAGGTGATCTGAAGCAAAAAAATCAAACATATTTTTACTTTGTACAATATTGCGTACGAGTCGAACTAGATTCAAAAAAAAAAAAATAAAAAAAAAGTGTGCGATCGGTAGGAAGTTTGTTTTTTTTCACAAAAAATTTCGCAGTTTTTTGTTCATTAAATAAAAACTTTTAGATATTTTTGGACTCTTCTAGTTCAACTTATACACAATATTGTACAAAGTAAAGACACGTTCGAATTTTTTGCTTCAGATCACCTGTCCGGGACTTCGGACTTCCGCAAGCGAAGAATGTCATCGCCCGCGCACCGGCATACGTGGCTTCTCCCACTCCCACCACCATGTTTTGTCAAGCTTTAAAAAATATTTTGATGCTCAATGAAGACCGCTTAGTCAACATAATAAATATCAACATTCCATATTTAATACTTGTCGCATAAAAAATTTATCATTTTTTGGCCCAACAAGGCAGAAACTTTCCTTAAGCAAATGACTGTAACACCCTGCCAAAAATAAGTATGACCTACATTCCTGTTCGAATTTATTTCATGACTACATCGATTTTTGTAGGCCCTATCTACATGCATATATGCATATATATATATGTAGATATATATATATCTACACATATATATATATATATATATATATATATATATATATATATATATATATATATATACACACATATATACATATATAATTTATATTTATATTTATATTTATATATATATATATATTTGAAGTTTTCATTTTTTTAATGAATATATGAGGCTTACACGTTGTTACCCCCCGTAACTTTCATTTTAACTTTTACTTTTTCCCGATTGTATGACTGTTTTTATTTTATTTTTTATTTTCGATTTTTTCCACGCGCGTATATATATATATATATATATATATATATATATATATATAGACAGAAAGGAAGAGAAAGAGGGAGAGAGGGAGAGAGAGATTTCAGAAATGTTCATTTATTCAAATTATTATTGTATTAGAGAATATTTCTAAAATATATAAAAATGGCCAAAAACAATTGTCCTATTGCTGTACATTCTTTAAATGCCCTCCAATGCAATAATAATTTGAATAAATAAAAATGTTATTTTAAAAAACGAATTTGTTAAGGGTCTAGGCTACTGTCAGGGTTACTTACAAACTTGGCTTACTTGGATAAAAACAGGGTGACTAAAAAAAAATTGAAGGAGAAAGAAAAATGACTGAAAACACGTTTGGACATTTACTCTTATTTACATTAACAAAAGTGTGTACCAAATTTCATTTAAAAAACTTGACTGAGATTTTTTTGTTATTGTGTTTCAATGAACACAAAACAGTTCAATTTTTTCGAGGAAAAATTACATCATTATTGTTAATAGGTAATGAAAAAAACATAGTTAAGAAGTGAAACGTCGGTCAAGTCTAAGCTACCATTACAGTGAATACGTGTATCAAATTTCAAGTCAACTCGTTCATTAGACGTCGAAAAATCGTGTGCACCGTTTTGAAAAACACCGCTTCGAGAAAAACGCGTTCAAAGTCTGGCTAGCAGCTCTATCGTTGTAATCATCAGTTTACATTCAATCTGCGATGTCTGCACCATATAGAAGACCTTACTTTTCAATTCGAGTTGCCTCAAGCGACTATCGATTTTTTAAATATTTATCACAGTAGCACAACTCCTTAAATGAATAAATACTTAAAATATGTTCTACTATAATAATCAAAATCTTCAAAACCATTCTATATTATTTCCCAAATTTCTCTCTCTCTCTTCCTTTACAGACTTTGTTTTTTACAACTTTATTGTTGCTATTATATTCTTTAAATAATCTCTCAGAATTAAATATTCAATTATTCTCTCTAAATCTCTCCAAATATTCTTCAAATATTCTATTTCAAACAAGATATTGGAAACAATGTAAAAGATTGGGACTATGTTTAAAAACTGTATACAACAATTTCATTATATTTACATGCGTATAAATTTTCGATCGCAATAATAAAATGGCCCGACAAAAATCGTTCACCCCAACCTTCCCGTTGAGAGGCTAATCAACGAGCATTGTACACGATTTAGTCGTACCGTACCAACCGGAACGAGGACCTTGAATATGCAAGTATTCGTGTAAGATTATCAAAGGTATATACAGGGCACGCGTGAACGGTGCTCGCGAACGTATATATCGTATATCGAGGGTATGAGGTGGACACGAGTGCGGCGTATACCCAGGCTTCGAACCGGAGAACCCCATTCGACACTCCCGGCCACCCTCGTACTCAGTTTTCTTCTTTTTTTTTTATTATTCCTTGTTTCTTTTTGCTCGAAATCAATTTGTAGAGCACAGTCGATTAATTTTGGGACTAACCAGGTGGCTGCTCCGGTATGAACTTTATATATATATATATATATATATATATATATATATAATGTGTGTGTGGAAAAGGGCATTTGAATCCGTTGTGTTTATGTAATGTTGGCTATCAGCACATCTGGCTATTTCAAGGCCTGTCCATATATATAAAAGTGCCTGGGCGATCATGATATCGTGGGGGGTTAGAGGCGCCCATGCGGGTAATGGAGCGGGTTATCGAGGGCGGGGGGACCGAGAAGTTTCCGATTTTTGCGTGTGGTCCTCCTCCCCGTATCGTATGGCTGATTCAAGCTCCAGCTTTTTCGCCCCTCTATAAAGACTTGTACAGCAAAACGTAAAAGCAAAAAAAAAAGAAGATATTAAGAATCAAAGGGAAACAAAAAACGCAAGACATTCTAAAACGGACGACAGATGACTCATGGCAATCGTCAGGAATAAAAAAAAAACGAGATAAACACGGTGTTCGATTCTCCAATTCGAATGGGACAAAAATATATAAATATTCCTGTGAGATATAAATTTGAAGGTCGGAAGACGAAAAAAAAATTTAGACTCTGATCGAGTAGATTTTTTTATTCAGGTCTGATGTTCATCGTTCATTTGTGTGGGTTTGTTTGGCTCACTGATAACGAGCAATGATCATTGACGCGTTGTTCGTTTTTATGACGGAGATTGCTTCGCTTGTAGTATTTGCCGTCCGCGTAAGAACGGCTAAGGTGGGAATAAAATTGGAAAAAAGTAGCAGGGTGTAACAACGTGTACCGTATACACGCGGTTCGAGAGTTTCGCAAAAAAGCGTGGGTAACATTTCGTTTCTCAGGAAGAATGGTATTCTCCCGGACCGGAAGTCGTGCGCGAGGTCTGCAGCGATGATTTTCGCGAAAGGGAGCAACCAACGGCGTATGAATGTGTATATATATATACAGGGTGTCCCAGGACTCATTGCGTTCCCTGAAATGGAAGGTTGGGGATGGAATTCTGAGTCGATTGATATAAGCATGTTTGGGTCTCAGATCAACCCCGGAATTATTATTCATTTTTAAAGGCGGGCCAATCAGGCGGCCCGATGTAGGTGCGGCGCTCTCGCCAGGCACCACTGCACGCGCGTATCACTCACCGGCGTACGCCGGCTCATCGGGCCGCCTGATTGGCCCGCCTTTAAAAATGAATAATAATTCAGGGCTTGATCTGAGACCCACACATGCTTATATCAATCGACTCAGAATTTTACCCCCAACCTCCCATTTGAGGGAACGCATTTAGTTCTGGGACACCCTGTGTACATATATATATGTATATGCTGCTTGTCGATCGTTGGACAAATCCAGGTGGGATGAGTCAGGAGAGAGAAAGAGAAAGAGAGATTCGTATTATCCTTTTCTCGCTTTAGTCTCGCCTCATATCCTTCATTCTGTGCCATTTTCGAGAGAGCACCATAACCTCTCGAAAGTCCGAAAGAGAGGCAGAAAGAGAGAGAGAGAGAGAGAGAGAGAGAGAGAGAGAGAGAGAGAGAGAGCCATGAGAGAATTTCAGTAAATTGTGGTACTTTCAGCCTCCATACAACAACACCAAAACGCTCCTTCTAGTGAGAAAACAACGAGAAAAGGAGCACGAGAGAGAGAGAGAGTCAAATCTAAAAGGACAGAAACAAAGAGGTATTGCAGCAAGGAAGGCAGGACGATAAAAAGAGAAGACCCACGAAGCGCATCAGCGTTAACATCTCTCCGAGCTCTTCGCGTTCTCAGCCTCGCAGTTTGCAGCCAACGCAACGATTGCACCTATACCCGCGAAATCGCCGGTATTTCCCAACACACTCTATCGCCTATTGTCTCGAAAAACGGGGAAAAAATAAAAGAATAAATACCAAAAAAAAGGCAAGCAATCGACGCGAATGACGAGCGCGGAGCCCCGCGATCCACGGTCGAGGTGAGGAACGTGCAAATAGCCGAACCTCGGCAGGAGCAGCAGCAAAAATAGACGAAGGATTACGCGCGCCTATATACGTACATATGAACATATAAATATATATACATATATAGATATATGTATGTGTGTATACGCGGGAAAGCGAAGAGGCAAAAGGCGAAGTGCAAAGCACTTTGTTGGGCGGAGTCGCGAGCGCATTCACCGGCTGCCCTAAGCAAACAGTAGTTGCAAACCGTAATTTTCCGTACGTATAGGAAACAATCGTTTCAGGGGGCTACTATGAGTCCGTGTAACTGTGCGATGGCGTTCGCGCGGTGAGAGGCCTCGAAGGTCCTCACTCTTGAGGTCGGCGAACAGTCTCGGGAGTGAAGATCATTTCGTGTGTATATATATATATATATATATATAATGATTTTTTCTCGCAAGACTTCATACAGGGTGCCTCGAAAAGTGACGTCCAAAAGGAAAATCTAAATACCTCGTATCAATACCTGTTCAAATCGGGTATATTCTACCATCTTTTCAGTTTTCGAGAAAAAAAGCAATCTTTTATTTTTCTCTTTTTCGTGTGTATGATTTTTTTGCCTGTAATATCGTTATAAAATGCACTGTTGAGCGATAAATAAATGATCATCTGAGCACTACCTAAATGCCTTAGATTTTGATCAATAACGTTTAAAAGGATCAGTCACTGAAGTTCAGATCATAAGCAGCAAATACTTAAGGTATTCCTTTCGCGGAGGGCCGTATTTTGTGGGGGCATAAGCAGGGCCTTCTGAATCGTCGGTAAATTACAATTGCGCTTAATAAAAAAAACAAGTTATAATGGATTATTATACACAACGATAAACTAGAATGACAAAATTCGCGCAAATTTAGTAGATTGAGACATTTATACATTTATTTGAAACGTCACGGCTACAAAAATTCTTCTGCTAACCACACTTTTCCAAGTTTTAACATTAATATTTTCTTTAAACGTTCGGTGACCCTCTGTTTTTATTGTTGTTACGGAATCTTTAGACTTTTTTACACCTGTGAGCAGTTTGTATTAGGCGTCTAGAGTTGTTTAGTGTATAAATTATTAGAAAGACATGTGGCCAGCGTGACATGTCCATAAAGCGCCGTATAAGTGAGACGATTTTTAGGGCCGTAATTTTTCGTTAAAGGTTCGGTAACTTGGCTTGAAATTTTACCAGTATACTGGGATGTATTTTTACTTCATTATAGACGAAAATCAGTTAAGTGTAAAATATTTGGGTTCGTGAAAGGAATACCTTAAATACGTGTCTGGCAAGGAAGATTACTTAAGTGTCCACCTTCGATTTTGTTGCAAGTCATGTATGTGATGAAGCATTGAAAACTATTACAAACGTATTTTTTTATTGGCGAAAAAACGTTTTTAGGGGGGAAAGCGCCCCTCAAAGAAAGGCCTGTGACCCTGTGATTATTATTTTTTTTCGATACTTCTTTATTGGATTTTCCAACGCTTTACATTGGAAGAAGTTTGTTTTTTGTTTCATTCAGATTGGCGGAATGCTGGCGGTTTACCCCCACCCCCTAAATTAGTTTTCCCGCCGATTAAAAAAAATTACGTGTTTAATAGTTTTCAATGCTTTATCACATATATGAGGTTCAACAGAATAGAAGGCGGACAATTAAGGCCGTAGGCCACGGTAACGGGTATAAAATCATGTGCGAATTTAACCATTTTTTTCGTATGAAAAAATGATTCACTCATCAAAATAATTACACATCTATTTAGTATGTATTAGGTGTACAAATAAGTTTTAGGACACTTCGATTTTGTATCATAACATCTATTCTAAATTAATTCAAAGGTCCCGCTCACTTATCATAGATGGCGCTTGATATGTAGTATCGAAACGTAAAGGAGTCATAAACATAACCTATAAATTCTGTAAATTAAACATGCAGACCGATAAGCTATTTATTAGACACTGCATTCGATATGAATTCCATCAAGGAAAAAGTATTAGGAAAGCGTGTGAATCGATATGTTCTGTTCTTGGAGACAACATTGTATCTAAAAGTACATGTGAGTATTGGTATAAGCGATTCAAAGAAGGTGACTTCGACGTTAGTGACCGTGAACGCACGGGGCCTCCTGTAAAGGTGGACGATCAGGAACTGCAAGCGTTGCTGGATGAAAACTCTTGTCAGACGGAGAAACAACTTTCGGAACAGCTTGGAGTAACTCAACAAACTGTTTCTTATCGTTTAAAAGTAATGGGTAAGATTCGGAAAGGAACAAAGTGGGTACCACACTTTCTGACTCAAGAAAATAAAAACAGCCGTCTTAACATTTGTGTGAGTCTTTACAACAAGCAACATAGAAAGTCTTTCTTGTGGAAAATTGTGACCGGCGATGAAAAGTGGATTTATTTTGATAATCCGAAACGCAAATATCATTGGGTTGACCCCGGCGAGCCGACAACATCCACGCCAAAGCGCAATGTTCATTGTAACAAAGTCATGCTGTGCATATGGTGGGATATGAAAAGCGTACTGTATTATGAACTTCTCAAACCTGGTCAAACAGTTACTACCGATCGCTATTGTCATCAATTGATGCAAGTGAATCAAGAAATTGAGAAGAAACGTCCATTTTCTGGTAAAGGAAAACGTCCAGTAAAACTGCTCCATGACAACGCGCGGCCTCATGTGGGTAAACCGGTCAAGGATACGTTACTAGCGCTTGGATGGGAAGCTGTACCACACCCGGCGTATTCACCAGACTTAGCCCCATCCGATTATCATTTATTCCGGAAAATGCAGAACGATTTGTCTGACGTGCGATTCAAAACATTTGAAGAAGTGGAAAAATGGGTCGCTAAATTTCTCACCTCGCAAGACGAAAGTTTCTTTGCGAAAGGCATCCGCGAGTTACCTGAGAGATGGCTGAAGGTCATTCAGTGCGATGGAGATTACTTCGATGAATAACTGTGTTTTACTTCTTTTTTAATAAATCTTGAATTTTTTGAAAACTGTCCTAAAACTTATTTCTACACCTAATATATCAAGCTGTTAGAAAATATATAGATTTTTTTCGATGTACAAAATGGCCGACTAGTAATATTTTCTTTTGTTATATTTTTTAGGCATGAAATTTACATCCACAATTTTTTACCTAGCAATTGACTTCAATTTTTTCAAAATTTCGCCTCTATTGATCGTTTTTGCGTTACAATCACTTGTATTTAATATTCTTATCAAAGTAGGTTCATCAAGGCAAATATCAAGTTGAAACATAAAAGATTTAAATGAAAACATTACAGTTTAATTTAATGACCTTGAAGTTTGCACCGTTGGAACGCAACGAAAGGTGCGTAGTCCAATTTTTTTTTGCAAATTCAGGCCTCCAAAAGCACTTAAACTTTTTTCCATATCCTCATCAGAAATCTTCAGCCTGAATATGTAAGGAACATTTTCAGATTACCTATAATGAAAATGAGACACCAAAGAAATTCAAATCAATTTTCCTTGCATTCCAACGATGCAAATTTCAACATCGTATCATTTCGGCGTAGCGCAATATACATTTTTCGCGTAAACGTAAAAAAAAATCAATTTCTATAAAAAAAATGTCCAGAATTACTTTCCCTAGTCTACGTTTTCCTTTTTGACGTCACTTTTTGGGCGACTCTGCGTACATGAAAAGGAAGTCGACAAGGGTTCGCTTAGTTTTACGATGCATGTATACATACGGTAAACGTATACTTTCAACCCGTTACATCTACGTAATGTTGACTATCAGCATATCTAGCGTCCGTGAAGACGGTCCGTAGAAAGTTTTCCAAGCGAATCGTTGACTATGGAGACAACGGAGGCTTGGAAGTACTTGGAAGTACTTTTATATAAATATGCTAACCTTTATCTGACGATGATGCTGAAGACATTTGGGTTTATGTAGTAGTGATTACAGGGTCAATAGGATTGGATGAGGACGGTCCCCGAAATCGATGGTCTTTAAAATCACCTTTTCCTATGTACATATATTTGTCTGAATGTATGTGTGTAGATATACAGATTGTGCATAGGCTGAAGCTGAAGGGTCAGGTGAAAATTGCCCGGTTGTTTCGAGCTGAAGGAGCTGCCGGTGCTCACGCCGAGGCCGCGCATGGAGCTGCACCGTACATGGATTCGTGTGTATATATATACAGGGTGTCCCATTTTAATCTTACACCTGAATTTTCTCGAGAAATATTGCTCGGACGAACTATTGTGTGGAACAAAACTTCTAGGGATTGAAGGGGGACGTTTGAAAAAAATTTATTTGAGGAGCCAAAATTCAAAATGGCGGCGTTACAAAGGCTGACATGTTTTTTTCAAACGGAAACAACTTTTTTTTATTGCCAAAAAATTTGTCAGCTGAAAACTAAAAACTTTTGATGAAAAATTTTTTTGATAAATTTCATAGTTTTCAAGTGAGAACATCTCTAAATGGACTAAATGTCTCATGGCAAGCCGCTCAATGTTGTATTTTCGAATGTATGACCACTTGAACAAAAAAAGAATCAAATTTTTTTGTTGAAATTTTTTTTTTTTTTTGTTTTTTTGTTTTCAAATTTGGACGATATTTCATGAGAAAATTTTGGAGGAAAATCGATGAAAAATAGTTTTTTTCCATTTTAATAGCGTTTGTGCCATTTTCAGGCCCAAAAACGTGTTTCTTTAAATCCTTGACGAACTTTGATCACGATGGGTAGAAACACACACACACACACACACACACACACACACACACACAAATCCTGGATACATCTGAAATAATTGAAAATGATGTTCTCACTTGAAAACTATGAACTTTATGAAAACATTTTTTCAACAAAAGTTTTTAGTTTTCAGCTGACAAATTTTTTGGCAATAAAAAAAGTTATGTTTCCGTTTGAAAAAAACATATCAGCCTTTGTAACGCCGCAATTTTGAATTTTGATTCCTCAAATAAATTTTTTTCAAATGTCCCCCTTCAATCCCTAGAAGTTTTGTTCCACACAATATTTCGTCCGAGCAATATTTTTCGAGAAAATTCAGGTGTAAGATTAAAATGGGACACCCTGTATATATATATATATATATATATATATATATATGATACACACACACACACACATACATATACATATATAGGTGTGTGAAGGTGAGGTACTGCGAGAGAAGAATGCAAACTATCTCTCTCTAGTTATCCCTGAATGCATTGCGCGGGGATGGTTTTATCGGCTCAAATTGCTCGGAAAATATCAACCCGCAGGAGAAGAGTATACGCTCGGGCGCCTCCTTGTAGTATCCTCACGCCCGCAATACTCTTCCTGACTCCCGAGGCCCTTTGATCGACATATATATGCACGAAGTGCATCTCTCTCTGTCTCTCTCTCTCTCTCTCTCTCTCTCTCTCTCTCTCTCTCTCTCTCTCTCTCTCTCTCTCTTCTCGCTTCCACACCATCCTTCTATCGCACTTCTGCGGATAAGCTCGTAACACGCCTCGCATACATTTCGTTTCGGCTCATATCTCGCGCTCGATGGTGTATCTGCTCCGTAAGAGCGCGCCGATAAAAGCTTCATCGCCGCTGCTCCCACGTACTCGTATATACACGCTGTAGCGGAGAATCGCGAATTGGGCACGCACCACAATCCTACATGCAATTATTATGTCGTATTGGAATTTTTGCGCTAACTTATTTCATTTATTTTTTATAAAGAGATGAATGCGGAAAACAGACTCGCGATTTTATAGATTGGCAACTACACGAATAAGGGATATCATATTATATACAGTTTTAAATATATTTTAGGGTCGGGGGGGGGGGGGCTACGATGTTGAAAAAGTGGCAAAAAAGGACGAAGTCTTGTTCTTTTTCTCACTTTTACACCGTTTCAAATGTCCACCCAATGGAAATTTTCCCGCTGATTATGAGTATCCATGAGTTTCCGTCATAAACTCAAAATTACGCCGGCTAACGCGAAAAACATGTTTCTATACACATAGGACGACTTTTTATTTGAATTGACAATTTTCCTGGGAGATAAATCGATGAATTTCTATTGAGGTATTTTCTAATTCCGTACGTACTTCTCTAGGTATTCTAATGTAGATTGACGAGAATTTTTGTTTTTTGTTCTAGGTCAAAAATTGTGGATGCTAAATGTCACGCCGACTTTTTATTTGAATTGACGATTTTCCTGGGAAATAAATCAATGAATTTCTATTCAGGGGGTGAACATACATTGATAGGGAATTATTTATAAAAATATTGAAAATTCAACGTTTTCGAATTTTGGTCCAGAAAAAATTTCTTAACGCAATTACTACTCATTTATTTATCTTTTCGATTTGAAACTCCGCTTTGCATCCATTCACTTCGTTATCGTTTGCTCTTTGAATGGTCATTTGATTCATTGAGCTCCAATAATTTTTCGTCTGCTGGTAGAATTCTATAGTCAGACCATATTGCCAATTTTTCCATACTTGACTCTGCCTCTATTTCAGCCATTTTTCACGTGCACTTTCCAGGACCACTAGTCGAGATATCGGTATGAACGCAGCGGCATTGTCTAAGTCTATCAAAATATTTTCAAAACCCCATATTACTTTTATGTCATTCAAATATTACCGACCATACAGCTGTTTGAAATTTCCCGATGTTGAAGATTTTCAAAAAAAAAGTAGCTAAAACCAACATCAAAAGTCGAACATTTTTTTTCCAACCTTTCAAACTTCCTACCTTTTCAAAAGTCTACGCAATAGGAAGTTTTCCGCTGATTGCAAATATCACGGAGTTTTCTTCGAAAGCCCAAAATTACGCCGGCTAAGCGCGAAAAACGTGTTTTCACATTACTAACGATTTTTTACAAATATTGAGGCTTTTAAAAGAAAGTAATGGCGTATTCGTATTCAGGGGAAAAAATACATCGACATGCACCTACAAAAAGCCATTAAAAATCCAAATTTATTTCCCATCTCGGCCCAAAAAAAGCTTCTTTACTCAATCGCCGTTCATTCATTTTTCGTTCCGATTGGAAACTCCGCTCTGCGCGAACTTTCTTCGCAATCGTTTATTCTAATAACTGCCGCTTGATCCGTCGAGTTGCGCTTCTTTTTCGATTTTCCGCAGAATTCCCAAACCCGACTATGGTTTTGTGGATACACGTCGATATTTCATTTATCGTAACTTTTGGCATCTCGAATCCGCACCCACCTTGATTACGAAGGCGGGTGCTCACGAAAGAAGAAAAAAACGTCCCCGGCGATCCTCGAGGCCTCTTGCCGATGAGTGATTTCCGGTAATGAGCCCTAATCGGAGGGGAGAAACTACGTACTACCTACCGACCGGAACGACTGTACCTCGCCGGGGCCCGAACGGCGCAATGAGACACGATCGTATGCGCGGCTTGGACAAAAGCTTCGAGCCTTGTATTGAGGAAAGCAAGGTTGGAGAAGCAGAATCAGAAGGATGCTCCGCGAATGTTATGGGTCAAGAGAGAGAAAGCAAGAGAGAGAGAGAGAGAGAGTATGAATCTGCGCGCTTTGTGTAACGGGCTTCGAAGAGGCGTGAGAAAGTAACGCCGTGAGAAACGGTCGGGCGCGATATCGGCGAGATATAGACGCCCGCGCGCACTCTCCGCGGAATCGCGTCGACGAGAAGTGAAGTAGAAGAGAGGAATAAGACGATTATAATGCACTCTATATACAACGTTTGATTCCCAATGTCGTGCTGCTGGTGATCCCGAGGAAGGAAAACAATACGTGTGTGTATATATATATATATATATATATATATATATATATAAATTGATGTGAGTTAATTAGACAGGAATATAATTGAATATGTATATATATCAAATATATTCCTGTTTTATATATAAACTACCGTTCAAAAGTTTTCGATCACTTTGAATAATTGCAAAATTTCATTAGAATAATAAAATTAATTTAATTTCTTATTTTACGAAGATGCTATATAGCTCCATGAAATGTATGATATTATTTTAATATAATTTTGCAATTATCCAGAGCGATCCAACATTTATGACCCTGTATAATTTTTAAATTATACAGCGTCATAAATGTTGGATCGCTCTGGACAATTGCAAAATTATATTAAAATAATATCATAATTTTTATTATATTAAAATTAAAAATTAAAAATGTATTATATTAAAATAATATCATAATTTTTAAATTATACAGGGTCATAAATGTTGGATCGCTCTGAATAATTTCAAAATTATATTAAAATAATATCATACATTTCATGGAGCTACATAGCATCTTCGTAAAATGAGAAATTAAATTAATTTTGTTATTCTGATGAAATTTTGCAATTATCCAAAGTGATCGAAAACTTTTGAACGGTAGTTTATATATAAAACAGGAATATAATTGAAATATATATATTCAATTATATTCCTGTCTAATTAACTCACATCAATTTTTCATCTATTCTTTATGGCAATATTTTAATGGCAAAACGAGAAACACCGATTCGACGTATCAAAAGTATAATAACACAATTGAAAAAAATTCTTTACTATTTATGCACTCGTAATATCTCAAGCTCAACATTACACGAATGTTATCTTTATATATTTCCACATCATAAAAATGTTATCTATTAAAGTTGAGTATGTGATATTGATTGATTGAATATTAATAATTACATCGATAGTCATTATTTATAGAGTTGTGCATAGATATGTGAATAACGGTACGTGTACATATGTATGTGTCCATGGAAATCGATTACACGAATTTACGAGACAAATATGAATATAATAAATATGAAAGTTAACGGGCGAGTCGTTTCGACAGCCTTCACCGCAAAATAACATGTACGTGTATACAGATATATACATCACAACCGACTCTAGCCCGCGTCTCGTGATACACGTATATCACCATGTGCACCACACACGTGTGTGTCCAAAGTGACCTAATCCTTTGCCAAACTTTTGCTCGCCGTATTTCACAAATGGTATTGAATTAAATGAATTTATGACCCGAGTCGTTAATTTATTCCGGGTTACGATAAGAATATCGGCATATACGGCGAGCCGCAAATTTGTCTCGGTCTCAATACGCGTATATGTACGTATACAGGGTGTCCGATTAAAGAAATTTCGATACCGTTCCTTGGTGGGGAGGGGGGGGGGGCAAAAAACAATACAAGGCTTGCTTATATTATTTCTTTATAGATGCGTTATCATCTCAAACTGGCGTGTAGCGTCGCTGGTTCCTGTGTCTCGCGTCATCGTCGTAGCGCGGCGCTCCGATCGGCCTTTACGAAAAATCTCGCGGGGAGACAATCTATAAGTTTTGCAGCGATAATAATGCTTCTTGGCGCGCCCTCCTTCTCTAAACGGGTATAAAATCATGTGCGATTTTAACCATTTTTTTCGTATAAAAAAGTGATTCACTCATAAAATGAATTACACATCTATTTAATATGAATATCAAGCTGTTAGAAAATATATATATTTTTTTCGATGTACAAAATGACTGACTACTCGAAACTTCTCGAAACAGCTTTTTTCCAATTGGCGTGACAAATAATTTTAACAATTTTTTTTCTTAAGACAACGTGATTCACTCATCAAATTAATTAAACATCTATTTAGTATATATATCAAGCTGTTAGAAAATATATATTTTTCGATGTACAAAATGGCCGACTACTTGAATCTTCTCGAAACAGCTTTTTTCCAATTGGCGTGACAAATAACTTTAACAATTTTCATTCGATTTACTTTAAATTTAAAAGTTATGCTCCTAATTGCATTTCGCAGAGAAGTACGTACGGAATTTCTGATTTATCGAAAACCTTTCATTTTATGAGCAGTTTATGAGTAGTACGACATTTTTCACTGAAAATTCATTTCTTAAGTACAAATACCTACAACTTTTGAATGAAACAATATTTTTTAAATTCCGTACGTACTTGTCTAGGTATTCTAATATAGATTGACGAAAAAAAAAAAAATTTCTAACCGTTTGATATTCATACTGAATAGATGCGTAATTAATTTTATGAGTGAATCACTTTTTCATACGAACAAAAATTGTTAAATTCGCACATGATTTTATACCCGTTACTGTGGCCTAAGGCCTTAAGAGTATTATTTAACTAAGTAATAAAAGTTACGCGCGTTCATTATTGTTCATATAACTTGTGGAGTTGTGTTATCTCATTCACCCTGTAAAGCCAAACTTCCATACACGCAGTTCTGGTAACGCCATCTGTTGGAAAATAGTGAGAACTTATTCAACGTCCTAATACTCAAGAAAAAATAACCGATAGACTTGGCAATAGCGGCTGTTTCTGCCATTTTTTATTCGACAAAGTTGAAAAAACGTTTAAAGTGTCGAGCGGACGAATAAATACATTTGATTGTAAAGTTGATGCTTGACTGTGAGTGGCTCCCTCGACAGTGCCAGTTAAGGCAGTAGTCTGGTCTAGAAATTTGACAAAAGCGATTTTTTTTCTTCATTTTATTATTCCTTAGACCTTTCTTAATACGCTCGTGAAAACCATTTATTGATACTTCGAAAATTAGCAGAGTAATAGAAATTATAAGCAAGCCGTGCGCAAACTTCATCTTACGGTATCAAAACTTTGAACGCGTTTATCTCGGAACTATGTTTTTCAAATCGGCGCCCACAATATCTCGATAACTAATTGACCGATCGAGCTCAAATTTTGCACATACCTTCGGTAGCCTCTTTCTGAGGACTGGTAGCAGAATTGAGTCGAACAATAATTTTGCCCACATTTTATAACTCGTCGAATACCCGAAAATTTATGAAATATCGTTAATCAAAGTTTAACAGGCCGCCATTTTATAACGAAATTTGTTTAAGTACTAACTCTGCTACCGGTGCTCAGAATACTCATACAGATTGAGAATATATATATATATTTTTTTTTTCAGGTGCATACAACATCAACCGGAGTGGTCGCCGATTGAGGCGGTTTTCGGCGGAACATGTTGTAAAAAAATTAAAAAACTACATGAAAATATTTAAAATATTTTTTTTTAATGTCGATACATTGTCAAAGGAACAATAAATACATATGTAAAATCTCATCAAGACAACTTCAACGGTTCAAAAGTTGTTTCAATCCAAAAATGACGTCAAAAGTCTTGCTCCAGACCAGACTACTGCATTAACGCGGTGCTACCATGTTTAACCTAAAAGTTTTATTAATGTCCGGAATCAAACCGTTCGAGTTCAAAATTCACATCTTTTTCGAGTATTTATTAATGAACGAAGTAGAAAAACCGCTTAGTTTTTTGACACGACATTCCCAACATCATAATCACGGTTTGCTCAGCTTTGAATTTAAATCAAAGTATTATTTTGGCCCCTACAACTCTATAATTAGTGTTTATGAGGTGCCATGTGTATTGCCAAATGGATAAAGGTTCAAATTGCACATTGAAAATCTCCGAAACTATGTTGTAAAATGGATTAATTTTCAGACAGTTGAAGTACCTTAAATGAATCTCTCGGCGATATAAATCTCAATCGTCTACAAGCATTTCGATTTTAGTCTCGAAACTCCTTGAAGGAGGGCACCACTGTGTCAGGCCGAAAAAGGTCGTTTTTACAATTTTTTTTTGTCTACTAGATTCTTTATTTGGGATTTGGAAACAAGGTATGTTATTAAGCATACATTGGACTAGTTTCGTGTGAATTTTTATTTAAAAAAACTAATACTTAACAACGTTATTGAGGTATAATAGAGCCTCGGTAAAAAAATATGGTCCAACGGCCGAATCGATAACTTGACAATGGTGGGTCGGAAAAATAAAGAAGTTTTATAATCTATAAATATAGTTCTGCTTGTACGTAGCTGTTTTTCGAAAACAAAAATTCACAAACTGGCAGGTGTTATAAAAAAAGGGTAACATAACGAAATTTTTACTTATATCGGGGGGCTTGACAAATACTCAATTTAAAAAAAGGCTACGTGCAACGGTACCTACCGCAATTGCGGATTTTTTTTAAATTGAAATTCGAACTATTATTATAGCTGGAGTTATGATTCCGGCCAGGTCGATTGATATCGTATCGAGAAAAACGCAATTGAAAATTTTAGTATACGTAAATTGTTGCGCTACCTGCTCTCACTAAATCCCCTGTAACTTTGTCAATTTTCAATATTTTAACTTGAAATTTAACTTGAAAATTTAACTCGAAGAATGCAAAAAAAATCCTTTCTTTGACGCGTCACAGTGATGTCCCGCCTTAAGGTAGTACCTCCACAGGAGAGTTGAATTAAGAAATGGTTGAAATTTGACATCTATGTTGTTTAATACATTATCCAAACATCTGTGCAATTTGAATAAGTTTGACCACCCCAAACCTGAGATATTTACACTTAAAGTTGGCTTGGTTTACACGTAACAAATGCGTTATGATGGGCAAACAGAGCATCATTAATTCTACCGCCAAAACTAAAATTAAGAAATTGATTTAAAAAAACGAGGATAAGCTAGAGTAAGATATCACGAATAATGTGAAAAAAAAAAATGAGAATCATTCACCATCTGGTTTCCAAAATATAACCATGAGAAGCCCTCACAATTTTGGTGCAAAGCCTGGGAAAGCTTGGCAAAGCCTGGAAAAAAAACAATTGGGGCAAAGCCTGGACAGTCCCGGCAAAAAGTTCGCTGGCAACAGTAGATCAAAAACACAATATAAAATATATTTTACGGCAATAAATGATATCCATCGTATTGTCTACTAGTACGGAGTCAATATTGCGTAGTTTTTAATTTTATTTATTGCTAATTAAACCAATTATCAATCTTTTAAACATGAACATGGTATGTAAACTTTTGGTTGATATTTTCGCCGAGGAACTACCTTAAATCGACCAACCCAAATATCTTCGAAACTATTGCGATGGCACCAAAATATCTCCCAAACAAAGTCAAATGGTGTCACATGCTCGTAAGTTTTCTCCATACGGGCCGAAGGGGCCAAAAGAAGGTGAAATTAATTTTGTTTTAATCCAATTACCGATATATTGTTTGATGCACTCCGATGGGGGCACAGTAATATGTGTGAAACCATTAAAAAAAAAGACAATCTTGATCCTCGTACGTTCTCTACGAGTCTATGAAAAAAAGTCCTTGTGCTACCGTGCCACCTGGAAGCATTAAGGGGTTAGGCCACAGTAACGGGTATAAAATCATCTGCGAATTTAACAAATTTTTTCGTGTGAAAAAGTTTCGTGTGATCAAGCTGTTAGAATTTCTTTTTTTTTTTTTCAATGTACAAAACGGCCGACTACTCGAAACTTCTCGAAAAAGCTTTCTCCAATTGGCGTTACAAATAACTTCGACGATTTTCACTCGATTTACTTCAAATTTAAAAGATCTGTTCCTAATTGCATTTCGCAGAAAAGCGCGTAAGGAATTTCCAATAAATCGAAAACTTTACATTTTACGAGCAGTTTATGAGCAATTGTAACAAAAATTTTCACTGAAAATTCATTTCTCAAGTTCAAATACCTACGACTTTTGAATAAAACAATATTTTTCAAATTCCGTACGTTCTCTGCAGGTATTCTAATGTAGATTGACGAGAATTTTTGTTTTTCGTTCTAGGTAAAAAATTGTGAATACTAAATGTCACGTCGCGGAGCGCCTAAAAAAGATAACAAAAGAGAATATTAGTAGTCGGCCATTTTGTACATCGAAAAAAAATAATCAATTTTCTAGCAGCTTGATATTCATACTAAATAGATGTGTAATTAATTTTATGAGTGAATCATTTTTTCGTATGAAAAAAATTGTTAAGGCGTTACCCCCACTTGTAGCGCAAAAAAGGCCTTTTTCATGAATTTTTTTAAAGAAAACTACAAAACTTTTTTAATCGATCAATATACCATCTTGAAGAACACATCTTGAAGAACTTTCAGTAATTTTTTTATTGAAAAATATTACATTGTTTAGTGGCAAATGGCCGTCAATGAAATAATGTTTTTATATACACGGTTTGCGGTGACCAACATTGCGGCGAAGTGGATCATCTGAAAAAAAAATACGGATGGATTTAGTCAAATATAAGTATAAACTAGTCTTTAATCAAAGGATTTAAAAAAATATTCATTTATCACAAAATGGCGGACAGTCAAAGTTAATGGTTCGATTTTAACGAAAAAAAACGGCCGTTTTTTGGCTATAAAACGGCCATTTTTTTCGAAAAAAAAAATCGAACGATTAAAGACTACATTTTTATGTATTAAATAAGCCTGCAAAATTTCAAGAAGATCGGTTCATTAGTGTTCGAGTAATCTTGGTCACCGACTTCAGAAATGCCATTTTGAGAAAAACGCGTTTAAAGTTTCAATTTCCGGTCGTTTACACAACGGATTCTTCTCTTTCAATGCTCGTATCTCAGTCAATTTTGTTCGGATCGACTTGAAATTTTCAGGACATATTCTCAGATACTTATACTTCAAAAAAATGCAATAAAAAAAATCGATTTTTTCAAAATCGCAAGTGGGGGTAACCCCTTAAATTCGCACGTGATTTTACACCCGTTACTGTGGCCTAACCCCTTAACCGTTTTTCTCGATGGAGCATACCTAGAATCGATCAACACTTTTGAATATATTACCAAGTCAACCGACTCCAAATACGGCACCCTGTGTATCTAACTGCAACTCTTGTTGTTCTCATACCCATGAATATATGGCAACTTTTGCGAGCAAGTTTTCATAGACCAGCGAGTTCTGTCGGTACGAATTAGCTCGATATCGAATCGGGCCACACTGCGCCACATGTGTATGCACGAGTGTACACACGGAATATCCTATGCATCTATTACGTTGCCCATAAATCCCGTCATCCGCCGGATACGGTCGTATACGTTCGCGCGGTTGTATAATTCGCGTATCGTTGCCTCAAATCTCTGCCTAAGAGAGTACGAGTACCTGAGAGAGACAGAAAGCGAGCGAGAGAGAGAGAAAGAGGGAGAGAGAGAGAGAGAGAGAGAGAGACAAAGGGTGTACACATACTTGTCCATCGCCTCATGTAAATACCCTGCTATACAATTACGAGCTGCGTGGGTCCACCTATGATTAACCCCGATTCTACAGAGAAACCCAAAAAAAATGTGACGTCACGAGTACGAATGAAAAAGCGTGTACGGGTGCCGAAAAGTGTCTTTTATATCGTTAGTGTACGCTCGCAGAGTCCATTGACATACAATCCCATACGCCATGGAATATTGTGTAATGACGTGGAATTTATGGGCAGATGTTCAACCGGACTGTGAGTGAGTTCATCGTAGCCACGAACAAGGTACAATACGAAATAACTAACTTAAACGATATTATATATATATATATATATATATATATATATATATATATATATAAATATATATATATATATTGAAAGAGCTACCAGGAACATCGAGTATACAGGCCACACGTTCCCGATTGGCCCTGTTATTCGATCGAATGGTGATACATGTTGTGGTTAGAATAACGAGCCGAGACGATGACAAGATATATATATATAGAGAGAGAGAGAGAGAGAGAGCCGAGTATAAGGGCAACCCCCGACACAAATGGAGTTAGGGGATGTCGGAGTTTGCGCGAGCGTTATATTGGCATTGTGTTGCCAACGAGAGACCATATATAGGGACGGTTTAGATACACGTATACCATATAAACTATCATCCCCGGCAGTTAACTCAAATTGCATTAAGAGAACTGGGATTCACCGTGTATACTTATATACATACATACATAAAGCACGGGCACGTGCACACATTATGCGAGCTCGTGTGCGAGTGTGTGTGTGTACATGTATAGAAGCGCCATTCCGAAGGGGCCAGCCCCCAAGCTCTCCTAGTGTACCATTCGATCATGCCATCTTGAAATTACCCAAATTCGCCATCTTATACACAGTCTTGTGGTACTTCACGAGCGTAAACTTCGTACTTGTTTTCCTCATTCTTTCTCCATCTGGTTGCTTCTTGAAGGGAACAAAAAATTTCCTGTATCGCTTACACACGATTTTTGTTTTATTTTTTGTTGCCCACGGTCCGCACGGAAAAGGAGAGCGTGTGTAAAAAGGGTGTCCAATTTGGAAAGAAAGATCAGCAGTCATTGCAAAAAATGGCGTGATGCAGGAAAAAGTATCACACGAAAGTTTTTCACTTCGGAGAGGGACATGTTATTGTAATATCAACGCGTTTACGAGATAACGCAATATCTTTCGAATTTTCAGATGGAAATGAGAAATTGCAATTTTAGCAGAAAATAGCTGATCTTGACATCAATTCATTCAAAGAATTTTAAAATGTCCAGCTTGAAAAAGACGGAAGTTATGGCAGTTTCGAAGGTTTCGGAAATATCGTGCTTTTTGGCGTATTCACGGCATCCTGTACGAACGCGATGCTCATCCGTGAGCTCGCGACTCCTATGGTGCTTCCGTGAGGGAAAGAAACGAACGTCAAACCAAACCTAAACCGACTTATGTATTGGGTCTATGCAGAATTCCGTAGGGAAAATCGAGTAAATTTCCAACGCAAAATATTTATCAGAACGAGCGATTTCAACCCTTTGAGATTACACCCTCGGCCTTGGTGGTCATATGGGGTCCGCGTGACCCCAGCTATGTTTAAACGATTGCCACGTTGATTCTATTGTTCCGAATGGCTTATAAAAATGTGAGGTGGTAGTGTGAACCTGTTAGAATGTGGCCTTTTTAGTATGACATTGTAATCGACATTTAAAATGGTGGAAAAAATAAGGAAGGAATCAATAGGTGGAAAAGCCATTTTTCACTTAAAAAATTATAAATCGGGCAATTTTCAATTTAAAAAAATGTAGGGCAATACTCTTGAGATATGATAGTTTACGGAAGAAAATAGCTTCACAGTGGGCGTTTTAAAAAAGGTATTAATTTGAACATTTAAAGAGGGCCCATTTCGGATTAAAAAACAAGAACGATAATGGTGAAAAATGAGGGATTTATTCGGAACAGCGGTTCGAAAAATTATGAGATCATAGTACAAACACAATGTATATGAAAGATTAAAAAAAATATATTAAAAAATACAAAATATTCGAAAATCGTAAATAAATCAAGTTTGTTCCCCACAGTCAAAGTCTGACGGCCGCGCGTGGGGTCTCCTGGACCCCATGTGACCGCGGAGGGTTAATCAACTAAATATGTTCCATCCTGTGCAATAACTTTCTGCTATCTCTCCACGAGCTTTACTATTCCTCTTTCATAGAAGTCCTCAGATCTTTGGTCAAAAACGTCATTCAAGTGATTCTTGAAGACGTCCAGGAAACTGAAGGTTTCATTATTCAAATTGTTCCGCAGCGCCCGGAACAAATGATAGTCTGAAGGTGCAAGTTCCAGACTATACGGTGGGTGCACCAAAACATCCCACCCAAGCTGCCGGGTCAGGGGCGGTCCATAAATTACGTCATTTTAAAATAGGGGGGGGGGGGTCTGATCGTTGGATGACGGTAACGATGATTGGATTATGACGATAGGAAGGATAGGATAATTTGGGGGGGGGGTTAAAAATCAGCCAAAATCGATGACGTAATATATGGACGGCCCCTCACCAGAGAAACGTGTAGTCCAGCGTTGTTGGACTAGCGAGGGTTGTAGGACATGTTTTCCGCCACCGAATAACGCAGTGATGCTTCACGCAAAAGCGAACCATTTTCGAGATTTTATTTTCATTATTTTTTTGGAAATTAAGGGATAGGTAACTTTAAAAACGAATTAAAAGAAACTCCTGTACGAAATCAAACTCTTTTATTATTTGTTTTTTGAGGACACAGTAACAAAAAATTATCAACAATGAAATAAGACCAATTAACACGCTTGCAGAGTTTTAGACCCCTAATTAAAAAATGCTGCAGGTTATTCTTATTTTATTGTTGATAATTCTTGATTACTGTGTCGTTAAACTAAAAATAATATAAAAGTATGATTCCAAGCACAGTTTTCTACCATTAGGGGCTATACCAGTGTGAATGCTGAAAATTTGGGTGATTTTCGAGAATTTTTTGGAAGAAAAGTACTCAATTAAATGTTTCGGAAAATTAAGAATATATTTGGCTATATTTGACCTATATTACATAATTTTTTCATAAAAAAATATTGAGATCCAAGCGACTTATGCGCTGCCTTCGCAGGCGCCAAAAAAGAAAGTTCCTCCAATGCTGACTTGATTTCGGCCGATTGTGTAGCCGAAACCGAAAAAGGAAAAAATGTCGTTAAATTGGAAGGTATTTTCTGTACAATGACGTAGGATTTTCGAAAAATATCAAAATCTAACAAAATGGCGTAGTTATGAAAAAAATTTGTTTTCTTGCCTATAAAATGGTCGTTTTTTCAATACCAAATCGTCAATTTTCATCCAATCAAAAATACCCTACGTCATTGTAGAGTAAATATATTCAAGAGTATTCAGTTCGAATTTCAAGTCAATGGGATAATTAATCTTTCAGTTAAAATGTGAGCAAATTTGAAAAATCTCATTTCATGTTCTTGAAAGTATAAAAATCTTTAAAGTATAAATCTTGAATGTATAAAAATCTCATCTCATATTCTTCAAAGTATAAACTGTCGAAAAAGGCAAAAAAATCGATTTTTTAAAAGTGTCATCCTGGTATAGCCCATTAAACCTGCCTTTCCCTTAATTTAAAAAACAATTTAAAAAATTAACCCTTTCACGAGATCGTGGCCAATAACCGGTAGCTCTGTATATATATAGATAAACTCACACAAGCGTGTGTGAGTCTAAATTATTATAGGCATTAATATTATAAAGTATGCGCATCTACCGAAACCAACTCATTCAACTACGATCACAGGGGTGGGCGTATATATATTGTATCGTTATAAAGGAAAGCAAGAGAATCAACTCCCCCGCCGTTTTTACCGGCTCCCTTGTATACAAAACTTGTGTGTATAGGACATAGTCTATATAGGGTCTATATATAGTCTATATGTGACATAAATCGAAGTATATGTGTGTGTGTGCGTGTCGCCTCACGTGGCTTGGTACCTAGGTTACAATCCACACATTACCACACACATGCGCGGGCACGTCCACTCACACGATAATGCTCGCCCGGTGGTGCTTAGGGGGAAGTGCATAATTCGTCCTACAGCTCCTGTATACACGAGCGATCGACCGATCTATTTGTTTAATAGGGGGTTATTGTGTTAGCCAATGGCGCGGGCCCGGGAAACGGAAGGAGGGCTGAAAGCCTCTTCGGATTGAAATCAAATGACGCGTGACACCCTCGCACGTACACGCTTACGGTATGAATGTATACTTGTTCGTAGAGGGATCAGTGCGCTGAGAAAAAAAAACCAATTGAATCAAAAAAATATATTGGTTGATCCAAATGAATGTGCTGCTGCGGAATATTGGAAAATGTGATTGATTAAAATAACACACTATTTTGTTTGAAAAAGCTCTTCTGTTCTCTGAATATCTACATTATCCTTCAAATAAAATTATATTCTATTGGAATCATTCTATGTACAATCCGTAGATGAGTTGGATGAAATAATTAAGCGGTTGCTACAACATATTTTATTTCGTAAAAATTCTGTTGGTTTCATCAACAGCGCAGACCTACAATTTTATTAGGACATTTTTTGAACTACCGTTGTCGTTTATAAATAGCGAATTAAATGAATACATTTTTTAAAATGTATTCCGAAAGTGCATTTATTAAGTGTAAGAACTTTTATATCAATATCTATAATATAAACCTGTCAAAAAAATCATGAAAATAGCCTTTTTAGTTCCTAAAGTGAGAAGACACCTTAAACGTCTAAAACAATCTCTGCATATTGTTTCCAACATAGCATGGTCGCTGTATGTCTCAACAAAAATTCCGTGTGCTTCAGCTGCAGGTTTTTTTTTTAAAATAAAGTAGTGCAGTAAAATTCCCCGCAAATACTCTTTTTCGGCGCAAAATTGGACATGCTTAACACTATGAAAAAAAAGTTGTCTACACTTCGGCGAAATGACATATTTTATACACTAGGCTAAAGAATTAAAGGATATTGAAAAAGTCCGCCAATTTTAGGGTCATTTTCAAATAACTGTAACTCCTCGAAAAGTGGTCGTACAGCGAAATAAAAAAAAGCAAATTGAACGTGTGAATCTCTAGTTTTGAGATCTTGAGCTCAACATTTTTTCGCATCAGCCAATTTTTAGTAGCTATGAAAAAACCAAAGTAAAAAAAAATTTCAAAATTTTTTCTCATCTTTAACAGTCTGCACGGACTTTAATAAATTTTTTTGAATGATCGGATTAAAAGGATCGTCTAGCTGGATTCTTCCCCTTCAATTTGAGCGGTGGGAGAGCTCGGTAAAAAATTTTCTCCCTTAGTTATCGATGTTCAAAGCAAAAATGACGCTTTTGACTTTGATGACTGATTACTCGGAGACTAATGGTCGCACAGAAAAAAAAACCAGAGGGTTTTGGAATCTTTGAAGTATTCTCTATATAAGATGCTTTTATCATTTTTGCTTTGAACATCGATAACTCAGCGAGAACAAATCGTACAGAGCTCTCCCACCGCTCAAATTAAAGGGGAAGAATCCAGCTAGACGATACTTTTAATCTGATCATTCAAAATTTTTTATTAAAGTCCGTGTAGACTGAAAGATGAGCAAAAATTTTGACATTTTTTTTACTTTGGTTTTTTATGGCTACTAAAAATTGGCTGAAGCGAAAAAAATTTGAGCTTAAGATCCGAAAACTACAGATTCACACCTTCAATTTGCTTTTTTTTATTTTGCTGTACGAACATTTTTTGAGGAGTTACAGCTATTTGAAAATAACCCTAAAATTGGCGGACTTTTAATATCCTTTAATTCTTTGGCCTAGTGTAGATGCGTGGCTATCTTGAACTACACGCATGCAGTTCTGGTAACGCCATCTGTTGAAAAACTGCGAGAACTTTTTCAACGTCCCAATAGAAGCGCATTTTTAATTGTCCACTTGAGTTGACTCTTCATTGTTTGACGATATTTTTCGACGAAAAAAAAACTCAAACTCGGCGAGACTATGTATCAATTGTGTGTAAAATCCCGATCTCGTCATCCCGATACTCTCGTCAGCAAAAAAAAATTGAAAATCGACCTGCTGTTTTGGGCCCCAAACTGTGGAATCCCCCAATGACAGGACCATCCAGCGCAAGTCATTTTTCTTCCGTGTACATACGGTCAAGATTGAAAATTCGTCACGGCAAAGACAAACCGCTTTTTTTCGCGGTCGATTCGAACGGAAGGAAAGAGGCTTGATCGAGAAGAGTCGATTCGGCGATCGCCAACGAAGTGGGCACAGTTGACACCCGACCTCGGGCCCTTGTACACGGTCAATAATGAAAATATCAAGCGTGCGATTGCGATTCGTTCGGTTTCGCGACGATCGAAATCGATTCCTATGACACGCGTGACCAGATTCCCGAAGATTTTAAGCCCACCGCCCAAACGCCCAATTTCGACCGCGGTAAATCAAGAATTATCGAATAAAAAACATGGCTCGACCGTTCTTTTTTTATAGCGCAATGAAAAATGAAAAACAGCCCGCGCGTGGATAAAAATACGCGATAAGAAGAATTACACATAATTGATAATTAGGATAGCTGACGCAAGTGTTCAGCGGTCTTGCGACAATATCATTACGATTTCTTGACGATCGTGTAATTTGACGTTAAAATCGTTGATAAATTAATTACGAGGCTAGATAAGACGAGGCCTCGTTGATCCGCGGATGACTCGACGATATAAAACGATAATAACTACGAAAGACAGATAAGAGGGCCACATAGTTCATATAGCGAGCGCGATAAAGCCCAATTGATCGGCAAACCCAAACGCGCGCATACATTAAGATACTGCTAGAGGATGCTGTTCTTTTTTAATCATCGATACGTCCAACGTCCGATTTTTTTAACATGCTACTTCTACGCAGGTGGGTAAAAAAATGCATTTTCCAAAAATATTTTTATTCTATGGTAGAGAAAGTAGGGGCAAGATGATGACGCTCAGGTCATGTTCAAATAAAACAATACACATATGAGTCAGTCAACTTTAATTATTCTTTTAAACTAATCAACATTTATTAATCTTTTCATTTTTCAAGCCAAAAATCAGCCTATCTGATTGTTACCATACAATATATATTTTTAATTACACTTTCATTTTTCCCATCTTACCTCGTATGCGGGGCGAGGTGAAACAGCGGTTGGAGAATGATCGGACACGAATTATTGGCATCTTTCGCATATAAAAGTGGTTTCATTCTTAAGGGGTCTTCTCAATTTAGACGCTAAAAAAGGCTATTTTCATAATTTTTTATTTAAAAAATGTTGATATAAAAGTTGTTACACTTAATAAATACACTTTCGAAATACATTTTTTTAAATGTATTTATTTAGGTCACTATTTATAGACGAAAATGGTAGATAAAAAAATGTCCGAAAAAAATTGTAGGTCTGCGCTGTTGATGAAATCTCGGAGATGGCTCAACCGAAACAAGAAAATCAAACGGTTTTAGATTCAGTATGTTAATAGCTATAGCGCATATCTTATGATTTTTTATATATGCAAAAATTACAAAATGGCAGACATTTTTCGAAAAAAACCAAAAAAACGTATATTTTCACCATTTTTGGCAACAAAAAATAGTAAATATCGAAATTTAAAAAAATCCTTGATATGCGCTATAGCTACAGTTGTAAAGAATATGTGGTTAAAATTTCATAACGATCGCTTCAGTAGTTTCAGATGTTATCAACAAGCCGTCGAAAAACGTTGTTTTGAGAAAAACGCGCTAAGGGGCTATACCAGTGTGAACGCTGAAAATTTGGGTGATTTTCGGGAATTTTTTGGAAGAAAAGTACTCAATTAAAGGTTTCGGAAAATTAAGAATATATTTGGCTATATTTGACCTATGTTACATAATTTTTTTCATAGACAAATATTGAGATCCAAGCGACTTATGCGCTGCCTTTGGAGGCGCCAAAAAAAAAGTTCCTCCACTGCTGACATGACTCCGGCTTGAGTAGCAGAAACCGAAAAAGAAAAAAATGTCGTTAAATTTGAAGGTATTTCCTGTACAATGACGAAGGATTTTCGAAAAATATCAAAATCTAACAAAATGGCGTAGTTATGAAAAAACAAGTCTGTTTTCTGGCCTATAAAATGGTCGTTTTTTTTTCAATTCCAAATCGTCAATTTTCATCCAGTCAAAAATATCCTACGTCATTGTAGAATGAATATATTTAAGAGTACTCGGTTCAAATTTCAAGCCAATCGGATAGTTGCTCTTTGAGTTACAATGTCAGCAAATTTGAAAAAACTCATTTCGAGAAAAACGCGGTTTAAAGATTTAACTATCGATTTTTGCAAGATAAAATGATAGAGATACGGCCTTGAAATGTTTACAGGATATTCTTGAAAGTATAAACTGTCGAAAAAAGCCAAAAAATCGATTTTTTGCGAGTGCACACTGGTATAGCCCCTTAAAGTTTGTTCGGGTTATATAAAAACACAACAAAAAATGTATGTTTTTATTTACACTACTATTACTTTCGGTACCATTATCGAAAATATTTCTTTACCAGTCTGGAAAATATCCCCCATAAAAATTTATATACGCAAAAATATACTGCAAATTCATTTTATTAATAATTGTAATAAATGTGAAATTTATGCCATATATTGAAAATATATGTTGCATATATGTGCCAGATTCTAATTTTCATAACGTTTACATATATGAGACGTATATGCGTGGTATTACTGTATATCAATGTGTCATATATCAATGATATATGTAGCATTTACCCTGCATATATACCACATATATTTAGACCTCCATAAAGCTAGCAGAGCAAAGTCCCCAAAGTGGATTTAATTGGTATCAAAAATTTGTTCTTTTTATGCGCTAATTTTGTGCTCCGTTTAAAATTTTTGTGCTCTTGTCGTTTAGCGGAAAATTAGAAAACAAAAGTGCTCTGTTGACTTACCATCAAGCTAGCAGAGCACTTAATGATCTTTGCCATATCTAAGAATGAAACTACGTCATATTTATGTGCTTTTTATGTGCTTTGCGAATATCGAACAGCCAAACCCCTATTTTTCTTTTTTCGGCCGATATAGACCCTTAAAAGACCCTCCAATAAGAGCATATACCATTTTTTGGATATTCTGATATGAAAATACATCATATTTATCTGCTTTTTATGTGCTCTACGAATATTCAAGAGCCAAACAGCTAAAACGATAATTTCTCCCAAAACCACCCCTACAAGGCCCAAGCTACCAGCCAATACGAGTAGTAGTTATTTTTTCGATATCGCAAAATCAATGTAGTCCACATTTAGGTGCTTTTTATGTGCTCTACGAATATCCATAAGCCAAACCGCTGAAACGAAAATTTCTCTCGAAACCATCCATACAAGACCCAAGTTGCCCGCAAATACGAGTATTGGCTATTTTTTCGATATTGCTAAATGAAAGTAGTGTGCTCTATGAATATCCAAGAGACAAACCGCTAAAATGCAAATTTCTCCCAAAACCACCCCTACAAGACCCAAGCTACCCGCCAATGCGAAAATTGGTTATTTTTTCGATATCGCTAAATCAAAGCAGTCCACATTTATGTGCTTTTTATGTGCTCTACGAATATCCATGAGCCAAACCGCTAAAACAAGTATTTCTCCCAAAACGACCTCTACAAGACCTAAACTACCCGCCAATACGAGTATTGGCTATTTTTTCGATATCGCTAAATCAAAGTAGACCACATTTATGTGCTTTTTATGTCCTCTATGAATATCGGCGGGTATTGGCGTAATATACGAACGAGTATTGGCGGGTAGTTTGCTCAGTTATGACTAACGGTTTTTTTTTCGTTGGGGGGCAACTTCTCAAAATTTACTCTATTGTACCGTTGTAAATATTTGTCTGATGAGGAAAAGTTGTAATGATACTTAACAGAACTCTTGCGAAGGCAACCAGAACTCCGAAAAAAAATCCATTTTTCCGAGAAAAAAAATTTGGTTGGTGGCGCCATCAATCTACTGCTCAGTCGAAAGAAAAAAATCCCTTCTGGTTGCGTCTCACGTAGTTCTGGAGTTCTATGTATTTTTTATTGATAGCTCAGTTATGACTAACGGTTTTTTCTTCGTTGGGGGGCAACTTCTCAAAATTTTCTCTAGTGTACCGTTGTAAATATTTGTCTGATGAGGAAAAGTTGTAAAGATATTCAACAGAACTCTTGCGGGGGCAACCAGAACTCCGAAATAAAATTCATTTTTCCGAAAAAAAAATTTGTTTTCACTCAAAGCATTTCATCGCGCCATCAATCTACTGCTCAATCGAAGGAAAAAAATCATTTCTGGTTACCTCTCACATAGTTCTGGATTTCTACGTAGTTTATAATGATAGTTCTGGTGTTAGTACCGATTTTTTTTGTTAGGGGGCAGGGGGGGCAACTTTACAACATTTACTTCAGTGTGCCGGTGTAAATATTTGTCTGATGATCGAAAGTTGTAAAGATACTTACCAGAACTCTTGCAGAGGCAACCACAACTCCGAAAAAACATAAATTTTTCCGAGAAAAAAAATCTGGTTTCATCTAAAGCATTCCATCGCGCCACCAATCTACTGCTCAGTCGAAGGAAAAAAATCCGTTCTGGTTGCGTCTCACGTAGTTCTGGAGTTCTATGTATTTTTTATTGATAGCTCAGTTATGACTAACGGTTTTTTCTTCGTTGGGGGGCAACTTCTCAAAATTTTCTCTAGTGTACCGTTGTAAATATTTGTCTGATGAGGAAAAGTTGTAAAGATATTCAACAGAACTCTTGCGGGGGCAGCCAGAACTCCGAAATAAAATTCATTTTTCCGAAAAAAAAATTTGTTTTCACTCAAAGCATTTCATCGCGTCATCAATCTACTGCTCAATCGAAGGAAAAAAATCATTTCTGGTTACCTCTCACATAGTTCTGGATTTCTACGTAGTTTATAATGATAGTTCTGGTGTTAGTACCGATTTTTTTCTTTGGAGGCGGGGGGGGGGGGGCAACTTTACAATATTTACTCGAGTGTACCGGGGTAAATATTTGTCTGATGAGCAAAAGTTCTAAAGATACTTAACAGAACTCTTGCGAAGGCAACCAGAACTCCGAAAATAAATCCATTTTCCCGAGAAAAAAAATCTGGTTTCATCTAAAGCATTCCATTGCGCCATCAATCTACTGCTCAGTCAAAGGAAAAAAAATCTGTTCTGATTGCCTTTCACGTAGTTCTGGAGTTCTAAGTATTGTTTATTGATAGCTCAGTTATGACTAACGGTTTTTTTTCGTTGGGGGGCAACTTCTCAAAATTTCCTGTATTGTACAGTTGTAAATATTTGTCTGATGAGGAAAAGTTGTAAAGATATTCAACAGAACTCTTGCGGGGGCAACCAGAACTACGAAATAAAATTCATTTTTCCGAAAAAAAAATTTGTTTTCACTCAAAGCATTTCATCGCGTCATCAATCTACTGCTCAATCGAAGGAAAAAAATCAGTTCTGGTTACCTCTCACACAGTTCTGGATTTCTATGTAGTTTATATTGATAGTTCTGGTGATAGTGCCGATTTTTTTCGTTAGGGGCGGGGGGGGGGGGGCAACTTTACAAAGTTTACTCGAGTGTACCGTTGTAAATATTTCTCTGATGAGGAAAAGTTGTAAAGATACAGGTATTTGTCTGACTTCACAATATTTGTCTGATGAGAAAAAGTGGAGAATATAATCTTGTCATATATGATCTTGAATATAATCTTGTCAATTTCAATAAATTGAAAATAATAATAATAATATAATTACAGCTACCCGCCAATACACGTATTGGTGGGTCGTTTGGGTCTTGCAGAGGTGGTTTTGGGAGAAATTCTTGTTTTAGCGGTTTGCCTCGTGGATTTCCGTAGAGCACATAAAAAGCACATAAATGTGCACTGCTTTGATTTTGCGATATCGAAAAAATAACCAATATTCATATTGGCGGGTAGCTTGGTTCTTGTAGGGGTGGTTTTGGGAGAAATTTGCGTTTTAGCGGTTTGCCTCATGGATATTCGTAGAGCACGTAAAAAGCACATAAATGTGGACTGCTTTGATTTTGCGATATCGAAAAAATAAGCAATATTCGTATTGGCGGGTAGCTTGGGTCTTGTAGGGGTGGTTTTGGGAGAAAATTGCGTTTTAGCGGTTTGGCTCTTGGATATTCGTAGAGTACATAAAAAGCACATAAATATCACGTAGTTTCATTCTTAGATACAGCAAAGATCATTAAGTGCTCTGCTAGCTTGATGGTAAGCCAACAGAGCACTTTTGTTTTCTAATTCCTCGCTAAACGACAAGAGCCCAAAATTTTTGAAAGGAGCACAAAATTAGTACATAAATGTGGAGTACTTTGATTTTGCGATATCGAAAAAACAGCCAATACTCGTATTTGCGGGTTGCTTGGGTCCTGTAGAGCTGGTTTTGGGAGAAATTTTCGTTTTAGCGGTTCGGCTCTTGGGTATTCGTAGAGCACATAAAAACACATAAATGTGGACTGCTTTGAGTTTGCGATATCGAAAAAATAACCAATACTCGTATTGGCGGGTAGCTTGGGTCTTGTAGGGCTGGTTTTGGGAGAAATTTTCGTTTTAGCGGTTCGGCTCTTGGATATTCGTATAACACATAAAAAGCACACAAATATCACGGAGTTTCAATCTTAGATATAGCAAAGATCATTAAGTGCTGTGCTAGCTTGATGGTAAGCCAACAAAGCACTTTTGTTTTCTAATTAGTCGGTAAACGAAAAGAGCACAACATTTTTTAATGAAGCACACATAAAAAGCACATAAATGTGTACTACTTTGATTTCGCAATATCGAAAAAATAGCCAATACTCGTATTTGCGGGCAGCTTGGGTCTTGTAGGGGTGGTTTTGGGAGAAATTTGCGTTTTAGCGGTTTGCCTCTTGGATATTCGTAGAGCACATAAAAAGCACATAAATATGATGTAGTTTCATATCAGAATATCCAAAAAATTGGTATATGCTCTTATTGGAGGGTCTTTTAATGGTCTGTATCGACCGAAAAAAGAAAAATCGGGGTTTGGCTGTTCGATATTCGCAAAGCACATAAAAAGCACATAAATATCACGTAGTTTCGTTCTTAGATGTGGCAAAGATCATTAAGTGCTCTGCTAGCTTGATGGTAAGCCAACAGAGCACTTTTGTTTTCTAATTTCCCGCTAAACGACAAGAGCACAAACATTTTAAATGGAGCACAAAATTAGCACATAAAAAGCACAAAATTTTGATACCAATTAAATCCACTTTGGGGACTTTGCTCTGCTAGCTTTATGGAGGTTATATTTAGCATATATGTTGCATACACACTGCATACATACCACATATATACTGCATAAATAATACATATATGCCACATATGTACAGATATGCGTAGCATATCTGTATATAGTGTTTATATGTAATAGTGTACTTTAGCTGTAAGTTAAGTTTCTTTAAGTTTAAGTTTTAAGTTTTAGTAAGTTTAACTGTAATAGTGTTTATACACAGCATATATTTCTTGTCAGAAATATGTATCAAAAATGTATGCGTCATATATGACGCATAAATGACACATATGAGTCATATATGACGCATACATTTTTGATATATTTTTCTGACAAAAAAATAGACTGAAAATATATCGAAAATATATGCGTCGTATATGCCCCATATATGCATCAAATATAGTGTTTATACGTAGCATATATTTTTTTGGTCAGAAAAATATATCGAAAATATATGGGTCATAAATGCGTCATATATACTGAATATATACGTATTATTCTATTTTTCGTCACTATATATGCGACCGATATATATATATATATATATATATATATATATATATATATATATACTTTCTGCATATATTTTACATACATAAATTTCCATGGGGGTTGTTTTCGCCACACTGAGAAAAAAGAATCGTTGAATGTGCAAAATGCATTTTGTTGTCTCGGAATTTTGTTGTTTTAACAGTTGCTCAGACATGCTAAATAAGCAGATCGTTTAAATGTATCTTTGGTTACTGCCCAACTATACTGTTTTGTTATGCCAATCAAAAACCAAGTTGAACGTATTTAAAGATACAATTTTGTTAAACCAACTGAATTTTGGATGGATGAACGATTTTTTTTTCAGTGCAGATGTAGGTAAACCCATAATGAAGATCGTGAAAGACATTTAAATGACTTTTCATAGCCTGAAATAGGTCAAAAAATATTGTGGCGCTTCGAGAAAATGAATGTTCCACCATTCAGAAAGATACAAAAAACTGATAATAAACACACGCACCAGAAGTATACATTTTTACAATTCCCTCCCCCTCTATAAAAATCCAGGCAATCCAGGGCAGTTTCTCAAAAATTAAAAAAAATGCCCTGCGACCGACAATCTCAAATTCATTCGAAAAAGCTGCTAACCTGAACCCTCATTATTGGCATCCACGTGGAAAAAAAAGAGAAATCAGCATCCCTTGAACCATGCGTGCGTCGATCCTCTTTACCGGAAGCCATTGCACGAATGACGAACAAAATGGCGTCTCATGAAAGGCAAAAAGCGGCGTGGATGCGCGATACGTTATACGCTCCGTGAAAATTCATGGGGTTGCGGGAGGGTGTCGTTTATTCATCGCCTAAAGGGGATGAGTTTTAAAAAAAAAACGTTTGCTACAATTTCCCCCGTAACAAGTGTTCTCCATCCTCGCGTGTATACTTCTCGTATAAGTTCGCTATATACAAAAGTACGGAACACCCAACCGTATACCAGTTTTTCGCCACCCACCCTCAGCCACCCCCGCATTTCACCCCGTTTGTCGCACACAACGACCGCCCTCCGGAAAAATGACACTGCATAAATCCTAACTCCGGAATAAAGAATACGAAGAGACGACATATAGGGGTTGCAAAAAAAGAGGGAAGGGCACGAAAAAAGTAGTGAGGGCACGAAGAATGTTATTCCTGCACTCGTTGCTTACGGACTTCTCCCTACCGTCCATCCCTCGCATCCTCATGTGTATTTTTCTTCTTCTTTTTAACCCCGACCCCCCCCCCCCCCCCCCCCCCCGCCGACTAGCGCTCACCCTGCCCGTGTCTGGCCCACCGAAACGCGACCTCGTCCGGAAGTCAAGAAAACTACGATATACGAATATACTCACGCGAGAGCCAAAAGTAGGTGAGCCAGGGGGACCCCCGGTGAGAAATCGTTCTGCATATTGTGTGAAATTGATCTTTTTTTTCTTTCTCTTACGCCATGTAATAAAAAAATGTCCTTGAAAACATTGTTGTTTGTTTTAGCTTATAACAAAATTCTGGTTTACCTCAAATATAATTATTGATCGTTTTAAGTAAAACAATGGTTCAATTGTATTTTTGTCTCTAATCAAATGTATATTAAACATGAAATGACTTATAAAAAAGCCAAGTACAATGTATCGATTATGCGTGTGTACGAGAAATGTTGTACAAAAAATTCTTAAATTTTAGAAATAATTTGATTGAAAATGCTTTATTTTTGTTTAAGGCCTTAGGCCACAGTAACGGGTATAAAGTCATGCGCGTATTTAACAATTTTTTTCGTATGAAAAAGTTATTCACTCATAAAATTAATTACACGTCTATTTAGTATGAATATCAAGCTGTTGGAAAATATATTTTTTTTTTCGATGTACAAAATGGCTGAATACTAATATTTTATTTTGTTATCTTTTTTTAGGCGCTCCGCGGCGTGACATTTAGCATCGACAATTTTTTACCTAGAACAAAAGACAAAAATTCTCGTCAATCTACATTAGAATACCTAGAGTAGTACGTACGGAATTTAAAAGATATTGTTTTATTCAAAAGTTGTAGGTATTTGAACTTAAGAAACGAATTTTCAGTGAAAAGTTTCGTTTTAACTGCTCATAAACTGCTCATAAAATGAAAAGTTTTCGATTAATCAGAAATTCCGTACGTACTTCTCTGCGAAATGCAATCAGGAACATAACTTTCAAATTTGAAGTAAATCGAGTGAAAATTGTTGAAGCTATTTGCCACGCCAATTGGAAAAAAGCTGTTTGGAAAAGTTTCGAGTAGTCGGCCATATTGTACATCGAAAAAAAATATATATTTTCTCTAATAGCTTGATATTCATACTAATGTGTAATTAATTTTATGAGTAAATCACTTTTTTATGCGAAAATAAAATTGTTAAATTCGCATATGCTTTTATACCCGTTATTGTGGCCTAAGGCCTTAAGGAATCATATTATTATAACAAAAAATTGATATACGTGTGGGTGTGTATGTGTATAAATGAGCAACAAACTATATCATGTTATGTACATATCACTGTAAATCAATTGGTCCATTAAGGGGGGAGATACCTGTAGGCGAGGAAAAAATTTGCTGATTTTCATAATTTTTTCCCTAAAGAAAGATTTCTTGACCATTTTTGAGACTTAGGGTATGTTCTATTACTACTTTCGCCTGTTACATGATATTTTATTTATTTATCAATCTTTAAAAATGGCGGAGTTATGGCACTTTCTTCTAAACTGCATTTTCTCAACTGCCGTAACATATAGCGAAAAAAATAATCAATCGATTCTGATGAAATACGGTATAAATCTTTCTAGCCTTATTATCTAAAATATAACCCTCAATGTTTTGAAAATTTAAAAAAAAGTATTTTTTGTTGCAAAATGTAACCATTATTTTTTTTTTATTCAATATTTTTGTTTCAAAGCGTACCATTTCATAAATTTTCACAATTGCTCACTTTTTCTTGGTTCATACCCTGCGTATGAGTGTTAATGAAAGGAAAATCTTCGTGGGTATTTTTCAGACTAATCCCGCCGACGCTACCTGTCACGCCATCTGACAACGTCCGCCGCAACCCGATTAAATGACCGTGCCATACCTCCGACATTTTTAATGATTAATAAAAAAAAATACCAAGTAACAACCAAAAGTAGGAATAAAACATACCGTAAATCTCGAACATGGTAAAGAAATGTTTCCTTTCAAACAAGAATCCTGAAAATCAACCATTTTTTCCTCGCCTAAAGGTATCTCCTCCCTTAATCTAACCAAGTATTAAAAGTCATAAATTGATTAAAAGAAAGTACATTATAATATGGGGAGCTAAATGGATTGGGTGTTTGCGCACGCGCATGTGGGATGTAAAAAAATCAACACGTGTATATATATATATATAGCTTTCAATTTCAAAGCCAACATGGCAAGGAACAATGTTTTTTCAATCGATGTTCAGAAAGTATGATAGAACGTTTTTTCACCTGGCCAGATAAATGACTGAAAGTGAAATACACATAATCTAATATGATAGACTCACATATATACGCATATGTGCATGTGTGAAAGCCCCTTTCGAACCCTCTTGTAATAACATATGACCCTGCGAAGTCTCCATATCCGTGCGCCACCTCGTGTGTTTGCAGTGCAAACAGCTTGTTATTGTAGAACCTCTCTCACGTTGGATTACCGAACGAATGAGAGGGACACTAGCGATGTGTCGCGTCTCGACGTTGCGCACGATCAAGACCGTCCTCGCGTGTCCTACTGATATTTCCTTTATCTACTCTGTATCACATTTAATTGCACTTCGGGATATTTGATTTTCTTTCTGCAGGTATTTTTTCCGCAGTAACCATTATATGTGTGCGTGCGCGCGCGCGCACGCGGGTGTATGTGTGTGTGTGTGTGTACATTGGCGTAGCCAGCATTTTTTGCTGAAACAGGTCGGGGCGCCGGCCTGACGAAAAAAAAGTGGTTTTGGTCACAATCATATATTGTTGTAATAAAATTTACATAATAGTTGATAATTACGTAACACGCATAAGATATGAAACTTTTGTGACAAGTTCATGTTAACATTAATATCAAACTCTTGAAAAACCTTAAAAAGGAATCAGATTATTTTTCATCATTATTTAATTCATTTACCAGTCTTTAAACGTTACTTCCAGCAGGCACTCATTTCAATACGTCTTAGTTTTCTATTTTTTGCTGCAAATCGGCCCAACACGTTTTTAGTTGGAGTTTTTTTTAACAATAAGGGTTATCTGTGACAAAACTTGTTAACAATTTTCTATGTTGAGCAGTGACGTATGAGAGAATTGTTCCTGAAGCTTTGTGCTTAGAAGCCAAAAATGTCGATTCCGGAAGTTTTGGAAACGTTTAAACGCTGATAACTCCTGAACTAATTGAGATATATTTGCCTTCGACAGACCTGAAACGGTTTATTTTTAACTTGTGCTAAATAAAACGAAAATAAAACGATTTTGAATAAAAATATTTTTTTCGTAAAATTCAGCACAAATTAAAATTAGACCGTTTCAGATCTGTCGAGGTCGAATTGGAAATCACAAAATCACGATAACATTATTGGAGATTAAAATAATAAAAATCTTCTAAAAAAAATGAATAATTCGAAAAAAAATAGGTGGAAAATGGGCCCACGATGAGACGAGTCTTAAAAACCACAGAATGGGTCACTCTATTTTAGAGAATTTTTCGAAAAAAAATAAAAAAATTGAAATTTATTCAAATATAATTTTGAAAATTATAATTGATAATTTTTTTCATATTCTTCAAAAAGAAAAAAAATTATATATCGACATTTATCGATATCTCAATTAGTTCAGGAGTTATCAGCGTTTAAACGTTTCCAAAACTTCCAAAATTGACATCTTTTCGAAAATTATAACTCCGAAAGGAGAAGAGATAAAAATCTAAAAATTGGTATAGATATTCCTTTCATGGGGTATAATTTTACAAAAAAAAATCAAGAAAACCAAAAACGGTCAGAATCACGGGTTAGGTGAAACGGCGTGGAATGCCTCATATTATAGGACGCAAAGTAATTCGAGAAATACATACTTGATTTTATTCCGTGTATGTATATGTATATGCCGCAATGCTAAACGTTTGTATAAGAGAAGCGACTTCAAAAAGAACGACCGACGAGGCTTTATTCGAGAAGTGTAAATTAAAGCGAAGAAAGAAATGGAATTTAACAGATGTCGAACCCTCGAAAATCACTGAGAGGTCGCGTTCTCGTCCGTTTGCTCGTCTTTTCTTCACTTCACACTTTTCTCGAAATACATGTAGGAGGACGAGGACGAGCGGCACGCGTACGCCCTAATTCGAAACAGATTTCGCGGCGGACTTTCTACCCCGAGACGGCGATAGAGAGAGAGAGAGAGGATCACATAAATTTTCCACCACTTAGTCCGGGCGCTGACGAGAAGCGGAACTTTTATACTTTCCTGGAGAGTTGCGCTCCTTATCGCATCCTCTCCCTTTCCCCTTTTTCCCTATCGAAAAAAAACTGCATCTGCAGGTCTTTTTTCTCACGCGCGGCTTCATTTATGTTGAGAGATAGTGCACGAGCTTTGGCCACGCCTCTATGGCAAAAATTATGGGAAGCATACCGAGTGCCAGCCTGGACCAGGGGTGAACGGAGTTGTGGAATTATCGGTCGGAATTTTAAAGCGTAGTTTTTTTGTCAGTCCCTGTTTACAAAATCGCCGTTCCGAAGAATTGAATTCAGCGAGTCCTTGCGAGTAATATTATCGCGGTTGTAGAATAATATGTTTTGGAAAAAATGGGTAAAGGGTTTTAAAGGGCTATGTGACACTTACAAAAAATCGATTTTTTTTGTTTGCCTTTTTCGACAGTTTATACTTTCAGGAATATCATTATCATTTATATAATTTATATCAATATCATTTTATCTTGCAAAAATCGATAGTTTACTCTTTAAACGCGTTTTTCTCGAAATGAGATTTTTCAAATTTGCTGACATTGTAACTCAAAGAGCAATTATCCGATTGACTTGAAATTTGAACTGAGTACTCTTGAATATATTTACTCTGCAATGACGTAGGATATTGTTGATTGGATGAAAATTGACGATTTGTCATTGAAAAAAACGACCATTTTATAGGCAAGAAAACAGACTTTATTCATAACTACGCCATTTTGTTATATTTTGATATTTTTCGAAAATCCTACGTCATTGTACAGGAAATACCTTCCAGTTCGACGATATTTTTTCCTTTTTCGGTTTCAGCTACTCAATCGGCCGGAATCATGTCAGCAGTGGAGGAACTTTTTTTTGGCGTCGCCGAAGGCAGCGCATAAGTCGCTTGGAACTCAATATTTTTCTATGAAAAAATGATGTAATATACGTCAAATATAGCCAAATATATTCTTCATTTTCCACAACATTTAACTGAGTAATTTCTTCCAAAAAATTCCCGAAAATCACCCAAATTTTCAGCGTTCACACTCGCATAGTCCCTTAATCTTGGGTGCCAGATATCGATAACTATCGATTTGTGTAACAAAGTAGAACCTCGTTTCATAGGGGGGTAAGATATTTTTTTGCCTTTTCTTTCTTATTTTGTCATATGAATGCTTTATGGGCCTGGCATCGATGATTCCGTGTAGGTATATGAAAAAAACAGTCGTTTATTGGTGTTCAATTTTTTATTTTTTAATGTAGCCATCTTGGAAACTTTTAAACGCGTTTTTCTCACACTTAGCACTTTCAAAGTCGGTGAGCTTTCTAGCCGAAAATCTACTGCACCGATCCTTTTGAAATTTTACACACTCTTTCCACACATAAATTACGAGGTAAAACTGTCGAGTTTTTAATTTATAATTTGAATTTATTTTACAATAACAAAGTTTCCGATTTTTAAAACAAAAAATCAGTATTTTGACTTGTAAGTGTATCCAAAAATTAAAAAATCCATTTAAAAAAACCCGCCACCGTTACCTTAAGGAACTTATCAACTAATAAAATCTTTTTGGTTTTTTTTTTTTAATTTCAGATGATCCACTGATGAGTTATGCAGTTCACCGCAATGTCACTTTTTTTTAGGCGCCTGCGAAGATTCGCAGTCAATGACTCGTATCTGCATAATTATTCATGAAAATTTTACAGAATATTCTTCAAATGTCCTTTCATTATATACTAATAACATAAATAAATATATATTAACTGTGTCGCCAAAAAAAGTTATCGTAAATATGCTTTTTTTATAGCGAATTAACCTTACCCCCCCCCCCCCTTAAGCAGCAAGCAATTACGTTTGTTTGATTTAATGTGAGCAAATTTACGCGGAAACCTTCCTCGGCCTTAACGACTCATTTTACTCGAAAATGGCGAACACTTTCGATAAAAGCGAAGTCTTAGGTCCTGTGTCATTTCATTCCACAGGACCTAATACTTTTCTTTTGCTCCGAATGTTGATCCTCTACAAGAAAAATTGGTTTGACGGTGCCGTCTCGCTCGCGCTCGCGCGTAACGCGCCACTTCCTCCTGCTTTCCACACTCTATATACAGATCAATATTAATCGCTTTTATCGTCTCCATCGCCATCGAACGGAGGCTTGGAATGGACCTAACATCGACTGTCGAGAAGCTCGTGATTAACGAAAATTCCAGCGATGATCTGTCCAACCGAAAAAAGAATCTTTGAAAGCTTCTTGGCAATCAAGATACTCTGAGGCGATATACACTCATCATGGAATGAAGTCCGCTTGGCCAAAGTGCTCTCCTAAAATCCTCGTAGCGGCGAGACGCGTGATTGCTAAAAGTCATAAAGAGAGAAAAATTAGAGTGAAGATGTTCTCTCTGTGTATACGGTGCAGGCTGTTAATAAACCTCATCGATGACAGAAGCGATGGTAGTGGAGAAGCAGTCGATCCCGACCTCTATACGTTGTTCCGCGGATCGCTCACGGGACCACGCTCCCAGTTGTATATTTTTGAATGCTGGAAGGCAGCGATACAGCCGTGAGTGGAAGTCTCGACACGTCGTAGCGATCGACGTTCCATCCGAGGAACACGTGGCATAAGGCGTCTTCGATGACTGACGTCGTTTCTGTTTTTATATTAAGTTCTTTTGGCTTTTCTCATCAGGAACGGCTTCGGATCATTGTGGAGTGATTTGAAGTGATGTAGTCACACGGAGGGTACAAAAGTGCGCACTTTTATGGGAAGCTGAACCCATCCAAGTATAGTGTTCCTTATCGTCTGTGTTACACTTGATTGTTCCTAACCTCAGTTAATTGAAACTACTTTAAGGGGCTATACCAGTGTAAACGGTGAAAATTTGGGTGATTTTCGGAATTTTTTGGAATAAAAGTATTCAATTAAATATTTCGGAAAATAAAAATGGTATAAATGGTATAAATGATAATTATATTCTTCAAAGTATAAACTGTCGAAAAAGGCAAAAAAATCGATTTTTTTTAAGTGTCACACTGGTATAGCCCCTTAAGGATATGGTATCGCCATAAATGGAAGTTAAGGTCAGGAGTACGGAAAAATGTGGTTGGGAGCATCAACTACCATGTATTTTTTGTTCGACAGCTGAAGCAGCTTTTAAAGTTGTGGGGCTGATACTCTCAACCAGGAGACTAGATGCAGGAGTCCAAATTCAGCATTTCAACTCGTCCCAAAAATTGCGAATACTAAAGGTGACGCTGCGGTCTTTTGAAGTTATTTAAATGTAAAAGCGAAAGGTATAAGATCGTGAAAACTTGCAATACGAAGGAACATTGGCAATCATAATGATAAAAAAATACTAAACTTTTTAAGGCTCACAATAATTATTTATCCAAAGGAATCGAAAGACGTAATGATATCGTGATGATATCGAATTACGTAATAATCACGTACATTATTTCAAAAATTGTTTAAACGCAATAAAAGGTCAAACAGGAAAATAATGAATAAATATAAGTGTTATCGATTTTATCTATCACGAAGTATTGTTCAATTACTTGGGAACAACTAGAATGTCTAAGGACTAATCTAGGATTTTGGAAAACTCGTTTTTTTGCTTCAAAAATAATTTGGGGTCATTAAAACAATATGCAATTGGTCCTGTAGCGATTTTTTAAATAAGGTTCAATTATCGATTTTGCCGCAGCACCTCGGACTTCTTTCAGGCGCCTTGTCCAACTTTAAACGCGTTTTTCTCGAAACCACTTTTTTAAACTGGTGGGACGGATTACTCGAACACCTTTGCATGGATCGATTTGAAATTTTAATAGTAGCATCACAATTACATTCTCTATGGGAGTACGTAGCCGTTTTTTTAAATGAAATGTAAACTTTTTTTATAACTAATTTACTACTTATTTTTGGGCAAAAAATCTATTTATTTCTTTCAAAGTGCGCCATTTTTCCAAAATTTGATTTAAAAAATCCCTACTTTGTCGCTTAGCTAATAATATATAGATTATAATTTATTTAGTTTTTGTTCCAGGTTTTATACTTGACGAGAAAACCGTCCTCCCGTGAAGCTATTTGTAAAAAACACGTTTTTCAAGATGGGGTCTGTCGCAGCCACTTTGTATGAAAATTATAATAAATTTGTTTTTAATATTTTATTATGTGTTAAATATAAACCCTCTCAAAAGAAAACCTATACCTCTTTTCATACTCTCAAAATAAATTGTCAAAGTGAGGCCTTATTTTGTGCCGCTAGAGTGGTATCATCCCTTAATATAAGAAGAACAATGAACAGTGAGTAATAAACGCTCACCATTTTGCGTTTTCCCTGGTTATTTTTGTTTTTCCGTGGCTTTTGTTACGGAAAACCAAAAACCCAAACCAACTCTATAAATTACGATCAACCTCAATGAATTGAGGTTAAGCCCAATAAATGGAGATTGACCCGGGTAAATTGAGGTTAGGAGTATCGGCCGTCAATGAAAAAAGTATCGTATGCTGGATAGCCCATGTGTTCAAAATGGCAGCACAGCGCCGCTGGGGCATCCGATTTCTCACATATTTTTACCGAAGCATCGGAACACCGCGAATACGGGCTCCAAGTGCTCTAAGTGCAAGTCTCCGTGCGCTCGCCAATTCAGCGCCATCGGTAACCGCGTCCCTAACCATAGAGCGCGCGCGAAACAGCGGCAGCCCGGCAATTCGTAATAGTTTGTTTACACGGCCGGGCGGTAAAAAGCCTCGTTACGTTCGAAAGCGAGCAGCAAGCGGGTGAATTTGCTCCGGGCTTTCTCAATAGCTCGACAGTAGTGAGGAGCGCGAAAGGATTCTCTCGCGAGGATGGATTGTAAAGACGCTGTGTTACGAGTCCTCGAAGCGTGGTTCAGCGTCGTTTCGACGCGAACTCGAAGCGAGAATCATCCACGAATTTATATACGTAACATGCGGAGCACGCCTGCTCGGCTGCAACTTCATGACGAGAATAAGTCTTGAGAGTTCTTCTCGCTTCGAGATATTTCTTCCGCCGTTTACATTTAAACTTTATGTCGGCTGATTCGATGACCGAAGCTTGTGGGTTTTTCCTCCTTTTTATCTTTCAGCTCCACGCGTTATTGTCGACTCTCTCTCTCTTTTCCCATCTTCTTCTGCTTTGTTCTTATCGTACTTGCAAACGCTGGTACAATGAGGCCGGCCTACGAGTTTCGCAGTTCCAGTTCATACACAACGGGCTGTTCACGATCCTCCAGCTCTTTGATCACATCCGGTTGATTGCTCTGAACTCCAGCTCCCGTCGCTGCTGTACTGCACTTCTCTCTGGGTAAGTGAAGTGTGCTCTTGTCTCTGTTCCTTTCGCTGTCTCTATCTCTCGACCCTTCACGAATATTTGCCCAAGTGTCGGTTGCACTTGCGAGCCTTCGTTCGGCGTATTGTTGGACACACTTTGGTCAACCCGGTCAGGGATCGGAATTGCTCTTGAAGCTGGAATCATCGTTGCCTGGAAGGAGAGGCGGATGGGAAGGACAGCCACTTGTTAGGTGGACACGAATGATCTGCAGTGGTGCTCCCATTTGTGTATTATGAGCTTGAGTTTGTAGCCTTAAGCTGCCCGGATACTCGGCTTCGAACAGCCACCAACGAGTTGGTAGTTCCTAGAATGAGTTTGGGCGGTGTAGTGTTGACCACAAAGATTGCTCACATTTGCCGTTTGCAGTTGCGATACCAACTATCCATACTGTGGCTACCATCTGCACCTAAGCTGCTGAAGTTAGTTGCCCAGTCCACCGAACGATCCAAGGCTACTCCAGGGCTGAATCCAATCTCTTCTTTAGACATGCTAGAAACTTCGTCCATGCAAATGTGAGTTTTCAATGTCAAATTTCCGGCTCGCAGTAAAATGATGAGAATACGAAGTTTGGACTCCAGTTCTCTAGTCTCCATGTCCACCTATGGTGTGTGAACATGTACCATGTGTACATGTACCACATATAGGAACAGGTATCATACCTGTGCCTGTATTGACTTCCGGTTTGGCAAGTGTATGGAAATGCGTTCACGGCTCAGCTCGTCGGATAAATATGACTAGGAACACCTCGTACCTCTTCGCAAAAAAGTCGTCGAATTGTCTCCGCTGTCTGTAACTCTCCCGAGGGACAAAACGATCGAGGTAGAGAGATAGGGTTTTAAAAAAAGCAAAAAGAAACGGGTGGAAACACATATATTTTAATACACGCCGCGTTTGCTCGTGGCGCGATCTTTTCGATTGTATACACGTGTATATACTTTAATGCTCACATACTAAACCCTGAACATGGATGGCTTCAGAGTGGTGTAAAAGGGAGAGAGAGAAAGAGAGAGAGAGAAAAAGGGCGCATGTGTGAGCGCGCGAGATTTAACAAGGGTCTGACAGGCTCGTTGCCGTTGTTATTTATCGGTTATGTCGGCGCGCATCTCTCTCCTATCTCTCGACGAGCAAGAAAGGGAGATGTAGCGAAGGGCAGCAAGGGAGAGAAACCAGGAGAGAGAGAGTAAGTTCGTTTTCCTCCTGCAAAAGGGCCCTATCTCGATTCTCTCTCTCTCCCTCTCTTCCTTTCCACATCCACATCTCTACCGCACTGCCCTCCATTCGACTTGTACTCCTGCGTGCATGCTTACAAAACGGTCTACAGTATGTACGCAGCTCGACGAAGCTGCAGAGAAAAGCATAGGGCGCACACTATGGATCAGACACGTACGTTATAGCGCCCTACGCGAGCAAAATGGCGTTGGCCAACAACGCGTTCAGCCTGACCAGCAGCCCGAGTCCGCAAGGCCTCCACATGTACGCCTCCAACGTGCTCCCTACGGGCTCGCAATGTACTCTATACGCAATGTAAAGGAGCGTAAGGCAAAGCAAAGGGACAGTGGACGGAATACGCTTATCGGCATATATCCAAGAAAGGCAGCCAAGAAAACTTTCGTTCTTGCTCATACGAGATATCGTAATTTCACATGTAGTTGAACAGTTCGGTATTGGTGGTACAGTTCACAGCTGCGGATGATATTTTACGCAATGCAAAGCATAGAATCCAGTCATTCTATCCATATGGAAAATTATACTTTATTGCATAAAGATTTGATCGCTACCGAAATACGGGTATTTGACCATTTTCATAGTGCTAGCTACTGTGCACGTACCAGCTTAAGCGTTCACAGGCAAGATCGTGGCACACACAGGTCTTTCCTCGTGCGAAGGTACAATGGACGTAGCGAGGAGGACGGTTATGGCAGAGCACACCGCGTTCTGCTTATCCAAAGTACTATATACCCACATCCTATATGGTTTTAAGTAAGTATACATGGTGCGCACACTCTCGAAGACTTACGAAGGGGGGGTGTTCTCGCTTAACGCTAGCACGTGTTAAAAACATAACCACTTACTCGAGTAGGCTCGAGTCCGTGGGAGGAAGGAGGCTTTATTTATCGCGGAGCTCCTCCTACATGAGACACGAGCAGGAGAGAGGATATCCACACACGAGAGGTATCCTAATACCAGCGAGAGAGAGAGAGAGAGAGAGAGAGAGAGAGAGAGAGAGGGAGAGTGATAGTGAGAGGCACGGATGGATAATTCCTACCATAGGCCATACGTGATACTGGACTCCAGTTCTCTTTGCCCAACGTCGAACGTTATCCTAGTCCGGTGTAACTATTATCACCAGCACGCTCTCTACAACGCGCCACTCAGGACGCTACTTTATTAGTTTGAAGGCACTAAAGCCGGTAACCCCAGTCATACACGCCCCGGGACCTACAATCACCACGACCAACCTCCAGGTAAACTGCTGGTAAAACTATTCGAGCTCTTGTGTTGAACCGTGTGGGTTAACCGCCACCAACCAAGCGTATGTGGTCGAATGTTGTACACGTGTGGCGTGACTGGATCCGCTCGTTTGCTTATATCTTGCCTAGCATCTGTAACATTCGTGCCTAATATTGCATATGCGTGTTTCTTAAAAAGAGGATTTCTACGGCAACGATGTGAAGTATGTACTTTGGAAGTCCGATCGTCAGCAAAGTCCATCGAACTCCTTTAACGTTTGGTCCTTTTGAGGGAGGGAGCTGTAACGGTTCTTCATTGATTTAGCTATCGTTGGGGCATCAAAGAAACGATGCGTATCGTTTTGCAAGTCGGTCATTGTTGGAGTTTGCAGTATGTGCCTTGTTTTATTCATGCACGATGAACGCGACGAAGCCTCCACGTTGTTGCATTCATCGGGCGGAAATTATATATTTACGGTATGAGGAGATATTATGCCACAGGTAACGACCTGCAGTCGGCGCTCGCACTGCAAGAAGTCCAGTCATGTTGATCACGAAGGACCAAGTGGGAAGTCATTTTTTTCCATTCAGCAACGATTCCGGAAAGGCAAATTTGAACTTAATCGGTAAAAAGATGGAGCGATGAAAGGACTCTTATACTAAGCAAAATGAAATCACGTACGTTGATTGGTTTTGGTTGCTTCTACGAATTGGTCACTAATAAGAGCTCGCCAATGAGATATCGCAGCGAAACAAAGAAGTTTCCATTGAAATGACCAAAAATGTACCTCGTTGGGATATTATATACATTAAAGCTACTGAATTGGGGTTTGGATTCTTCCAAAATTGCGATCCCAAGATGTTCCATACGTTTTTAAAATGCAATCCGATACACAAAATGTTTTTCGTAAGGATTTCAAAGAATCGTATACTTCGCAGTAGCGCATAAGTCCAGTGTTTTCCTCAACCACCAGGTCAAATCCGTGGACGTTGGCCGACGAAGAAATCGATTCCGGGGTGGTGGGGACAAAAAAGCCACGGCAGTCACGAGAGACTTGACTCCCGGTACGACCTAATGAGGTTTTGATTTACTTCCTTTGTACGTAACCGCTGTGACCGATGTTATTCAATGTTCAACAATGAACTCTCGATTGCGGCGGTGAACGTAGCTATCAACGTTGAATTTATCGCGCACTACGTTTCACCTCTTTTCATTCCACCGCTTGTGGAATTCATACGATCGAATCCACATCTGCATAACATTCAAAGGTTTTTTGCATCGGTAACAAAAGCTCGTCTATTCGAGCAACTATATACACCATTTGAAATCCGCCAAACGTAATTTCGCGCACGCGAGTGTGTGTGTGTGCAGACGCGCATTTGCCAGCATGGAGACGTGTAACTCGAGGGGTTATTACCGGGAGTAGCTTGTTGCAGCAAACACACAGTTATTTGCCCGGCCTGCTGAGTCAACCGTTAACTTTTATCTCTCTTGCTCCTCGACCGTAACATCCCGGGGAGTTCTTTAGTCACGAGTAGTTACCCAAGGTTTTACACGACTCACTACACTACTGGTATTACACGAAGGATATTTGCTGATAATACAATCGGAGGCGCGATACGCGAACCTGACGGCTTGACTCGAGAAGCAACGGCCTTTTTTGCTTCTCGCAGTTGCTTCAAAGTCTACCCGACGCGAAATTTTCAGCCTATTTTAAAGGCCTTTGATCCTATGTCAGCCTTACTTGAGTCTGTTTACTGCTAGAAGTCCTACTATGGGCTCCTAACATGCTCTTTCTTTGCTGCTTACCTCCTGCATGGGCTCTTATACTCCTACCTAACCTAGCTGAAGTCGTTGCAGCTCCTCTTTTGATTGCGTTTGGGCCTATCGCGCATTTGGCTGTTTCGACGAAACGAGGATGGGGATGGTCGCATTCGAAAGAGCGAGTCTGATAGTTTTCAGTAACCGTCATGCGATGGACTAGGTATGACCGCGCGTTCGCCGTAGAGGCCTACTTTTCCAATGGCCTTTCCATTATCTCCACCCAGCGAACCTTTCGCATTCGCTTCAAACTTGCCCCTGCAGCTCCAGCGACTCTCCAAAGTGGAAGAAATGGATCTTGCGCAAACAGTTACAATATTTTTGATAGGAATTGCCCTCATGTATGCATGTATACGCGGATCCCTATAGCAGGCACGCATGCATACGTATAGGTACTAGTATACGTGTGTTGGTGTATGTGTGCGGGTATATACGTGTGTCTACGCATGCGCGTATTTAGGCATAAGTATCCCTATATGCGTAATAGAGTGTATGCGTGTACGTGTATACGTGTGCCATTCGACCTTCTCCTTAGCGCCCGCAAGTGGAGAAAAGGGAAATTCGATCCCGTTCTAGGCGTTAAGTAGGAGCTCATTTTATATTGAATGCGAAGCTACTTTACTACCTTTACCTCCTACCACTGTAAGGATCTGGAGGGGCAAAATAGGCTGAAAATTTCGACTCGGGTACAGGTCTCCGGAAGAGCTTGTTTCTTGTGATGGAGATCAAGCGGAACACGTGCTCAGTCGCTCAAGATAAAACCCAATCAACTTTTTTTTCAAGTGGTTCGCCCCTACTCGTATAAACAGTGGATTCCACCTAACCTTGAGTACGTTCGTGTATTCATCCGGTTCTTTTACAGCCTTGTTACACGTTTCGCGTAATCTCATTGAGCGCGAGAAGCACTCCCTTGTATGTGTCTGTATATGTGGAGTTGGACGACAAGCAACTGATAAAGTATGTAGCATCCACATCCGAGGGTAGAGCTCCGTTCGAGTCGACCCTCCAAATGGCAGTTAACACCACGAGGGCGGATTTACCACGGGTATAGTCCGCGGGGACCTGTCCCCGTGACTGAGCGCTCCCCCGGGTGCGCGTACGCTCATACATGCGAATTGAGAAAATTTACCATCGTGTGTTCTGGATTATGTGTGATATAGGTACTTTTGGCTCGCGCATATAGAGCACATAACGATGAGAGTGCCGCATGCGGAGAGAACGCCCGTGAGTCGAACGAATCTGCCGTTGGCCAACCCGGAGGGACGAGCCGGACCAAATCTGTTCACGCGTGTAGTGTGAGGACGCGACCGAGCGGGGGAGCCCTGGGATCGCGCCAAGCGTAACGAGCAGCTCCGTCGTCATATTGTCGCTGGCGTCCCGACGCGTATATCGTCCTCGTTACGCTTTTAATCGTTTTCATCAACTTGCTGTTATCAAACAAGCGCACTTTTGCACTGCTCGGCCAACAATTCTGGGTTCTCACAGCCTGTAACTACGTCCGCACTGCGAGACTCCACATACATTAATCAGGAATGACGAACGGGAGGTCATTTTTCCCATCCGTCAACGATTCCGAAAGACGAATGAACGCAATCGGTGAAACGATCCACGGGAAATGTGATGATCGCTTCGCTTCACGAGATATCTCATGCAAAACGTAATGGAATCGCTCACATAGTGATTAGCTTTTGCTGTTTCTGCGAATTCGTCACTAAAATCGGTTGCCAATATCGCAGCAAACTCAAATACAAATCCCAGTTATCCGTAAACAACAAATTGCTGATATACAAAGCAATTTAAGGCCCGTATGGACCTACGGTATACAACTCTGAGGGACGGCTAGTGAGAGCGATCTCAATACCATTCAATGATTCCAATCTAAAACACGCCGTAAAATATTAAATGCTGCGTGGTATGTCTCAAATAAAACGATACATAAGGATCTTCAAATAACGACAATCAAACAGGAAATCCAATGACTCAGTGCTAACTACATAGGAAGGATCAACGCGCGCCCCAACAATTTAGCTACAGACCTTAACGGAGACGCGGCAACAAAACGCCTGAAACGTCATAGAACACTCGAACTCACACAGCGCTTCCAATAAAAGCACATGCACACACACACACACGCACGCGCACGCACACACACAAAATAACAAAAAACCGACAATCACAAAAAATATGTAGACAGGTTACTGGATGTCTCTACATTACCCATAGCCAAAGAACACCGATCAGAATTACTTATTGTCGCTAGTCAGACAGATTGTAATTTAGCGGTTAATAAAAAAATATAAAAAATCGCAGCAAGGGAAAAACCGTTTCCATTGTAATCTAATATGGTCCATTGGGGTGATTTTACCGCAAGGCTACTAAATCCCCGACTAGAAATTTTGATACGGCAGCCTGAAGACTGATCAGGCCGCTATCAAGCTGCGGTCCGTAATATCGTAGTACGGCACGTCTGATCAGGGCCGGAAGTCCCCCGAACCAGTGGAAACTTAGTCCGGGCGCGAGTAGGCACCCTGAACAGGGCCAAGTACGGTAGCCTGTATGCCGCCGTAATATGGCGTCCATGGACACCGAGTTACGGCACGCCTGATCTGTGCCGGATGTCGGCCGGATCAGTGCAGCGGTAATTGGCGAATCAAGATTTTGAGGTTAGGTTTCATATGGCGTCCATGGACGCAGTGTTACGGCAAGTCTGCTCTGTGCCGGATATCGACCGGATCAGTAGAGCCTTAGTACGGACGCGAGAAGGCACCCTAAACAGGGCGAAATACGGTAGCCTGTATGTCGCCGTAACATGGCGTCCATAGACGCCGAGTTACGGTACGCCTGATCTGTGCCGGATGTCGGGCGAATCAGTGCAGCGGTAGTTGGCGAATCAAGATTTTGAGGTTAGGTTTCATTGACGTCTGCGATATAAACCGCGTGAATTCGAATAATCTACACTCAGCGAGCAGGTAATAAACATGGACTAATTGTTTATATACAAACGAACTAAAGCAAAATTATTTAATAATACATAATTCAAACTATTCTTAGTGTTTTGTTTTCACAGCCTAAGGGCCTTTGCACACGACGTATTTTCTACGCGCAGACGATGCGATACAAACGCCATACACACATGACCCACACGCTTTTTGGACTGAAAAACGCATATAGTACCGCGTGGCCTGTGCGTAGAAAATACGCCGTATGCAAAGATCCTAAATGGGCAAACAAAAATTAGCGGTAAAAACATGATTATTGTTGCATTGCAATGATGCAACCTTCAACATCATACATAAAATAATTGACATTCTTTATAGAATAGAATTAGACTGATAAAGATAGGAAAGAAAATAAGAAAGTTTACACAAGTGTTAGGATGGCCAGATACGTAGCGCGTTCAGCTCTAGCATAAGAAGGCATAGGTTCTATCCCGAAGGTAGGTAAAAACTTTAACGAGGCAGAACACGTTTTAATTCAATTATCATATAGGCAGAAACATAAATAAGGTATATGTAAACAAAAATTACTAACATCATTTTTTATTCGTAATTTTTGGATTGTTTTTATTTGTCATTTCAGGCATAGATACGGCAGCCGGATCGGAGCCTGCAAAGGTATACTGATCAGGTCTGTAACCGACATCCGCATCAGGGCCGGATGCAAAAAGCGTTTTACTCCTGATATGGCGGCCTGTAAAGTGCTGTGGTACGGAATACGGCATGCCGAATACGGCCTTAGTCTGCCCCGTAGCAAAATTTCTAGTCGGGTAGCTGTGCTGTTCATGTAAAATCTTGGACTTCGAGATGCTATTCCAACTGGCGCTCAGATTTGGTCAAAAGGGACGCTTCATCAAGTTCACACAAATGGAATACTTATCTAGGTAGAAAAGTTGAAGTACAGTAGTCTGCGACCTATTGAAATTTCTTAGGACGTTTCTCCGAATCAAGTGATTGGGCTATTGCACTGCATACGAATCTGCTGAGTCTTTTGTTGGATTCGGAGAGATTAGTTATTCGGACATCCAGCTAAAGTACTTCAGCTTTACAATAAAATTGGGACTTTTTTACACCTAAGAAGCATAACGAACGTCATTTCGTTTCTTCTTTCCTTCAGATCGACCATGCTTCTTCCCTTGGTGCAGTAGATTCGATGATAGATAAATATTCCAATCGTTGGAGACACCAACTATGTGCTTTCTCCAATACACGAGGGACCCCAAACCTGGCAGATAACACATCGAGAGAGCCCTGTAAAAAAAGGCTTAACAAGAGAAAAGGTAGATTCTATCTGGGTAGAATTATGTCTTTATTAGTTGGAATCGGTGCCCGATGACTGTAACGGTTTTACTCTCCGACTCCGGACACCAAGAGAGGGGAAAAAAGAGAGAACCGCAGTCGTCCCCACGGACTGGTAGGATGTATACGTATCCCTTTCCTCCAGAGGTCGAAGGAAGGAACCTCTCGTGCGGACAAAGGGACAGGGAAGAGAGAAAATCTCGAGGGTGTGAGCTCCTTAATATTATTCACGATAGCCGGGCAAAACGGTGTGGCTGAAGATTTCACATTATTCACTTGTTTGCCACGTGTGACCTCTCTCGCTCTCCACACCGGAGGTGCTTTCTTCCTCAGCGGTCAATTCCTAGCCTAAGGAACCCTACGAACAGAGAGAGAGAAAGAGATCTCGAGGTAAAGATCACGATCGAGTGATCGGAGATGACAAACTGAGGTTAGGACCAGAAAAGAGAAGAAAAAAGGTACCCCAGACCTTTCTCTTTCGAACTGACAATCTCTGCTGCACTTGGATTTGTCTCACGTCTCAGCCCCCCGTGCACTTGTGACCCTAAATCTTGCCCTTTTCGCGCTCACCGTTACTTTTTCTCGTGTCTCCGCGGTTGGGGCACTAGTGTCCTGATACTTCTGGATTCTAAATACACCAGTCGTGTCCCACATACACACAGGTCCTTCCCGGAAAGAGGACTTTTACGAAAAGTAGGCACCGTTTTGGTGGAAACAAGAGATAACGATGAACGATAGAGCTCTACGCTACGTGAATAAGCAAACGGAACAGGTGAGATTCGGGAACAGGATACAGCGAGGAAATTACGATGATGATGGCGTAGGTGACGTGTATCATGGACACGTATGGTATACGCGAGGGCAAGAAACCGGACACGATCCAAGCTCGTTTACGTTGAGATGAAACTTTACCAAAAACTTACTACAAAAGGCACATCTCCAGTCTTTGATGGGATCATCTTGTTGTTAGTATGACGTGCAAGGCTGGGCAGCCGATTTTCTACGGATGGATCATTTATCGCGACGGAAATCGGAGATAAAAGTAAGCGATGGATCCAAAGTCCTGGAAATGAAATCAACCTTGCAGCATGCTTCCTGCTCGCTTTATTTCGCTTCTAAACTTCCTCTTATGAGCAAGTCATTCTCCGATGGGTATTCGTTTGAAGAGTGGCTTTCGGATTGTGGAATTTTTACGGCCTTAAAAAATGGTCTAGTTATTGTCGCAGCTTAAACCTGCCGGAGGACATTTCGGAAATTCGAAGAAGAACAAATGATTTTTGTCGCGTTCCAACGATGCAAACTTCAACGTGTCATGACATTTGAGTAAATTCAAACGTTTACGGAAATTCTCGAATTTCAAGAATAAAAAATTTGTCAAAGTCAGATCTCTGCCGATTCTCGCGGAATTCGATCCCAATCGAACTCCGGCAGTGCTCTCCGCGTATAAAAAGTGTCATATCGATATCTCCAAATTTTTTCAAGTTGGAGAATTTTTTTGAGTTTTTGGAAAACTCCGAATTTCGTAAAATCTGAACCGTTACACCGATTCTTGCCAAATTCGATCGGAACGTTACTTCAGTGACGATATTATGACGTTGAAGTTTAAATAGTTGGAACGCAACGAAAATGATGCTCTTTCCATTTCACAAATTTCCTTGATCATTTTTTAGAATTCTTATTTAGCGATATACAAAAAAAAAATTGCCAAAAACCTTCGTCCCGAAATCTCAAAATTTGGTGCGCAGTTCACTGATATTCGGACGCTTCTTCGGGAATATCATTTTTCGACGTTTTGGAACATTCTGAGCATATCGCCATTGGAATTCCGAGCCAAAAAATCTCCAAGGTAAAGAAACATTCCTTCCAGCTGAGAGGATTCGATCGCTTCCCTATAGGTACATTCATCGGTAATAATTGAGTCTTCGGGAAAAAGCGATTTTCCGGTGAAATATATTAGTCGCCGAGAAATGAGCGGAAAATTCTTATTTTCCGGCACGAGTCGAGTAGGAAACTCGGTCCTCTCTACCCGGGATACTTGACGAATGACTCTCCTAATGTTCCGAATAACAGGGTGTCTTTTCTATATATGGAGTCTGCGGTATTGTTGTGGGGCACATGGGGCATTTCGAGGACTCGAGAGGCCTCGACAATAGAGTTCTCTCGAACCAGCACTCGCCTCTTTCCTTCTTTTCACTGCACTTTTCCGCATTGTATCGCGGCCTTTTCCAAAGGTTTGTCGAGTGTCGTGCGCATACGGCTCGTGTCTCTCGTGCACTCCCCCTCAACTTGCTACATTCATGGCAGCGACAAGAGAGACAGAGAGATCAACGAGAATCTAACACCGGGGTCTCGTTTGCGAAACGGATTTGGGGCAATCTGCAAATGAATTACCCTTCAACTCTTGGCTCATTTTGTGCGAAGCACTTCCGGTTCGGATGGGCTAGTCGTAGAATACGATTAATGAATATCACACCACTTTAGTCGGGATGAATGAGACTTAATAAATTTGCACATCAGTTTATATTTATGTTTATATTTCATTGGCAAAAGCTTAATCGAAAGCTCCTTCATTTTGTGTTTCTTTGATATCAAATTAGGGTATATGTATACATATGTGTGTATACATATACCAGGTGTAGAAGTATGAAACCGGAATTTTTTGTAAAAATTACACGTTTGTTGTTTGAAAATGATAAAAAATATTTTATTCAAAATAATCTCCATTGCTATTTATACATTTCGACCACCTCTCCGGCAGTTTATGAATGCCACGCCAAAAGAACAGTTCTTCTTTTGAAGCGAACCAGTTGTCGAGCCGTTTTCGTACATTCTCATACGAATTGAAGCGTTGTTTAGCGAGAGCGTGTCACATTGATGCGAATAGATGATAATCGGACGAAGCCAAGTCCAGGGTGTCTAATTTTGACCAGAACTGAAATTGCATGACATTTAAGGATTTTTAAAGCAAGGAATGGGGATTTTTTCATGACTCTTGGTATGACGTTCTGGCATAGAAGTACTACTGTGTCCAAAAAATAAGGTGACATTTGAATTTAAACTGCGCGCGTCGAAGGATTTGGAGAATTATTTTTTTTTTTAGGTTGGTAGTACTGTCAGTGACATCTATGTCAAATTTACATATGAAATATTCATTAGTGTTTGAGATACGCGTCGTTTTGTGAGCTGCTAAAAGTGAGTTTTTCGTTTTTTGCGATGTCGAAATTTGTTGAGCAAAGAATTTGCAGTAAATTTTGTTTGCGGATTCAATTTTCTGCTGCAGGTACGTTTCGCCAAAAACTCAACCCATATCGTTCCGCAACCACCGTATTCACCTGATCTGGCGCCGTGCGACTTCTGGCTGTTCAGCAAGCTCAAAAGATCGCTCCGGGGACACCGTTTTGATACGATAGAGGAGATTCAAGCCGCAGCGAAGACGGAACTGAAGGCCATCCCGGAAAGTGACTACAATCAGTGTTTCGAAGATTGGAAAATCCGTTTGCATAAGTGCATTGCATCGGGAGGGGATTCCTTTGAAGGGGATGAAATTGATTTGGAAAAATAAAAAAAATTTGAAATAAATACAATGTCACCTTATTTTTTGGACACAGTATTATACTTAATGATTCTACAGTGCGAGCGATTTTCTAAATTTTTATATTTTTATTTTGCTGTTTAAAACGGACGTGTGTTGTATATCGATAAAAAGTATACGGAATAAACGAAAAGTTACCAAACTGTACAATTCCATACGTAGTAAAAAATGTGAGACAAGCGTAATTCCAAGATTGCTGTAAAGAAGTAGATTTTGGGAACATCTAGAAAAATATTACATGCATTTAGGAACTTTGAGTAATATCATCTAGTCGCTTTACACGAATAACAAAGAAAAACTAATATATGTTGAGATAACGCATAATTTTCTTGTACTTTATTCTAGTTTATTTTCTATCGATTCGATATTCGCTTGTCTATCGACAATTACCACAAAGTTAGTTTCTATTGAATATAGACTCAACGATACTTTAGTAGGGTATAATAATTCAGGTGGACTGGTAATTTTTCATAACACTTCATGACTTTTTCAGAGTCAAGTGTAATTTCATGACATTTAAGATTTTTCATGACTTTTCAGGTCGGTAGACACCCTGCAAGTCCGGAGAATAAGCCGCATACGCTAGTATTTCCCAACTCAACGCCTCGATCGTTTTCCTGGCTCGTTTTGCTGTGTGTGATGAAGCATTATCATGGAGCAAAATGACTTTGTGTTGCCTTTTTCCATGTTCCGGTCTTTCAAACGAATTGAGACCGCTTTCTGCGTCACATTCAATTGATCCGCGAGTTCTTGTTGACTTTGGGTATCATCATCATCCAATAAGGCTTGCAATTCGTCGTCTGCGAACTTTTTCGGTGTTTTCCCACCCTCTTCGTTTCTCACGTCAAAATCACCACTTTTGAATTTTGAAGCCTTGAAGTGCCAAAAAAATTGGCCAGTACGAACAAAAAAAAATCGTTGTGTTCAAACGATGTAAACTTTAATACCATATTTATATGCGAAAGATGAAAATAATTGTGTTCCACACATAACCTCCATATTTGTACCTTTAATTTAAATAATAAAAATGTTCGCACTTTTCAAATAAATAATACGTTTTATTTTAATAAATCAAAATGTCAGGTCATTTTGAGACACCCTTTATAGGTATAAGATCTGGAATAATCGTTGGTAAAGGGACCCCATTTTGGTGAGCCATTAAATTTACGTTCCAGAAAAGAAAATCCTATACGAATTAAATCGAGTCTCGTGGCCTTTGTGTCGCAAGCACAGTATGAAGAGGTGAAACGAAGCGTTACGACTAGCCGTATGTACAAAACTACGCCGGATACCCAAATGCCACAACATTATATCCCACACCCTCGCTTCAAAGAGCTCTTCCATTTCCACCCCCGCATCCGTAATTCGCTGATTTATCGCCGGTGGTTGCTCGGCTTACTCCAATCGAACAATCGAATCGATAAATCTCCGGCCGCTGATCTCATTATTGCTGTCACTGTTATTATTATTAGTATTATTATTATCGTGATTACCGTCGGAGCTATTAATATTATTAATTATTATTAACCGTTATCATTATAATTATCGTTACTACGATTCATGTTGTTGTTATCAATAATTATTTAGAAAGAAGGTACAGGTTCGAAATGGGCTCTAAATTTTTTTAATTCGTCGATATTATGTAAAATTATGGTTAACAATATTATGCAGACACATATGGCCTTGTTTGTTCAAAAGAATGTTTGTTATATTTTCATTGTTATAACTATTGTTATCATTATATGTTATATCATGATGTTATATTATATATATATTGTTATTATAACATATTATATTATAATAACTAACATAATAATATCTAATATTATATATTAGATACTATTATATATTATTATATTATATTAGATATTAATATACTATATCTAATATCATAATAATCTATTATATTACAATAACTAATATTATATATTATTATGATGTTATATTATTGTTATAGTTATCACTATTGTTATGATTATTATTATCATCGCAATTGTCGTTATTGTTATTATTATCATGATCATGATCATCCTCATCACCATCGGCATTGATTTTTTTTGTTGAGGTTATCGTAATTATTATTATCATTACAATCGTTATTGCATATCCGGGCGAGAATCGAACAAAAAAGACACAAAGCACAAATTACAAATTTACCCCGACACTTAATGGTGATGTTGTTTTCAAAATCGTTTAAGTTGGAGCGCACGTCCCGGTTGTCTCTCGCGTTAGATTCGATAAGAATTTGTTTTCCGGCTTGCGTAATTACGCGTAACGTGATTGCGATAAAGACTCGAATGATCGAGCCTCGTGACGTGGCGTGTACGTGAAATTCGCGTACTCGTTCTACGCGGCATTATTGCGCGCATAATGTACGAATAAAGAGGCGCGTTTACGAGAATACGAGCAGCAAAAGTCAGAGACGGAAAGAAGCTCGTGTACCCGGTGTATATATACGTGTAATCGTCCGGACGTTTCGGTATGTATCTAAATTAATTATAAATCATCATTTGTCGGCTGTTACAATCGCGAGAACGAGCGGGGGAAATTATAACGTCGCGATGTTTCTTAATGGGGAATGAGATAAGATCACCCCCGTGTACCGAGAGTGAGAGAGAGAGAGAAAGGGAGAGCATGTGTGTATGTGCTGCCCTCTGTGAATGTAGTACATTCGAACTGTGTAGGTTTGAATACGTGCGGGGCCCGTCGCTACACACACACATATGCATGCGTGCATATATATATATATATATATATATATATATATATATATATATATAAGCAAAAAGTTGTTTTTTTTTCCCTCGGCTATCGAAGCCTAGTGCGTGCGCGGTGATACACGCAGCACATTACATTTCCCCGGTAATAAATCTCTCGATAAGGAAAACCTAATGTCGTCGAAACTCTAGTGTATTCGTTTGTGCTTGCTTCGCATTTGAATAGATAAAGATATTGAATGCGATCGCTCTGATGGGGTATACTACTTGAAAAATGACATTTAAGCGAATTTTCCCGATTAACGCAAAAAGGATTGAATATTCGTAACGAGACATCTGCTTCTATTGTTTTGGACTCGTTATCGACATTATTTTAATTAATTATTATCGTTATGGACACTTCACACAAGTCTCGGCATATTTTTTTTTTCAAAATTAATTTCATTAGTATTTTTATCATTATTATTACTCTACTGTGATGTTCCTTTCTAAATTGTTTTGGGCGCTTACGATCTTGTGACTGTTTTGAGGAGGTTGGAGCGCTTCAGTTGAGTCAAATGACGGTTCATTGATTTTTTTTTTCGATAAACCTCAAAAAAATGCATACGAGGTACAGATTCATTCTGTATATGCTATTTTGTTTAAATATATCATTAAAGGACAAAATTATGCCTTTTTATATTTTTATTACGTAAAGTAGAAAAACCTTTGTGTTACTACCAACTTGAAAAAGTATAACATTATCGAGGATTATTATGAAAAAACTACGACAACGAATGTTTATACAATTCACAATGAAATTTTGAGTATTTTATAATTATGCCTGTTTATATCTACGTCACGAGCTTATTGGCCCATGGTTGACGATGGGCAAGATGAGGATTATTTTTTTCTAAATGTTTACAAATGTTCAGTTTGCGTTAATCCGTTGTTAGAAATGGTTTATCTTGGTGCTAAATAACAAAAAAAATTACATAACCTTTAGTGTGAAAGTCTTGCCCGTCTAACCGCACGTTAAATGACATACATTAAACTATTTTTTATCTCTGGTGTTTGGTGGTGGAAAAAGTTCAAAAAATTCGTAAAGACACAATATAGTTCAAACAATAAAATGTATTTTTTATTCAATTTAACCTTGGATTGTAGCTAACCTCCTTAAGCGTCGCTTACCGAACGCGCGCCTACTTCTGACGGTCGAGCACATTACCTCTCTGAGACTATAAAAGTGGCTGTCGGTACGTTCGTATTTTTCAGGCTAAAACTAAAGCGTTACGGCTCGTGGATGGAAAAAAGATAAATTTTCGTGATTTTTTCCAGGAAAACGTGCACAGGATTTTAAATTCTTTTTTATGTATTAAACAGTGTGGTTATGATTACGTTTTACAATGTTTTGCTATAAAGCATTTATAAATGTGGTAGATACAATGGTATGTGCAGACCGCTATTTGGAAAATGTTCTTCGCGGTGACCACAGCTGCTCGGAAAAAAATCATCCGAAGTAAAAAAAATTGAGCGCATTTAGTTTTCGCATGAAATTATCTAGTGCTCGGACGAAGTAAAGGATGTCTCACAATGACCTGATTTTAATTAATTAATAACACGTATTGTTTATGTGCAAAGTATGAATATTTTTATTTTAATTAATATATTCTGAGAATCCGTAGAAAACCAGACAAGGATATTAAAAAAAAAATTTAACTAGGTGTAAGCGCTTGGGGAGTTGGAACTTTTGGAAATTCGTTCCGTCTATCTGTTATGAGGGCAGTTAGTGTAAAAACGACGGACGCATTTTTTTCCGAGCCGCTTCAATGTGTAAAAAATGAATGCCAATAAAATGAATTTCGGACATTACGCTGAGCCTATTCAATTTTTCCAAGGAATAAAGCCAACCATTTCTCGAAGGAACAGCCCATCACGATAAAAAAACCCATGAAAGTATTTTCCTAAAAAAATAAAAAAAAGAGAAGGATATCAACTTCGAAGCTTCGAAATCTACGCTCTCCCATAATTTGCATACTGCGAGTTGTTTCTGTTACACGAAACGTAAATCACCGTCCACACATTTCCCGACGAACGGAAAATCTCGAGGTTGCTACGCGGGGATTGAGAGATTTCGTGGAATGACGCAAGGTAATGGCGCTCGAAGACGATCAGGAAGGAACAAAAAAAAAGTGAAAAGAACGAGCAAAGAACGAAGAAGGAGAGAAGTGTGTCTAGGAGGACAAAAGGTCGTCGTTGGTAGGAATAAACCAAAGACGTTCTTATAATGTCTTTGGAATAAACACTCGAGGGACAGAGCCGGGAGCGAGCGATGGATAGAACCGAAGCAAGAGCGAGAGAGACGGAAAAGACCAAGGAAAGAGGTATAAAGAGAGGAAAGATGGAGAGGGGAGGATGCCAGTCTACGAGCGGGAGCTACTGGTGGATGAGACGATTCTTATTATTCATAAGCGTGCTATTCACACCCTAATCGAAATCATGGGCGCCATTAAATTCGGGCCGCGCCTTAATAGTCAGGAAGAATGTTTCGGTGCGCGATTTGTCATACGAAAATTGAGTCGCATGGCGGCAATTGTCCTGCCCATCTGTATACACATCGCCTATTCCTGCAGTCACATTGTATATAGGCGCACCAACATACAGAGTGCTCCATTCATATTGAGACGTCGAAATAACTCGTGAACAAAGAACGTGAAAAATCGTTGAAACACGTGTCAGACGGATTCGACCGGCGAGTAAAATGGCACGGATTCTCTTTTCATTTAGTCCACGTCCTCAAGGTGATTTCAAGGTCAACTTTGGATTTTAACAAAATTATGTTATTCGATAGTATCACTTTTTAGCTGTATTCCCTGAAAATGTCATTGACATTTCCCCAAAATTAAATGTATTGGCGGCGAGAGGTAGCAGCACCATGCTTCAAACTTTAAGGGGTTAGGCCACAGGATCGGGTGCAAAATCATGTGCGAATTTAACAATTTTTTTCATAAGAAAAAGTGAATTACTTGTAAAATTACACATCTATTGAGTATGAGTATCAAGCTGTTAGAATTTTTTTTTCGATGTACAAAATGGCCGAATACTAACATTTTCTTTTATCTTTTTTAGGCGCTCCGCGGCGTGACATTTAGCATCCACAATTTTTTACCTTGAACAAAAAACACAAATTCTCGTCAATCTACATTGGAATACCTAGAGAAGTACGTACGGAATTTAAAAAATATTTTTTTTATTCAAAAGTTGCAGGTATTTGAACTTAAGAAATACATTTTCAGTGAAAAATTTCGTTATAACTGCTCATAAAATGAAAAGTTTTCGATTAATCAGAAATTCCGTACGTACTTCTCTGCGAAATGCAATTAGGAACATAACTTTCAAATTTGAAGTAAATCGAGTGAAAATTGTTGAAGTTATTCGTCACGCCAATTGGAAAAAGCTGTTTCGAGAAGTTTCGAGTAGTCGGCCATTTTGTACATGGAAAAAAATATATTTTCTAACAGCTTGATATTCATACTAAATAGATGTGTAATTCATTTTATGAGTGAATCGCTTTTTCATACGAAAAAAATTGTTAAATTCGCACATGATTTTATACCCATTACTGTGGCCTAACTCCTTAAGGGGGACACCACTGTAACTGCCCATTTTCGACCGTTTCCTTTGGATTTTTTTTATTAAAGAACGGAATAAAATACTACGTCAAAATAACGTTTAGACTTTATTTGGTATGTACTAACGCATGTAAAAAAAAATTATTATTTATCAAACGCGTACAAAATGGCGGCGCACGAGTTGCTATAGCACTGCTGGTTTTCAGCCAACCCTCTCCGCGGCACGCAGTAGAACTGTCGTAAATTTAATCCTGGACTTGAGAGTGAAATATTTTCCTTAATTATATTAGTTTTAGCAGTCAAGTACGGGGGGGGGGGGGGTTTAAAAATGCTGAAAGTAAAAAATAGACAAATTTGAAAAAAGTTCGTTTTTTAGACCATAATTTTCATATGAAAGGTGATATATTTTTGTACATTTTTCAATTAATCGAAAAAAGCGCTCGTACTTGACTGTTAACAAAATCTAAGAAGCTACAGTTAAAATTTCAAGTCGATTGGACGAAAATTGTTCGAGTTCTGCTGCGTATCAGTTTCAAAAACATTGTTTCGAGAAAAACGTGTTTGAAGTCAACGGTTTTATAGGCGCTACAGCTGATGAAAATAATTGAATTTTGGTTAAAAATTTAAGATTCAACGTTAAGATGGCCGACATGTTTTTTGTTAAATTTGATATAACGGAAGCGACGGTCCAAATATATATATATATATAATGTAACAAAACTGCAGGCTAGACGATGTACACGTATACAGATGTGCAGGTCGATTTCTTCCATGCGACATGCATATACATATGTATATGTGTGCATCCGTATATGCGTGTGCTACAAATGGAGGCTGCGAACTGCAGCCCCGGAACATTTCCCGCTGGTTACGGTCCTAATCATTAATATATGGCTGAAGGAGCCATTGTTGCGAATTAGGTAGCATTGAACGAAGCATTGTCGCGAACAACGGGGGTTCCCCCCCACTCTCTTGACTCCTGCTCCGCCTCGTTCTCCGGGCGACGTACTTTTTCGGTAGCGAGAAAGGGGGGCCGTGTCATGTCGCACGACTATCCCCACAGGCTTTTATAATAAAGTCGTCCTTATAAGCGCGCGCGCGTCTGTATTCTCCGTATCTTTCTATCTGCATTTGAGTACACGTATACGCGCGTATCTTGGGTGCGTTTTGTTAACTCACCTTACCTGCAATTCCCCCACAAGTCCAAGGCCCTTTGGCAACGTAACTTTTGTCCCTCGACGACACAATTCACACAGGCACACGCTTATTTGCAATTGGGTGACATTTTACGCTTGTTATCATTTTCGATTTTACCGTTACGAAATCTAGAAGAGTTGATCTGGATAATTGGTTTTTCTTCGCCTCCATTTATCGATTATAAGAGGTGCTAATAATATCGCGTCTATGTACGTATAGTATATTTATATACGACGTCGTGAAATCGTTCGAATTCTCAAACAATTGACAATCTGGCAACGAAATCTTTTGAAAAAATAAAACAACTTTCGATAAATCGCACGAAAAAGAAATGATAATGAGGAAACAAATATACTGGGAGGAAAAATACAAATGATTTTTATCCCAAATTGTATTTTTATCACAAATGTAGATAATAAGTGAAAAATATGTATGTGAAATATTAATGTTTTGTATAAAGCTTTGCAAAAAAGTTGTGCAAATAAAACTCGATACTACTACTGACAATGAGGAAACGAAAACGAAAGCTTTACCGAGGCGCGACATTGCGGCCATTTTTTTTCCGTTCTTACAACCACGCTACGGCGGACTATTAAACGCGAAAGTTATTTCACCCTGTTTTTCACGAAAGTTGCAGCAACGGGGAGAGAACGCGACGAGCGCTGACGATTCACAGATCGGGACGTCAAATATATAATCGCGATAATACAAAGTTGCTTCAAGATTGCATACGAAAACGGGTAACCGGTGACGAGAGTAGCGGCACGTTCGTAAAAACAGAAAAAACAATAACGCGGTGGGCAAAATACGTTTTGGTGCCGTTGTGACGAAAAAGAAATCGCGGGAGATAACGTGAAAAGGCGACTGGACAGCCATCTAGCGGCGGTTGGTCGAAGATCACAAGCGCGGAAAGCTCAACTCGGTCGGACCCGCGCGCCTGCACTGACGCGACGCCGCCATGCGGTGAATTTCGTAAACGTTAGCGCGGAACGCGAGTGGACTCGGAACGTTCGGTATTTTCGTACTTCCGGTTAGAACGTCGTATGAAAAAACGGCGCATTTTCGTAACGCGAAAAAATCGTAATTTCTGATCGACTCACATCGTTCTGTCGGAATAGTTTATTTATCGCGCATCATCGCAGAACAATTGTTTTCTTTTTTCTTCGTTAAATACGAAACTAGTTAGTTTACAATACGTGTATAATATAACTTTCGCGAGATTCGCGATTGTGGATCGAACGAAACTTATCACCCGCTCACATCTCAAGCGTCTCGCGCGCGAATCTCCGCACAAAGGACAAAATCAGCTGTTTCCTTTTCTTCTCAAGATTATTGTCAGATTTTCCTAAAGAAAATACGTGAAGAAAGATTCGTATGAGAAAATTATACTGAATTTGGCACTGGACGTTTTTCCCTTTCTCGCGCTAACACTGGAGAATTACGAGTCGAAACAAACAATACATCTGCTCTCTCTTGCTTTTCTTTACCTTGGTATCTCCGAACGAACTCGAACAGTGTATCCAATATATGTAAATGTAAAACGAGCCGGATCGTGAAAAGGCAAAGATGAATTTATAAGAACAGAGACAAGCCTACGATATCTAGACAATCATGTATAATATTACGTAATGTGTAGATATATATATATATATATATATATATATAGAGTTCATCGAGTTTATAGCTTTTATATACATATATTTCGTACAACGAACACCACTCAAGTGGCCATCTTAGATTTTGTTGAAACTCTTATATGTGATAAAGCATTGAAATCCATTAGACCCGTTTTGTTTTTTATCGGCGGAAGAACGGTTTTACGGTATTCCTTTCGCGGAGAGCCGTATTTTGAGGGGGCATAAAGAGGCCCTTCGGAATCATCGGTAAATTAGTGACGCTTAAAAAAAACGTTTTCCCAGAATTTAAAGAAAAATAGGGTAAATATTTACAAGCTCCGGCTATAAAAGGGGGTTAGAAATTTTGTACCCAGTCGATGTATTTTAGGGTACTTTGTTTATAATATTTAAGTCGGGGGAAGACAATTTCAATCCTTATTTCAACCCCCAAACGCTTTTTTTTACTTTTCCAAAGGTATGGAGGAAACGGATTTGGGTGAAATGACATGGGTTTCAGTCGGTGGTTGAGTGGATTTGGGTATGCATGCGCGTGTGCTTTTTTCGTGTATGCGTAAGTGTGTGGGTTTGCGATCAAATGATAATAATCGTTCATTATTGTTTTTTTGGTAAATATTTACAAGTGGGTTTGTTCGGGTTTGTTTATGAAATATTTTTTTTCTTAATAAAATACCGCTCCCCCATAATAAAAAACATATTTTCATACTGCAGAATAGCCCCGAACACGTGAACACATTTTTGGAGCCAATTAGGGCTGGAGTCCCACTTGTAAATATTTACCAAAAAAAGTTTTCCCAGAATTTCAATTTGAATTTTCAACCCCCGAGAGGGGTTGGATGAAGCAAAATTCAAGTACATTTAAACCGTATATTTAAACCATCCCGAAAAATCGATTGTTCATGAGTTATTCAACAATTTTTTCTGATACTTCATCAATTTTTTTGGCGTTGAAGATATTACTGGATGATAAAATACTCGATAGACGCGTCTTTTCAAGGGCTACAACGTTCCCATTTGAACAAAAATTGTATGAATGTTTTCTAAAGAGTTATCGAATTAAAACTGATTTTTCTAAATTTCACCTCACCTTTTCAACCCCAAAATGAACTTCCACGACTTCGGCGCTGTGGACAAAAATAAAGCCCGGATTTTTCTGAACATTTCGTCTCCCGGCGCCGATCTCGTGGGGGTTGTAATTTGGCATTAATCCACCCCCATCCCCTAAAAAACTCTACACCCCGATTTTTAGGCAAATTTGGATTAATAATTTAAATTAATTTAAGTTAATTAATTTAAATTTAAATTAATTAAGATTAAAATATTTTTATCTGATTCCAATATACAGCACGACTGTACTATATTATACCCAATGATTTTTTTACATTTTTTTTACATTTTCTCTGAAAGAGTTTGGTTACGAAAATTCTTCTGCTAATCACATTTTTCCAAGATTTAGCGTTAATATTTTCTTTAAACATTCAGTGACTCCCTTTCTACTGTAGTTATGGATTCATTAGAATTTTTTATACGGGAAGAATAGTTTGTCATACATCCAGAGTTATTCAGTTTATAAATTATTAGATAGAAATGTGGCCAGCGTGTCATCTCCATAAAGTGCCCTATAAATTGAACAATTTTTAGAGTCGTAATTTTGCGTTAAAAGTTCACTAACTTGGCTTGCAATTTGATCAGTATACTGGGATCAGTTTTGTTTTATTATAGACGAAAATGAGTTAATTGTTGAATGGTCAGCTTCGTGGAAGGAATACCTTAAGGGAGAAAAACACCTCTCGAAGAAAGACTTGTCAAGGGACGATTTTTCAGTTTCACCCATAAATAGTCCATCGATCTGAATGAAACAAAAATCAAAATTCTTCTAATGTAAAGCGATCAAAAATCCACTACAGAATATAATGAAAAAAAATTGAATTAAGGGTGACACGCCTTTCTTTGAGGCGTGGTTTTTTTTATGAATTTTTATCGATTTATATCAATATCATTTTGTCTTGCAAAAATCGATAGTTAAACCTTTAAACGCGTTTTTCTCGGAATGAGATTTTTCAAATTTGCTGACATTGTAACTCAAAGAGCAATTATCCGATTGACTTGAAATTTGAACTGAGTACTCTTGAATATATTTACTCTACAATGACGTAGGATATTTTTGATTGGATGAAAATTGACGATTTGGCATTGAAAAAAACGACCATTTTATAGGCAAGAAAACAGACTTTTTTCATAACTACACCATTTTGTTAGATTTTGATATTTTTCGAAAATCCTACGTCATTGTACAGGAAATACCTTCCAGTTTAACGACATTTTTTCCTTTTTCGGTTTCAGCTACTCAAGCGGCCGGAATCATGTCAGCAGTGGAGGAACTTTTTTTTGCGCCTCCGAAGGCAGCGCATAAGTCGCTTGGATCTCAATATTGTTCTATGAAAAAATGATGTAATATAGGTCAAATATAGCCAAATATATTCTTAATTTTCCGAAACATTTAATTGAGTACTTTTCTTCCAAAACATTCCCGAAAATCACCCAAATTTTCAGCGTTCACACTGGTATAGCCCCTTAAGCTCGTTTTCCGCCAATAAAGAAAAATACGTGCCTGATAGTTTCGAATGTTTCAGCACATATATGAATTTCAGCAAAATCGAAGGCGGACACTTGAGTGTTGTTCCTCGTTAGTTTTTTCATATTCAAGGAGCAGCACCTAAGGGACGTCCAAAAAATCGGCGATAATTTTGGCAATTGTGAGAAAACTATTCGCAGATCCACTCCATCCTTGGTATATCGTTCGTGAAATTTTGAGATAATAATGTACATCCTACCGAGCGTGCGGCAATTTTACGGAAATTCACAAATATTTCACGATTTTCCTTGTGCTAATATTTTGTTTCGATACACTAAGGATATACGACAAAAAAACGTAATCTGGCGAGTAACTTTCTCACGAATAATTATCAACATTTCGAACGATTTTTGCGACTGGAGTGCGGCCCCTTAAGGTATTCCTTTCACGAACCCAAATATTTTACACTTAACTTATTTTCATCTATAATAAAGTAAAAATACATCCAAGTATACTGGTAAAATTTCAAGCCAAGTTACCGAACCTTTAACGAAAAATTACGGCCCTAAAAATCGTCTCATTTATACGGCGCTTTATGGACATGTCACGCTGGCCACATTTCTATTTAATAATTTATACACTAAATGACTCTAGGTGCCTGATATAAACTGCTCACAGGTGTATAAAGGTCTAAAGATTCCGTAACGACAATAAAAACAGAGGGTCACCGAAGGTTTAAAGAAAATATTAATGTTCAAACTTGGAAAAATGCGACTAGCAGAAGAATTTTCGTAGTTGTGACGTTTCAAATAAATGTAAAAATGTCTCAATCTATTAAATTTGCGCGAAACATTTTATTTTATTTTATCATTGTGTATAATAATCCATTGTAACTTATTTTTTTATTAAGCGCAATAGTAATTTACCAACGATTCAGAAGGTCCTGCTTATGCGCCCACAAAATACGGCCCTCCGCGAAAGGAATACCTTAAAAAGACGAAACTTCGTGCGCCCGAGCACAAATGCAGTGCAGCTCCGAACATTTCCTTCTCTCCTCTCACCCCTCCTTGCGTATCTTTTTTTTTCTCTGCGTCTTAAAAGTTTCGCCGATTTACAAAAAATGAGCACCCGATGTACATTGTCACTCTGGTACGTGTACTTGGGGTTGTTAAACCGGCCGAACTTTCTTCGAGACACTTTGGCCCGCGCCAATTCTCGAAAGTGCGAAAACGACAAAGCTTAACGAATCATCACAGGGTAAAATTTTCAAAAAATCGATTCTTCTTTGCATTATCCGATAGTATAGACGCTTATAAATATGGACCTGACATCGCCGATTGATCGTAAGTAGACAATTTATACGAATATTCCGCACTCGAGACTTTAAACGCGTTTTTCTCGGAATGTCGTTTTTCAAAACGGTGTACAGTCTCAAAGAAAGAGTTTTCAAGCTATACGTCTCAAATTTTGACACAACATTCTTCACGCCATTCTTAATCTTGCTATGGAAACGTTTTTTTTTCATCTTCCGATTTTTTTAACGAAAAACTGTCGAAAAAATAGGCTAATTTCGATACTTTTTCTTCAAAGCGCCGCCTTTTTGTCAATTTTCATTTAAGGCCTTAGGCCACAGTAACGGGTATAAAATCATGTGCGAATTTAACATTTTTTTTCGTATGAAAAAGTGATTCACTCATAAAATTAATTACACATCTATTTAGCATGAATATCAAGCTGTTAGGAAAAATGTATATTTTTTTTCAATGTACAAAATGGCCGACTACTCGAAACTTCTCGAAACAGCTTTTTTCCAATTGGCGTGACAAATAACTTCAACAATTTTCACTCGATTTACTTCAAATTTAAAAGTTATGTTCCTAATTGCATTTCGCAGAGAAGTACGTACGGAATTTCTGATTAATCGAAAACTTTTCATTTTATGAGCAGTTTAGAAGCAGTTATAACGAAATTTTTCACTGAAAATTCATTTCTTAAGTTCAAATACCTACGCCTTTTGAATAAAACAATATTTTTTAAATTCCGTACGTACTTCTCTAGGTATTCTAATATAGATTGACGAGAATTTTTGTTTTTTGTTATAGGTAAAAAATTGTGGATGCTAAATCTGACGCCACAGAGTGCCTAAAAAAAGATAACAAAAGAAAACATTAGTAGTCGGCCATTTTGTACATCGAAAAAATATATCTATACATATTTTCTAACAGCTCACTCTATACTACTTCTCTAATACTAAATAGATGTTTAATTAATTTGTAGTGAATCACTTTTTCATATGAAAAAAAATTGTTAAATTCGCCCATGACTTTATACCCGTTACTGTGGCCTGAGGCCTTAAAAAAACTTCCATATCAAGATAGCGGCTTTTATACTGAATAATAATCTTTTTACAAATTTCCTTTCAGACAATATTCACGACCACAACCGTGTACGGCGTGAGGATTCCTTTCTTTTCGAAAACATTTTCAACCGTTCATAAAATGTAAAAAAAAAAACAACAATAAACGTTTAAAAATGTATTTCCCGTTCTTCACGAGTGTTTGTATTTGTCATAAAACAAATGAGACCGATCAGCGTATTTCAACCATCGAAAAAAAAAAAATCTCGCAAATCTGCTATTTTTCGACCCGTTACACTGTGATGATTCCTCAACGGCTAAAATTCACTCGACGACGATGGCGATCGTCACCTACGTGCTGTTTTCTTTTCGTTCTTGTGTTACCGCTCGCGTACGAGTATAAACGTGAAGTGCATCGTGGACACGGCTGTTAAAACTGTGTGCGTGATTTGCGCTTTTGGGACGTGACAATTTTTTTCGAATCGTCCAAATGTTTTTTTCGGCGTCTCAAGCTAAAATACAAGTTCTATTGCCGAAAGCAGAAAGATTTCGAACAGTAATAAAAGTTATTGGAAACAAGAGCAATCTTTTTCAATTGCCTTCCAACGATTTTGTCTCGTGATCGTTGCACACTCGTCACACGAACATTCAATGGCTCTCGAAACGAACCGCCCGCCGACAACCGGCGAGCGATTCGTTTCTTTACTCTATTATTTCTGTTCTTCCTTTATCGTCTAGAAAAATAGCTACACATCCAATAATGCGCGAATCGATAGATGGCAGGTTCTTTATATTGGTCACGACTGGAGTCTTCGAGTTCTCGAATACTGATAATTCAGACCGAGTTGTCAGAAATGAAAAAAAACCAAAGTCTTAGCCTAGATATCGTGTTAACTGACGAACGCCGAACGAGAATGAAGTTTGCATCGTTCGAATGCCGTTTATCCAAGTCCTCCATTCCCCCAGACGCTCATTTCGCGATCTACAATCGATTTATTTTTCAACTATTCGCTAGAGGTGAAAATGAGAAAATAAAAATATGAGTGAGTTTCCGCTGCATTCCAACGATGCAAATACCATGAACAATTTTGCGTCCACGCAATATTAGCAATAGTATCAATATTAATGATAATAATATTAGTTATATAACGCAATATAAAAAGATCTCGGAAATCCGTCCGCTCCCGCAATTTGCCTCATCGTACGAACCTACGTAAACGTTTTCGCACCTCGACGACTATCCTATCGAAGATCGCGATACACACGTCGATCGTTGAACCGGCAAACGTAATAACTGATCGTATTATTTACACGCACGTGCAATTGCACGACGCAACAGCGACGCGTGTACAAACGCGTTATAGAAAAACATGGCGGCGATCGTGTTATCTTAAGTTAGCACACGGATAAAAAAGTTTCAGGACGGGCGCTTGGGAAAGGAGGTGGGAGGATAAGGAGAGGGAAGATGGCAGTGGGATTTTTTCAGATGACCCAATTTTTCAGAGTATCGTCATTCGCGAGTAAGCCGAGCTTCGGTTATGTACCCAGCGCGGATGCGACAAGACGCAGGTATTTAACCGGTGCTGATATACATGTGAAAGTAATTTCTGAAATAGAGGGCTAGCTTGATGAGGGACAGAATGCACAGGACGTACAGAGCGATCGCAAGCAAAACGAGCAACGCCATACGCGCGTTCGCGCTCGTTTCGGCGTCTTGACCGCGATTTCGACCATTGGCCACCTGCCTGCCAGCGGGAGATTCAATCTGATAGCGGTAGGTGGTGGCCTGAGGTCAAGCTCATGATCGCCAACGCGCCCTCTGCATCTCGATCTGTCCCTCGAGGGTCTTGGCAAGGTATATCACGAATAATTGACTTAGAGCTATACCAAGCGCGATACCGGCTATCGTGTAGAGATTCCTCTCGGCCCAGCTACGCACGATCTCGATGCAACCGCTCGTCCACACCTTCTTGCTCGCCTCCGACACTGGAAGCATCTGCACTTGGTAGCCGCACATTATGTTCACCAGGCCGCTCTGCGAAAAACAATCATTGCTTAATACTCAACGTAAAAGAGTCAAGGCCTTAAGGCCTTAGGCCACAGTAACGGGTATAAAATCATGTGCGAATTTAACAGTTTTTTTTCGTATGAAAAAGTGATTCTCTCGTAAAATGAATTACACATCTATTTAGTATGAATATCAAGATGTGACAATTTTTTTTTTTCGATGTACAAAATGGCCGAATACTCGAAACTTCTCGAAACAGCTTTTTTCCAATTGGCGTGACAAATAACTTCAACAATTTTTACTCGATTTACTTCAAATTCAAAAGTTATGTTCCTAATTGCATTTCGCAGAGAAGTACGTATGGAATTTCTGATTAATCGAAAACTTTTCATTTTATGAGCAGTTTATGAGCAGTTATAACGAAATTTTTCACTGAAGATTCATTTCTTAAGTTCAAATACCTACAACTTTTGAATAAAACAATATTTTTTTAATTCCGTACGTACTTCACTAGGTATTCTAATGTAGATTGACGAGAATTTTTGTTTTTTGTTCTAGGTAAAAAAATGTGGATGCTAAATGTCACGCCGCGGAGCGCCTAAAAAAGATAACAAAAGAAAATATTAGTAGTCAGCCATTTTGTACATCGAAAAAAAAATTACTATTAATTTTCTAACAACTTGATATTCATACTATAGATGTGTAATTAATTTTATGAGTGAATCACTTTTTCACACGAAAAAAATTGTTAAATTCGCACTTGATTTTATACCCGTTACTGTGGCCTAAGGCCTTAAGGTATTCCTTTCGTGCCGTATTTTGTGGGGTCATAAGCAGGGCCAGTCGGAATCGTCGGTATATTACAGTGGCGTTTGATTTAAAAAAAGAGTTACAGTCAATTATTATACTCAATGATACACGGGTACAAAAGGTTTCACGCAAACTTAGTAGATTGAGACATTTTTTCTGAAACGTCGCGGCTACGAAGATTCTTCTGCTAGTCACATTTTTCCAAGTTTTATTATAAATATATTAATTAAATGTTCGGTGACCTTCGGTTTTAATTGCCGTTCCGAAATCATAAGTGCCAATATCCATAAGTGAGTATAGAGTAGAAATGAGTGCCAGAAATGGCGGGAGGTAGAGGAAAAGTGAGTATAGAGGGTAAATATAGAGTAGAAATGAAACCAAACAAACCTAAACAAGCTCACTATATCTGTCTACTTCCCGCCATTTCTAACGCTCATTTCTACTCTATACTCACCCTCTATACTCACTTATCTCTACCTCCCGCCATTTCTGGCGTTCATTTCTACTCTATACTCACTTATAGATATTCATACTTATGGATATTCGACGACAGTGGATTTTTAGAGCCTCAATTTTGCGTTAAAGTTCGGTAACTTAGCTTGCAATTTTACGAGTATACTGTGATGTATTTCTACTTGATTATGAAGGAAAATTACTTAATTGTTAAATATTCGGGTTCGTGAATGGAATACCTTAGTCATTATCTGACGCGAGTTTTTATTTTTGTTTTATTCTGGTCGTGCGATTATGAGTACGGTCAAGCGGTTTACCGATGAATATTGAAGGATAAGCCAGAGAAACCCAAACATTTCGTGACGCTTTATTTTCTCATAAATATAAATGTTATATATAAACACATATATATACACACATATACACACAGTGTCCTGTTATGAATGAATAATCCTACAACTGTTGAAAGATCACATCATGTCCTACCTAATGCAGGAATTTTAGTTTAGCAAAAGTCCCACGGTTATCGAGATAAAAATCATCTGCTTTCGGTATTTCGCATGCCATTTCTACAAATGATAACTATTTTTTGCCCCGGTTAAAAAAAAAATACTCTTGGTTATTTGTTTTATCTAGAAGTCTTCTTCTTAACCTTAAATGTTAAGGAAACTTTACGAAAAAAGATCTTATGCAGAATTTTCATACGAACCAATTCGAACTGACTTTGACAGTCTGCGGTGTAAAAAAAATGTACTACGCATATCGTGCCAATTACGTAAAAAAAGTTGCTTAGTTATTGTCGATTCATATCATTTGTAGAAATGGCATGCGAAAAACCAAAAGCGGGTGATTTTTTTCAAAAAATAACATAAAGCCGAAAATCTCGGAAACCGTGGAACTTTTACTAAACTGAAATTTCAGCATATAGTAGGACATGATCCGACCTATCGACAGTTGCAGGATTATCCATTCGTAACAGGACATCCTATATATATAAACAGTGTCCACATTTTTGTTGTACCCCCTATTTAAAAATTTATCGGACTATACTCGTCGTTGCTCTTCTTTAAAAAATAAGTAGTCTCGAATAAAATAACACCGAGCATGCCCTAAAAATTCGTATAGCAACGCGACCAAAAATGACAAATATTGCTCCGATAGCTCAACAACGACCGAAAGGACAAATATTTTGTAAATACGTTGATAGCGAGACTCACAGATATGTCAGTCGTGTTGATGCAGCACGAGAATGGCACGCCGCAACTTTCCCTGCCTGGGCTCGAGCAATTGAAGTATTCGTTCTTTCCCCAGTCCATGTAGCCGCCTTGACTCAGTCCGCAGCACTTGAACTGTGAAAGAAAAATCACGTTGCAGTTGCGGCCAACCCGTACGCGATAAGTTTCTGCTGAGTGCTCACTTCTTGTTGGCCAAAGTCGATGAAGTTTTGCAGATCAGGATCTTCGCGGTAGGTCTGAATGATTTTGTCCGTAAAAGATTCCTCCAAGAGCGACTGCAGCGTGTGCGGAAATACAAAACCGACAATCGCGACACCCATTTCGAGGAGGAAAAAGCCCAATAGACACCACGAGTACTGCAACAATGAAAAACGAGGTCAAAAGAAGATTCGGAATAGTAGCAAAATCCACAAATTTCATCGAGTCGCAAATCTCTGGGCTGCTTATTGTGCAACTTTGCTCGGAACGATACTAACGAATTTGAGGAGACAGGTGTTTTCCCGTAGAGCTCCGACACAGCCGGCGAAACTGACGATAAAAACAACCCCTCCGGCTATCACCATGACCAGAGAGATGTTGAGAACCACGTCGTAGACATTTTCCACTCTGATCGAGCCCGTCGCCTGCCACTTGTCGTAAAATGCGTACAGACCGACGCCGATCAACAATCCTCCGAATAACTGTTGCAAAATAAAGTAGAAAAACAACATAGGCACCGAACGCTCCTAAGAGCCGCAAATGTTCGTGAAAAGTGTGAATTTGGTATCGGCGCGTTTAGCAAATGAACAAAATTCGATGTATGTCAAAATAGACATTCGGTAGCGTCCGAGGAAAGATTCGCCGTTCAAACTATGTATATTTATAAGTTGAATTAGACGCTTCGCCATGCACTTAGGAAACTTGCGCACGAATGTCCCATTCGTACTTGGACTACAAATACGACGAGGACTTTGAAGATGCGCCTGGAGCGCAACTTCGAGCCAAAACAATTATTATGGTCATTGTCAAAGACTACTCACCCAGAAAATAAAGTTCAGGAGGAATATCATGTACTTCACACACGAGCTAACGTACGTGAAATTGTTTGTGCGCCTTCGGTTATACATTGTCGTAGTGTATCGGCGAAAAAAACGTCACGACTGGCAATCAACTTCGGCGACGAGTTTTAATTTTCGCAAATTTATTCGCTTTTTATTGCGGGAGAGAGCACCACAAACACATACGAGGCTCAACAATGAGTGCGAACGACGGGACGACTGAAGACACGAAAACTCACGGACATTTTATTTATTTTTCTTTACTTTACGTAGTAAACATACAATACAGTTATTTCATTATCTCAGAAACGTTCGAGTCAATTGTTGTGCTTTTGTGTTGTTCTACAGACGAGTCGAGAGTAAAAAATAGATGCGAGCATTCTTTGACAGTTGGTGCTAGTCCGCCATTACGGTTTGTATTTGCCGTTCCGCGATTCGGCGAACGGAGCCCGGAACAGCTGGTTCATTGATTCCGCGCGTTCCCCGCGTTTATTGGCAGTCTGCGTTACCGACGGAGCATTGTCACACACGGATCAGATGGTTCGCTGATTCCGCGCGTTCCTCGCGTTTATCGGCAGCCTGCATTACCGACGGAGCGATTTTGGCCACGAATCAGCTGGTTTGCTAATTCCACGCGTTCATTGACGGCCTACATTATTGATAGAGGGTTGGTGACTCGAGTACTTCGCCTTGCGTTCCGAAATCGCATAATTACTTTCTAACACTTTCGGTACCGTCTGGCAGAGGAGCCATAAAGGGGGGAAAGTATTTAGGCATTTCTAGGGAATTTGAGAGATTCGTTAAAAATACCAGAAGAATCCGAAAAATGTTCGAGTCGGATGAGAAAAATAGAGAATGGCTAAGATAACTTCGCGTTGTTTGAAGTTAGCCGGAAAATGAACCATCTGCTGACCTTTGAGAGCCTACAGCTGTGAAGTTTGCCCCGACGTGGATCTCGATTTTTTCCTCTCGCTGCTCCATGGAGAGAATTTTAAGGGGCTATACCAATGTGACACTTTAAAAAAATCGATTTTTTCCCCCTTTTTCGACAATTGATCGTATCTCTATGGTTTTATCTCGCAAAAATCGATAGTTAAATCTTTAAACGCGTTTTTCTCGAAACGATATTTTTCAAATTTGCTGACTGCAACTCAAGGAGCAATTATCCGATTGACTTGAAATTTGAATTGAGTACTCTTGAATATATTTACTCTACGATGACGTAGGATATTTTTGATTGGATGAAAATTGACGATTGGCATTGAAAAAAACGACCATTTTATAGGCAAGAAAACAAACTTTTTTCATAACTATGCCATTTTGTTAGATTTTGATATTTTTCGAAAATCCTCCGTCATTGTACAGGAAATACCTCCCAGTTTAACGACATTTTTTCCTTTTTCGGTTTCGGCTACTCAATCAGCCGGAATCATGTCAGCAGTGGAGGAACTTTTTTTGGCGCCTCCGAAGGCAGCGCATGAATCTCAATATTTTTCTATGAAAAAATTATGTAATATAGGTCAAATATAGCCAAATTTATTCTTAATTTTCCGAAATATTTAATTGAATACTTTTCTTCCAAAAAATTCCCGAAAATCACCCACATTTTAAGCGTTCACACTGATATAGCCCCGTAAAGGACAGGAAAATGACCTGTCAATAGTTTCAATATTAAATCTACTCTAAATCCGTGTATGGGGTGGACCCTCATTTTTCTCGAATCCTCAAAAGAATGTCAACCGCGTTTAGGCGGTGCGAACTCCATATCTGAATTTTCTCCCAAACAACCCTTGTATTGTAAAAACAAAACAACAAAAAATCGCTCAGCTTTTGGTAGACTGCAAGATAGTTTGTTTTTTCGAAAACGAGAAAATTTGCAAGCGAATTTTCCGTTATCTCGCACTCCGTCGGTATTTCAGTTTCCCTAAACAATATCAACTAAGCTACTCAGGGCCGGATTTAGGGGAGGGCATCCGGGGCTACAGCCCCGGGGCCTCCACAAAAGAGGGGCCCCCACAATAGAGACTTCGGAAAAAAAAATCTTTCAAATTCCTACGAGTAAACTAGTAAACACTAGTAAACAACTTTTCCTTTGATATTTTTTTTCGCTGTTTTACCTTCACCTATAGTACTTTGTACAAACATGATTATATTGTTCTTAAATATAAAAAAAAAACGATTCATCTATATTTGTTCACTTCAATCAGGCAATCAGTAAAATATCAAAATCTTAAATGGCCCTGATAAGCTCTTGCAATTTACGCCCCATCTTGAGCGAGTATCCTAATGGCTCAATGGCTCAGTGGGGCGGTACTTGCCCGCAGCCTCGGAGTTTGGGTGTTCGATTCCGTGTCTCGACTTTTTTATCTATAATATTATAAATATATATTAATTGCAATATATGAACAATTAGTATTATTCAATTTTTAAACAAATCAATTATTATTGACTAATTGGTTATTTTTTCCATATTTTTTTATGCAGCAAGGTGTGTAGTTTGATAGGCAAAAAAAGTATTATGACACAATTGAATGTCATCAATTATTCACGAACCGTACTCCGTTACTGCATGAAAGAAATTTAAAAAAATCATAGTTGATCAATAATGATTCATTTATATAATTATTGAAGAATATCAATTGTCATACAAAACCCACATCATCGCGACGACGAGTCAAATGCTACTATTAACAATCGAGTCGTGAGTCACGATCGAGGAAAGGATGTGTCCGTTGAAGTTTCCGTGCGTAATTTCGTCTTCATGTAGTTGTCTGGTCTTTTATTATTATTTTTCCAAAAAGTATAGTTTGTTGTAACCGGCAAGTGTGAGTTTTCTTCCTTTTTCTTGTTATTCTTGTCTTCGATAAAAAAAATTCTTTTGAATGTTTCATGCAAGTTTTCAAATAATTGAAATTATTCAAAAAACGAAACAATGGAATGTTACAATTCGTTTCAACCGTTATCTTTCTTTTTTGAACTAAATGAAGGATTTCTTGTCAATGCATTCTTCAAACGAAATAAGCGAAGACATACATTCGAAAATCTCAAGGGAGAGAAAATAATATTTCAGTTCATGGACACGATTGCAATCACTTATTTATAAAAGCCCTTTGCCTGTCCATGTGTGTCCACAATAGAATAAAGATTGCCAGTTCGGATGAGGAATTTATAGTATATTCTGCGGATTTTACAAGCCTATTCGGCCTATTCCCCGTGTTTGCGTGTCGATAGCCGTTTCCCCCGTTTTTTTGTCTGTACGATCCGTCGTAGCGTTGACAAGTGTCCGCTGAGCGGCGTGCTTGCAGTAGGGATTCCCGGAATTTTATACATTCACGTGCGTCTGACAAGCTACGAACTTACGAACATTGTGCATCAAATGTAAATCCTTTCGAATTTTACTACCAAATTCTCGAAGACCAAAATTTCAGAGCTACATTCCCAAACCTCGAAATTGCATTGCAAATGTATTTGGTTTTGATGGTGTCGAATTGCACTGGAGAGCGCTCATTTTCAGAAATGAAAATTATAAAAAATAGGCTGCGAACCACGATGGGATAAAACCGTCTATCAAAGCTATCGCTCCTAAGCATTGAAAGTGATTTACTTCGGGAACTGGATTTCAGCGAAATCATCAACGATTTTTCGGCGAAAAAAGCTCGGAAGGTTCCGTTCGTTAACACTAAAATTTGATTTCAGATAATTCTCGTTTTCGATTATATTTATATATGTTTGTTAAATGCTAAGAGAATCTACTTGGTTTCACAATAAATTATTTATGAAAAACTCGAGTGAAAAAAATTGTTCATTTTATTTGGAAAATAATTGGGGGGGGCTCCACTTTTTTGTTGCCCCAAGACCTCTAAATCCGGCCCTGGAGCTGCTTGAACTCGGCGCCTCAATTTGGACGTTAATTTTTTATTCCGATTGCTTTGTAACTTTACGGTTGACCGTCCGATCGATAAAAACGCCTGTAGGATTGGTCGTTCGCCGAAAACCGAGAATTTGAAACAATCGTATAACACTCGCAGCAGCGATCGAGAAAAAGTTTCAAAACCCACGAAAAGTGTGCCACATCCAGCTGACTAAATCCCCCCACAGAAAACTTCCTTGCAGTTCAAAATTCCACACTTTTCTCGTAAATTCCTATTCCCAATGTTTTTTTTTTATTTAAGAATGTAAATATTAGCGAGATCCAACAGCCCCAAATTTTCTTTGTCCCCAGACCGCCGAAACGTGCCCTCTCTCTTTCCCCCACTCTGTCTTGCGGCACAGCCGGCGCGCAGGCGCGTTCGCACGTGAGCCGCGTCGTCCGTCGAGTGTTCTCTCTTTCATTCGGGCGTAGACCAACGATTGTCCCTGGAACGCGCCCCACTTTCAACCCCTAGCGGAAATAATGACGTCATGAATGAAAGGTTTTTGTGATAAAATTCTGGGTTTGGGAAAACGGCATAACGCGGCGTCCAAGAGAGCCTCGTACACACACACATACGAACGCGCATCAATAATTCGGTTATTAAAATTCTCGAGCTCTATTCGCGCGTCCGATTGCACGTATGTCTTTATGAAGTGTAATAACGTACGAAGTGTCGTGAAAACATCGAGGACGTGATCAAGCGTACATAATAATCGTTACATGAAGGTACGTGTATTTTGCAGTGCGCGTTTTTTTTTCTCCTTTTGTCACGAAGCCATTGTTCGACTATTGCTCACTATTCAGACAGGATTGCTTTATAGAAATATACATATATCTATATACACAAATCTACACTTACACGTAGTATAGATATGGGTGTGTAGGGTGGAGGCATATATATATATATATATATATATATATATACGTACCTATGCCTGCTCATATGAATTTTTGACAACTCCCCCGAAATATCCGAGCTCAATTATCCCCTACGGATCGTTCTTTATCCATATGCATCTCCATCATCGCAAATGAATCCTCAGGTAAATTCGTTTTTTTTTCTTTCACAACGTTTACATTGCGTGACGCATTGTTGAAGCGAAATCATATATACGAGACAACTCGATGACTCAGAATCTTGAGAATTCGACATAGCCACCGCGACTTTTTTTCGACTATAGTGTAGGAATGCATACGAATCGTGTTGGGTAGAAAAAATCAATTCCTGGTGGGAGCTTCGAAGATTTTTCTGAGCATTCGATCTTTGTGAAAGGTCGATTGACGTTTGCGTCAACGTTGAAGAGAATTGGTTCGTTCGGGTGCGGGTGTAGATCAGACCGATGGAAGTTCAGTTTCGGGTGAGGGTAGAGTGCAGTGTAGCTGTTTCGAGAAGATAGAATTAACGTCAGGATGGTTGGAGACTGAGTTGAGAAGAATAGGCGCCGGAATTCAATGGTCAATATATGCAGCGGACATGAGAGTGGGAGTTTTTAACCACCGATAAATGTCTACGGTTGTGCAGAAAACTTCAAGGCTGAGCTATTGTCAGAAATACGCGTAATATCAATTTCCATGTGTTATCTTGGGAACCATTCATGCAAAATATTGATTATATTGTCCATTCGGCCTTGTTTTCAATATGCCGGCAATTTGGCTGGCTGGTCGATACGCAGAGTATCCCCAGTGAGAACTTTGCGTGCTCACGTCAGCCTCGCAGCTCTAATGTTACGTTTTCCATATTTGCCTTGCAGAAAAACGTTCAGTAACACGACCCGAAAATGTCTGACCACTTTGGGCCGATAACCCTGAAATGGGACCCGAAAAATTTGGAGATACGCACGATGTCGGTAGAGAAGACGCTGGAGCCTCTGGTGCTCCAAGTTACCACTCTGGTTAACACGAAGGGTCCGAGCAAGAAGAAGAAGGGCAAGTCCAAGAGAGCAAGCGCTCTGGTCGGCACGGTGGAAAAAGCGACCGCCAACTTCATCGAGAAGGGCGAACAGATAGCTTACGAGAATCCCGACATAACCGCCGAGATGCTCTGCGCGGTGGAGGAAGTGAGAAAAACCGGAGCAGCCATGAGCATCGCGGCGAGGTAAAGTTGATTACACAAGAGAAACAAAAGTATTGATTCGCGAATTGAAATTGTCCGAGCCCGAAATCAATATTTGAGATAAAGGAATACCGGCAATATCGATATTGCTTAAGGGGTTAGGCCACAGTAATGGGTATAAAATCATGTGCGAATTTAACAATTTTTTTTCGTATGAAAAAGTGATTCACTCAAAATTAATTACACATCTATTTAATATGAATATCAAGCTGTTAAAAAATATATATATTTTTTTTCGATGTACAGAATGACAATTTTTTACCTAGAACAAAAAACTAAATTTCTCAATCTACATTAGAATACCTAGAGAAGTACGTACGGAATTTAAACAATATTGTTTTATTCAAAAGTTGTAGGTATTTGAACTTAAGAAATGAATTCAGAGAAATGAATTCAGTGAAAAATTGCGTTATAACTGCTCATAAAATGAAAAGTTTTCGATTAATCAGAAATTCCGTATGTACTTCTCTGCGAAATGCAATTAGGAACATAACTTTTTAATTTCAAGTAAATCGAGTGAAAATTGTTGAAGTTATTTGTCACGCCAATTGGAAAAAAGCTGTTTCGAGAAGTTTCAAGTAGTCGGCCATTTTGAACATCGGAAAAAAAAAATTCTAACTTGATATTTATACTAAATAGATGAGTAATTACTTTTATGAGTGAATCACTTTTTCATAGGAAAAAAAAGGGTTAAATTCGCACATTATTTCATACCCGTTACTGTGGCCTAAGGCCTTAAGATTAGATGATCGACGAATTGTTTTTATCGCCAATGTTAATAGCAGTAGTGAGAAGTTTTGTTTGCATCGCCTTTTCGGCTATTTACCAAGCAGTTAGACCGTTAAACTCTCCGACAATCTAACTTATATCTTTCCGCTTTTATTATTGTTCATTTTCGTCACACTCTGCATTCTCGCTCTCCATTACCAACGTTTCTCTTTTCTTACACTCTCTTTCTATTTTTCTAAAAAAAGTACACTAATTTACATCTATCTCCCCTTTCAGCAACCCGATTGATTCAGGGTTGTTACGCATATGGAAAACTGGGAAAACTCAGGGAATTGTGATAATTCTCTGGAATTTCATCAGAATTTACTTTTTGCAAGAATTACGAAAAATGAAACCGACTTGACAAAAAAAAACTGAACAGTATAAAAATAAATATTTTTGTAAATTTTCAATATTTATATAATTCGTCATTAATACAAAAAAGGTTATCTCAGTTCCAAACATTGAAAATTAAAAAAAAACTGAAACCAATTTACTCTAAAGCTCTATACAATTGCATTTGATCCGTCGATACACAACCATATCATTATTATTACAGCTACGTGTTTATATTTATTTTTCACTTATGGTTACTGGCACAAAGCTTTGTGCTTATAATAAAGAACAGGTTATGTATTTGCTTTTAATGTATTTTTGTTTACTTTACAATGTTAAAATTTCAAACTTCAAACTTCAGTTTTTTAAAGATTTTATTTCATTTCTAACATTTCCATATATTTGAGCTTAAAAAAAATTATTTTATCCAGTTCAACATAATTTTTCAATAGAAGAATCAAATTGAGAATTTTCTTTGTTTTTTCAAGTCGGGTAAAAATGTTTTTTTTTTTTTTTTTTTTTCACAAAAATGGTTCATTGCTATTTCTACGTATATAATTTTTCCCATATAGTTTGTAACGTTTACGAATACTAGTATGATTGGAACGAGATTTAACTTGTGGTCTTTAACTTAAAAAAATATATGTGATGAAAACAAAGTGTTCTTCATTTGACCCTAATCTGGGTTATTAGCAAAACCTGGAGTTTTTGCAAAACCTGGGAAAGTCAGGGGATTTCTGAGTCAATAATGCGTAACAACCCTATAATTTATATTTTACTCTCCTCTTATCACTTTCCCCTTTTACCGAATGGTCTATATATGTTTTCGCTTCCTTAGATATTACCCCTCTTCCATTTTCACACATAATCTGGTGCTCCATTGTTTCTCTTTCTCGTTTACATATCCTACAAGTCCATTTCACTTCCCCCTTTTTTCCCATCCCTCCCTATATTTCCCCACCTTATCCTTGCACATGTTTCCTTATCCTTTCCTTTGGTATATTTTGCCCCCAATACTTCCACAGTGCTTCGTCATTTTCTATTATTGCATTGTATAAACTATTACAGTCGAACCTCGATATAACGAAGATTTGTCCATTTCCTTCCGATAGACACCCAGAATCTTAATACAACAACATAATAATATACACTGTGCTCTAATTGCTGATTGCTTGTAAAAATTGCCCTAATTAAAACCTTTGTTTCCTTAAAAAATATCCCTATATCTATAGTACTTCTATTTTTTTTTAAAGAACATTTTAAAGAATATGATATCGGTATAACGAAACCTCGATATAACGAAATTCCCTAGAGATTCGTTATATGGAGGTTTGACTGTATACATCGATTTTTTAATCTGTTCTTTTTATCTCTCTATGGTCTTTCTTGTTAAGGGGTAAGGCCACAGTAAAATTTTCAAAAAATCGATTTTTTTTCGCTGAAACGGTGCTTTATGATCATAAGAATAAGTTACTATTCGATTTGTAGCAAGAACATTTTTTTTCATATAACTTCGTTTTCATATAATTTCATATAATTTTTTTTCTTATAACGCAAGCCCACCTCTGGCACGGCCATAGAGTATCTAAAACTTTAAACGCGTTTTTCTCGAAACAGCTTTTTTTCCAATTGGCGTGACAAACAGCTTCAACAATTTTCACTCGATTTACGTCAAATTTTAAAGTTATTTTCCTAATTGCATTTCGCAGAGAAGTACGTACGGAATTTCTGATTAATCGAAAACTTTTCACTTTATGAGCAGTTTTATACGACATTGTTCACTGAAAATTCATTCAAATACCTACAACTCAATTTAAATACCTACACCTTTGAATAAAACAATATTTTTTTAATTCCGTACGTACTTCTCTAGGTATTCTAATGTAGATAGACGAGAATTTTTGTTTTTTGTTCTAAGTAAAAAATTGTGAATGCTAAATGTCACGCCACGGAGCGCCTAAAAAAAGATAAAAGAAAATATTAGTATTTGGCCATTTTGTATAACGAAAAAAAAAATTCTACCAGCTTCATATTCATACTAAATAGATGTGTAATTTATTGAGTCGTGTAATTAATATAAGTGAATTACGTTGTTCATACGAAAAAAATTGTTAAATTCGCACATGATTTTATACCCGTTACTGTGACCTAACCCCTTAAGTTTCTCAATCCCTTGTCTATCAAATTTTCTATTATTTTTGTTTCTTCTCCCTCTTTCGTCATGTATATTATTCCCTCGATACTTTCATAAAGTCTTTTTCCCCATTTCGAAGGCTTCCTATTCGTTCCTCTCATTGCCTCTCTCAAACGAATATACGGTCATCTATAACGCTCCATGCCTATGGCTAATTTTACACAACGCAGCGCTCTTTCCCCAATTTTGTACCGGGACCCTGATATTCCTGCCTCTGTTCTCCACACGTACGTGGGGCCTCTCCCGTTCATTTCTAGCGCCATTTTGTCATCGCCGCTGTTGATTATCGTACTTTTGTCTCGCCAGGGAATTCTCGGAGGATCCGTGTTCTTCGCTGAAGCGCGGCAACATGGTACGAGCGGCGCGAAACTTACTGTCGGCGGTCACCCGTCTGCTGATACTCGCCGACATGGTGGACGTCCACCTGCTGCTCAAGTCGCTCTACGTGGTCGAGGACGATCTGAAGAAGTTGAAGAACGCGTCGTCGCAGGGTGAACTGTTGGAGAACATAAAGCAATTCGGTAGGAACGCAACCGAGCTCATGAATCAAGCGGCTAAGCGTCAGCAGGAATTGAAGGATCCTCAGCTGCGCGACGACCTCGCGGCCGCTCGTGCCGTCCTGAAGAAACACTCGACGATGTTGCTCACAGCCTCGAAGGTCTACGTGCGTCATCCGGAGCTCGCAGCGGCCAAAGCTAATCGCGATTACGTGCTGAAGCAAGTGTGCGAAGCCGTGAACACGATAAACGACGTGGCACAGGGTAAAACGCCCTCGGACGGGCAACATCCGTACGAGGGGCCGGGCGAGTTGGCCGCCGCACTCGATGACTTCGACGAGAGAATGGTCATGTCACCGCTCGCCTATAACGAGGTACGGACACGCCCGAGCCTCGAGGAGAGACTCGAGAGCATCATTAGCGGCGCCGCTCTCATGGCCGACTCGTCGTGCACTCGCGACGAGAGACGCGAACGCATCGTCGCCGAGTGCAACGCCGTCAGGCAGGCACTTCAAGATCTCCTCAGCGAATACATGAACAACGTGAGTATACTCGCACGTCGCAATCCAATTCTCAAAAATCCCGAAGGAATTCGACATACGGAGCTCTTCTGTTCGTTCTTTATTTCATTGAAACGCGCGGCCTCACGCGACAATTCGCTCTCACTTCATTTGACTCTTCTCGTTTCTTTTTGTTTCGCTCACGACAGTTACGACTCGCCCGGGGTGGGACAAGGGTAAATATTTCTGTACCATCAGCTGTGTGCGTTTTTCTTTGCGTTTTCTGAGTTTGTTTATCGTTTGTTGGCGTTTGTTACTATTTTTGACGAAATTTTGTTGACGCTCGATCCTGACAAATGATCGCCCTTTTGCTTTCATGGCTGTTACGCATAGAGAAAACAGGGAAGACTCGGGGCGTTTTTAAAATTCCCTGGAATTTCTTTGGAATTTATTTTTTGCAAGAATTACGAAAAAATGAAACTGACTTGAAAAAAAACTGAAAGGTATACAAATAAATATTGTTTTATATTTTTAATATTTATATTATTAACTTCATTGTATACAAATAAGTCGATATTTCTTGCCGCACTAAAAGTTACATAGCTTCGTCAAAAAAAAGGTAACCAAATTTACCGAACGGCGTTTTGAAGGGAACAAATTCAGCTTCGTTTTGCCTTTTTATAATATTTTTGATGATTTTTTTTCAACCCGATACGCACTTTTGTACGTGACTGTTTTTCGGCTTTTTTCGACCAGCGAGAAATGGACGCATGACATGAAAAAAAAACATTTGTCATGTTTATCCATGATAAACCGGAACGGGGTAGCTAGAGCTCCATTTTCGTTTTTTTTTTAAGTTTCGTACGATTTTTCTTCGCCAAGTTATTTCATTTTTTTGCTAAACAAGACAAATTTTGGAAAATGCGACGTAACTCAAGAACTATAGGGTTTAAGAGGAAATGTCAAAGATGTCAATAGTCGCGTAAGTTTATGGGTTTATGCGTATATCATAAAAAATATTTCAATAGAGTGAAAGAAATCCGAATTTGTTCCCTTCGAAACGCCGTTCTGTAAATTTGGTTATCTTTTTTTACGAAGCTATGTAACTTTTAGTGCGGCAAGAAATATCGACTGGTGTATCCAAACTCTTGAGCGGCAGTGTGTGTCAGTGCCAAACATTGAAAATTCCAAAAACCAAAAACTAATTTACTCTAAAGCTCTATACTCATTCGATTTGCCGGTACACAACCACGCAATTATTATTGTAGATAAGTGTTTATATTTATTCTTGATTTATTGGCACCGCCATAATAATTTCTGTTTATAATAAAGAACAGGTTCTCTATTTGCTTTTAATATATTTCTTAATCTACAGTTTGCATTATTTGTTAAATTTCAGTTCTTTTTCTTCTAATTTTCTTTTAACATTTAACATTTTCATATATTTGATATTAAAAAAATACATATTTTTCTTATTTGACCCAAATTTTCCTGGAATATTTGCAAAACCTGGCAAAGTCGAGGAATTTCTGAGTCAATAATGCGTAACAACCATGGCTTTGTCCCGTTCGCTACCTTTCCTCGCTTTATCGGCCTGCGAGAATCATCACCGATTGAACAGTGATATCGCTACAATGACGAGGGTTCGATCCAGTTGTTGGGCTCATTTTGTACTGGACGGATCACGCTTTGATCTTCGCTCAGCACGAAAGTTCTTCCAAAATTCAGCTTTTTTATGCATATTTCCTTAAGGGGCCATACCAGTGTGAACGCTGAAAATTTGGGTGATTTTCGGGAATTTTTTGGGAGAAAAGTACTCAGTTAAATGTTTTGGAAAATGAAGAATGTATTTGGCTATATTTGACCTATATTGCATAATTTTTTCATAGAAAAATATTGAGATCCAAGCGACTTATGCGCTTGAGTAGCTAACAGCGAAAAAGGAAAAAAAATCGTTAAACTGGAAGGTATTTCCTGTACAATGACGTAGGATTTTCGAAAATATCAAAATCTAACAAAATGGCGTAGTTATGAAAAAAAAGTCTGTTTTCCTGCCTATAAAATGGTCGTTTTTTTCAATGCCATATCGTGAATTTTCATCCAATCAAAAATATCCTACGTCATTGTAGAGTAAATATATTCAAGAGTACTCAGTTCAAATTTCAAGTCAATCGGATAATTGCTCTTTGAGTTACAATGTCAGCAAATTTGAAGAATCTTATTTCGAGAAAAACGCCTTTAAAGATTTAACTATCGATTTTCGCAAGATGAAATGATATTGATATAAATGATAATGATATTCTTGAAAGTATAAACTGTCGAAAAAGGCACAAAAAATCGATTTTTTGAAAGTGTCACTCTGGTATAGCCCCTTAAAGTTTGATTGAATTACATAAATAAATAAATATTTTTTTAAAATGTATTTCGAAAGTGTATTTATTAAGTGTGACAACTTTTATATCAATATCTATAATATAAACCTATTTTCAAAATCGTGAAAATAGCCCTTTTTAGTGTCTAAAGTGAGAAGACCCCTTAATCGGCCCCGACAATGGTCGACGATTATTTGGGTCACAAGACAATCAGAGTTGGCGAGCAGCCGAAGCGAGCAAAACTTCGAACTTCAAAAGTAGCAGCTTTCTTATTCAGCTAATTGCATTGGAAAGTAAAATTGCTTATCTCGTTTAGTGTATTTTCGGATCAGACTTGACGATCAAATCCCGCACCTTAAGCAATAAAGAGCCAGTTTTCGATTCTCTAGGCGCTCCGATGAATCTTCCCAATTAACCCAATCGCTCGCCAGCTAAATAACGCACTCCACGCACCCGTGAGGAAAGTCAATACTCTCTGACAATTAATTCAGTATCACTGATATACGCGAAGGCACGGAGATTGCACATTTTCACGCTCTGCAATTACTTAGCTCTGAGACCGTAAAAATTATATGGCTTTGAATTCAGCCTCCGAGCCAGAGCACTAACATTGTAGATCAGAGATTCGCGAGAACGCAAGCTCTGCAACGTTGAAGACGTTGATGAAGCACTCTGTAAATTAGATTCACGCTTTGAGCAAATATTTCATAATGGAACTGTTCGGTAGAGAATTTGGCTAGCGCTGGGCGAAATCTGCATTTTTAATTTGAGTTACATTTTCTATTTAAATTCGATTAATAATAATTAATTCGTGTATTTGCTTGTATTGTCAATTAATTGGCCATTTTGCGCCTATCAAGGTATTCCTTTTACGAAACCGAATATTTTACAATTGGGGGGTCATCACAGTGTAACGGGCCGAAAAATAGCTGATTTTCGCGATTTTTTTTTCTATGGTAAAAATACGCTAATCAGTCTGGTTTTTAATGCCAAATCAAAGCACTCATGAAGAACAGAAAATAAAATTTCAAAGGTTTATTTTTATTTGTTTACATTTTGTTTACTATCGAAATATTATCTGAAAAAAAATTTGTAAAAAGATGATTAATCAGTATGAAAGCCGCTATCTTGCTATGGAGGGTTTTTTAAAATAAAAATTAACAAAATGGCGGCGACTTGATAAAAAGGAACGTATCGAATTTAGCCAATTTTTTCGACAGTTTTTCGTTAAAACAATATGAAGATTAAGGGGCTACACCAGTGTGGACCCTGAAAATTTGGGTGATTGTCAGAAATTTTTTGGAAGAAAAGTACTCAATTAAATGTTTCGGAAAATTAAGAATATATTTGGCTATATTTGACCTATATAACATATTTTTTTCATAGAAAAATATGGAGGACCAAGCGACTTATGCGCTGCCTTCGGAGGCGTAAAAAAAAAGATCCTCCACTGCTGACATGATTCCGGCCGATTGAGTAGCTGAAGACGAAAAAGGAAGAAATGTCGTTAAACTGGAAGGTATTTCCTGTGCAATGACGTAGGATTTTCGAAAAATATCAAAATCTAACAAAATCGCGTAGTTATGAAAAAAAGTCTGTTTTCTTGCCTATAAAATGGTCGCTTTTTTCAATGCCAAATCGTCAAATTTCATCGAATCAAAAATATCCTACGTCATTGTAGAGTAAATATATTCAAGAGTACTCAGTTCATATTTCAAGTCAATCGGACAATTGCTCTTTGAGTTACAATGTCAGCAAATTTGAAAAATTTCAATTCGAGAAACACGCGTTAACGATTCAACTATCGATTTTTGCAACATAAAATGATATTGATATAAATGATATAAATGATAATGATATTCTTGAAAGTATAAACTGTCGACAAAGGCAAAAAAAATCGATTTTTTGAAAGTGTCACACTGGTATAGCCCCTTTACAAAAGCTTCTATAGCAAGATAAAGATTGGCGTGAATAATGTTGGTCACATTTCTATCTGATCATTTATACACTGTATAATTCTAGATGCCTGATATAAACTGCTCAACGCGTGTAAAAAATTCTAAATATTCCGTAACGATAAAAACAGGGGACCACCTAATGTTTAAATGAAATATTAATAATAACATTTTGAAAAATGTGACTAGCAGAAGAATTTTCGCAGCCGCGAACTTTCAGAGAGAATGTAAATACGTCTAAATCTACTAAATTTGCGGGAAATTTCTTGTTCCAGTTTATCGTTGGGTATAAAAATTGGTTGTGGCTTATCTTTATTAAGCGTCACTGTAATTTACCAATGATACAGAAGGGCCCTGCTTATGCCCCCACAAAATACGGCCCTCCGCAAAAGGAATACCTTAATCACATTCTATTAAATTATAACAGGGTATTTGTATATTAAAAATATGGATCATCCTCTTGTCATCCTCAAAGAAAATAGCATTCAAAAAGCATTTTCTATCATTTTATCGAGAAAATATGCGTTATTTTCGTTTATTTCAATTTTTAAATTAGATAAATTTAAACGTTTGTTCACGTGGACGGAAAGCGCTCCAGGATTGGTTGGATCTCTAGTGACGTCACAAGCCAGTAAACAGATTGTCATTACGAGTCCTGTGACGAGTAATGAGCGATTTTATAGTTTATTTTACTGTATTTACGCGCTTTTTCTGTTCATTCATAGTTATTTGTAGTAATAGTTGCCATATTATGAACTTTTAACTAAGAATGTAGAGGAAGGTTTGCTGTGCGACAACTCCGCGCCGATATAGGTCCTTTACCTTGTTTACTGGCATGTGACGTCACAAGCGTCACGTGACTGCATATCGTGATTTATATAGTAAATACTGATATTCACAAAGATAAAAAAAGTATTGCAAGCATAATATAAAAAGTTAGTTAAATATATTTTTTTAAACCACGTTTTTAAAACGGATTAAAAAGTGTAAAATAATTTCTCCTAGCCCCATAAAGATTGTCCTGAAAATTTGTGATTGTGCATTTTTAATCGCTATGAAAATACTTGTAAGATATTAAACAAGTATCGTGGGGCGCATGCGATGGATAATAGTAAGGAGCGTAGGGAGTAGCTGTCGTTGAGAAAACTCGCGCAGCAGTTCATATCATTTGCAGTGCGATAAAATTGTCAGTGACTTAGGTAAACTATTCATGCATCAATTATCTATTGCATGCGCCCCACGTTTTTCGCTCCAGATCTTACAAGTATTTTCATAGCTATTAAAAACTCACAATCACAAATTCTCCGGACAATCTGTATGGGGTTAGGAAAAATTATTTGATACTTTTTAGGCCCTTTTCAAAACGCGGTTAAAAAAAATGTATTAACATTTTTTGCTTTTTAGTCTTGTGCGTGTTAAATTTTGCAATCGATTTTGGAAGGGTCTCGTTTCCACAATGTTTATCTCTACAACGTTGAAAGTCCGTTTTTCAACTTTACAATGACTTTATCTCTCCTCTGTATAAACTCGGAAATCCACCAACTATACAAGAGTCTCAAGTTTGCAATATTGAATCTCTACAATTATCTAGCCTTATGATTATCCCTACAACGTATTTATTCGGATTTGTATCAACACAATGACGAATTTGCAATATGCATTAATTCTATAATGTATCAACTCTACAAGAACTTTGAGTACTCGACGTTCAACTGGGCAATATTCTTGTTAAGTCTACACTAGCTGATACACCAGGTCTACCAATTGAAGAAGAGATATATTAGCCCATTAACGCCCAAACGACTATGTTTGAACACTTGAGAGGAAAAGGATGTTTTTTGCAGTCTACAGCAGAATTAATGTCACCCTATCGGTAAAATCGCCCGTTCTTCCGATTTATGGCATTATCTTTGACTCGTGACCCTTAGGGGTGAAGAAAGGGTTTTAACTTGAGAATCGGGGTAAAATAAAGATATTCGTGCACAAATGTATGAAAAAATAATTTTAATCGCTAAAAAACATATTTTTACTCATTTTGATATAAAATTCACGAATTTGGCTTATGCAGTGTATGAGAATGTAAAATATCTTCTTCAATGTATATTTATATTGTTATATATATATATATATATCTTCTTCAATGAAAAATACACCTGATATATCAGCTGTTATAGACCTAACAAGAATATTGCCCAGTTGAACGTTGGGTACTCAAAGTCCTTGTAGAGTTGATACATTATAGAATTAATGCAATATTGCAAATCTGTATTGTGCATTTGATGCAAATCCGAATCAATACGTTGCAGGGATAATCGTAAGGCTAGTTCATTGTAGAGGTTCAATATTGCAAACTTGAGACTCTTGTACAGTTGGTGGATTTCCGAGTCTATACAGGTGAGAGATAAAGTCATTGTAAAGTTGAAAAGCGGACTTGCAGCGTTGTCGAGATAATCATTGTGGAAACGAGGCCCTTCTTCGATTTTAAGGTATTCCTTTCACGAAATCCAAATATTTTACACTTAACTGTTTTTCGTCTATAATGAAGTAAAAATACATCCCAGTATACTGGTAAAATTTCAAGCCAAGTTACCGAACCTTTAACGAAAAATTACGGCCCTAAACATCGTCTCATGTATACGGCGCTTTATGGACATGTCACGCTGGCTACATTTCTGTCTAATAATTTAAACACTAAATAACTCTAGATGCCTAATATAAACTGCTCACAGGTGTAAAAAAGTCTAAAGATTCCGCAACGACAATAAAAACAGAGGGTCACCGAACGTTTGAAGAAAATATTAATGTTAAAACTTGGAAAAATGTGACTAGCAGAAGAATTTTTGTAGCCGTGACGTTTCAAATAAATGTAATGTGTCTCAATCTACTAAATTTGCGCGAAAATTTGTATTCTAGGTTATCATTGTGTATAATATTCCATTGTAACTTATTTTTTTATTAAGCGCAATGGTAATTTACCGACGACTCAGAAGGCCCTGCTTATGCCCCCACAAAATACGGTCCTCCCCGAAAGGAATACCTTAATCATCTTGATGAGATTATAACAGACATGTGGCAAATTTCAGGTTTATGAAAACCTGAAATTTGAAAACCCTACTGACTAATGCACTATTTACTATTAATATTTCTTTTTTTCCACAACTTTTTTTTCAAGAAAGCGAGTTAATCCTGCATTGCCATCCAGTTCTGAGCTATGTTTAAAGTTTCAAGTCTCTAGCTCATCCGGAAGTTAGTTTAAAATCGATTACAAAATTTGTACCGAACAGACAAACAGACAGTCAGGAAAGCGAATTAATAATTAAAAAAAAAACGTGGCAATAATAACAATCAACCATTTAAGATGATTTCCGTTCAAGAGTCAAATACCCTATTCCCATCAGTATTAATTTTCAGACAATCTTGACACCACATTTGTCATCGCAATTATCCAAGTGTAATTAAAAGTCACAAAATACACATTGACCTCGCAAAGATCGCAGACGTCAAGCGATCGATTGCGTGCGCCCACATTTTTTTTTTTCCAAAACCGATATTCTCTTTCGTCCTTCCGTGTGTAATTCGTTTGGCTCTTCCCTACAGATGGGCGTGAAGGAACAGACCGAGGGCTTGGAACGAGCCATAGATCACATGTGCCGAAAGACGCGAGACTTGCGCCGGCAGCTTCGCAAAGCCGTGGTCGACCACGTCTCGGACAGTTTCCTCGAGACGAGCGTGCCGCTGTTGGTACTGATCGAGGCTGCGCGAAACGGACGCGACAAGGAGGTCGAGGAGTACGCTCTCGTGTTCACGGAACACGCGAATAAGCTCGTCGAGGTAGGGACGCCATATTCACGGTCCGATAAACAACAAGATTCAATGAAAAATTGGAGATCGGATGGTGAAATGATTTGCTCCGTTTGACTTCGGACTCTGTCCACCAGGTGGCGAATTTGGTGTGCAGTATGTCGGGTAACGAGGACGGCGTGAAGATGGTGCGTTACGCGGCCGCACAGATCGAGAATCTTTGTCCCCAAGTTATAAACGCTGCGCGCGTACTGGCCGCTCGTCCACGCTCCAAAGTCGCCCAGGACAACATGGAGGTGTTTCGACAAGCCTGGGAGAATCAAGTGCGCGTGTTGACCGAGGCCGTGGACGACATAACGACCATCGACGATTTCCTCGCCGTCTCCGAGAATCACATACTCGAGGACGTAAACAAGTGCGTACTCGCCCTCCAGGAAGGGGACGCCGATACACTCGACAGAACCGCGGGCGCCATTAGAGGACGCTCGGCTCGTGTCTGCAACGTCGTACAAGCCGAAATGGACAATTACGAGCCTTGCATATACACCAAGAGAGTACTCGAGGCCGTGAAAGTTTTGCGCGATCAGGTAATGCCGAAGTTCGCACAGAGAGTCGAGGTGGCCGTTGACGCGCTGGGCAGCAATCCATCTAAGGACGTTGATGAAAATGACTTCATCGACGCCTCGAGACTCGTGTACGACGGTGTACGAGAAATCAGACGCGCCGTTCTCATGAATCGGGTCAGTATGAACTTTGACGAATCACAAATTTGCGCTTTTTTTTAGTGATGCGTTCTTTGATAATTCGTAATATTCTTACGAGGCTATATCTACCTGGAGACCTAAAAAATGGCGAAATTCTCAATTTTTGAAGATACGCTTTTATTTAACATGGAGGTACATATATAGTACAGTCGTGCTGTATATTGGAATCGGAAAAAAATAGAAGAAGGCTAGTTTTTGGACAGGTAATTTTGCCTAAAAATTGGGGTGTAGGGTTTTTTTAGGGGATGAAAAGGGATGGGGGTGGATTAATGCCAAACTACAACCCCCATGAGGTCGGCGCCAGGAGACAAAATCTTCAGAAAAATCCGGGCTTTATTTTTGTCCACAGCGCCGAAGCCGTGGAAGTTCATTTTGTGGGTGAAAAAGTGGGGTGAAATTTTGAAAAATCAGTTTTCATTCGATAACTCTTTAGGAAAAATTCATACAATTTTTGTTCTAACGGAAACGTCGTAGCCCTTGAAAAGACGCATCGATCAAGCATTTGATCATCCCCCTCCAATAATATTTTCACCCCCCAAAGAATTGGGGGTATAAGTATAATAAGTATTATTATACTTATACTTATTATATACTTATTATACTTATATAAGTGTAAGTATAAGCAAAAAGTTGTTTATTGAATAACTCAAAAACAATCGATTTTTCGGGGATGGTTTAAATGTACTAAATTTAGAGAATAATTTTCTCTATATTTTCGTTCCCATGGACCACCCTTGAGTTTGCTTTTTCGAACGCCTCTCAGGGGTTGAACATTCAAAATAAAATTCTGGGAAAACTATTGACCGAAAATAAAGAGATCCGAGTTTGGCGCTGTTGACGAAAATGTAGCTGAGGGTTCAAGCTACAAATTCTTCCACGACGGCGAATTCGTGCGGTCAATAGCCTTCCCAGAATTTCATTTTGAACTTTCAACCCCCGAGAGGGGTTGGAAAATCAAAATTCAAGGGTGGTCCATAGAAACGAAAATATAGAGAAAATTATTCTCTACATTTCGTACATTTGAACCATACCCAAAAAAATCGCTTGTTTTTGAGTTATTCGATAAACAATTTTTTTGTTTGTACTTTAATAATTTTTTGGGGGTGAAGATATTATCGGAGAGTGATGAGCAAATACTCGATCGACGGATCTTTTCATGGGCTACAACGTTCCCATTGGAACAAGAAGTGTACGATTTTTTTCTAGAGAGTTATTGAATTAAAACTGTTTTTTCAAAATTTCACCCCACATTTTCACCCCCAAAATGAACTTCCACGACTTCGGCGCTGCGAACAAAACTAAAGCCCGGATTTTTCTCCACATTTTGTCTCGCGGCACCGACCTCGTAGGGGTTGTAGTTTGGCATTAATTCACCCCTCCCCTTTCACCCCCTAAAAAAACCCTACACCCCGATTTTTAGGCAAACTTGGATTTAGCACCCGCGGCACGTACAAAATCACCTGTCAAAAAACTAGCCTTCTAATTTTTCCGTTGACGGGGTTTTTCAGCGACACCGCGACTGTACTAATGTTGAGGGCCTTTAAAAAAATCACCAAAAAATACAGAAGAACAAAAACATGGCCGCCGGCAGATGAACTTTTATCTGACGATTTTTTAGGCAAATTTTTCACTTCCCAAAAATGTCCTACGTACTTCCATAGACAATGTATTTTTCAAGATATATTCAACATTTCAAGGGAATCGGTTGAAAATTGTCTGAATTGTTTCCGACCAACTTGAAAAATGGAGTTTTGGGATAAACGCTGCAGAGCCGCCATTTTGAAATCAATCGCTTCAAAAAAATGATTGTATACAGTCAGTGATATGTATGATAAACACCCTTTTTTGTAATCTCGGTTTATTTTGTAGTTTTTCTGAAAAAAAAATCCCCAAAAAGCCTATTTTTTCGGCCTCTAGAGTGGCCTAAGGCTTGCAGTGCGATAAACATAATTAACATAAGTTAATTATGTTAATTATGTTTATGATTAACATAATGATTAACATAATTATGTTAATGATTAACATAATTATGCTTATGATTAACATAATTGCATTGAAATTGATGATCTGTGTTGGGCAATTGTTGAGACAATTTGAAAATTGACAGGCCGACGAGGATCTGGATCCCGAGGACGTGGAGCTCGACGAGCACTACACCCTCGAGACGCGCAGCAAATCGAGCGCCCAGACGGGTGAACACGGGGTCGACGAGTACCCGGAGATAAGCGGAATAACAACGGCCCGCGAGGCGATGAGAAAAATGCCCGAGGAGGACAAACAAAAGATCCTCCAACAGGTTGAATTCTTCAGAAGTGAAAAATTGAAGTTCGACAAAGAGGTGGCCAAGTGGGACGACGCCGGTAACGACATAATCGTACTTGCCAAACACATGTGCATGATAATGATGGAAATGACGGACTTTACGCGAGGACGAGGTCCCCTCAAGACCACGATGGACGTTATAACCGCGGCTAAGAAGATTTCCGAGGCGGGCACGAAACTCGACAAATTGACGCGGCAAATAGCCGATCAGTGTCCCGAGAGCTCAACGAAGAAGGATCTCCTCGCTTATCTCCAACGTATCGCCCTCTACTGTCATCAAATGAACATCACGAGCAAAGTCAAGGCGGACGTGCAGAACATCAGCGGCGAGCTCATAGTTTCCGGCCTCGACAGCGCCACCTCGCTCATTCAAGCGGCCAAAAACTTGATGAACGCCGTTGTACTCACGGTCAAAGCTTCGTACGTCGCCTCCACGAAGTATCCGCGGCAATCGACCGTTACCGTGAGTTTTCGACGTTTCTTCCTTCCTGGCATTTCTCTTGACAGTAACGCTACGCTCTCTTTCGTCTTTACCCTTTTCCACTAATTGCTTCTATTTTTGTTTTCAATTCTTTACATTCGCACCGTTTCGTGGACTTGCCAGTATGTGAGTATCATTGCTAGACCCCTCGATGCTATTCTTAAGGGGCTACACCAGTGTGAACGCTGAAAATTTGGGTGATTTTCGGGAATTTTTTGGAAGAAAAGTACTCAATTGAATGTTTCGGAAAATTGAGAATATATTTGGCTATATGTGACCTATATTACAGAATTTTTTTATGGAAAAATATTGAGATCCAAGCGACTTATGCGCTGCCTTCGGAGGCGCCAAAATAAAAGTTCCTCCACTGCTGACACGATTCCGGCCGATTGAGTAGCCGAAACCGAAAAAGAAAAAATGTTAAACTGGAAGGTATTTCCTGTACAATGACGTAGGATTTTCGAAAAATATCAAAATCTAACAAAATGGCGTAGTTATGAAAAAAAAAGTCTACTTTCTTGCCTATAAAATGGTCGTTTTTTTTCAATGCCAAATCGTCAATTTTCGTCCAATCAAAAATATCCTACGTCATTGTAGAGTAAATATATTCAAGAGTACTCAGTTCAAATTTCAAGTCAATCGGATAATTGCTCTTTGAGTTACAATGTCAGCAAATTTGAAAAATCTCATTTCGAGAAAAACGCGTTTAAAGATTTGAATGTCGATTTTTGCGAGATAAAATGATATTTTCTATAAAAACTGCTTGCAGGATATTCTTGAAAGTATAAACTGTCGAAAAAGGCAAAAAAAAACGATTTATTGGAAGTGTCACACTTAAAAACCCCTTAGCCCCTTAAAAACAATCTACCAATGTTGGAGGGTACTGATTTCCCTTGAGTACAAATGTCCAATTAATGTTCCGCTTCGAGCTTTGCGCGAGATTCGTTACATCTTGGGCTTGCAATCCGGATATCCGCCAATGTTTTTAATCCGGATAATGAAGACAACTGCGAATGGGGCTCATTCGGATAATACAGATAGTAAAATGCATTTAAACAATACGATTCGAACGTGGCACTAACTATAGTGAAACAATAATTTCGGCATTGTGTGCAGTCAGTACACTTAGGTAACACGTAAACTTAAACCTAGAATAGCACACTGGGGTACATTCGTGACCCACGAATTTTGTAAAAGTACTCAATTTTACCAATGTAAAATTTTCTTTTCCCTTCGGATCAAACTTTGACACACTTTCCGAATGTTGTGTAATTTTTAGATGATACCATCGTCTTCCGGGTTAAAAAACGAAGAAAATCACGTACTTCCAAAAATTGTATTCACTCTTTATAACCCCGATAATCAGGTCCAACGCGTGGACTACATTTGTGCCCCAGTGTGCCTTACGAAGGCGAAAAAAATAAGTGTACCATTCTAGGGTTAATTTAAAACATGTTTTTTTCTTTGTTTTTTATATTTTGCGTGACACATTCAATAGTAATTCATTCAGAAAATACCGCGCGATTTAAATCTATGAGTCTATGTGTGTTAAATCTGAAATACCTATTTTAATTGTGCATTTATGTTTATTTGAAATCTCACTCCTTATAACGTTTAAGTATATGATTGTTTTTAGTTTTTGTCACAGAGAAGAGAATGGTTAATTTTAAAATCTTAGAAGAAAGATGTTTTGTTTTTTATTTGTTAATAATTGTTTTTCATTTTGTTTGATATTTTACGGTAAATAGTAGCATACTAATATGCTCGATCATTTTGTGACCTTAAAAACGTTAATGTCGTCCATTAGCGATAGTAAAGAGAGAAAAAATTCGCTTCAATTTTAATTAATATAAATAAAACTACTTTTTGACGGAACTTTTTTTTTATTATCCGGATAGCAAGGTTCACTACTACTAGTACAGTCCTGCTATCGCTGAAAAACTCCGTAATCGGAAAAAATTACAGCTCGATATTCATACTAAATACACGTGTAATTAATTTTACGAGTAAATCACTTTTTCATGGGAAAAAAATGGTTAAATTCGCACATGATTTTATACCCGTTACTGTGGCCTAACCCTTTAGACGTTTTGATCCCATTTGTCTCGTGGCATCGTCGCGTGGCGTTGAAACTGTTCTCTTTGTTCTATTGCAGTCACCGATAGTCGTCTGGAAGATGAAAGCACCGGAGAAGAAGCCGCTCGTGCGTCCCGAACGACCGGAGGAGGTACGAGCCAAAGTGCGCAAGGGTTCGCAGAAAAAGGTCCAAAATCCGATCCACGCGCTCTCCGAATTTCAGAGCCCGACCGAGAGCGTTTAAGGCGCGATCGTGTTCTCGCGTCGGAGACGAACAAACGGAAAAACCTCGTACAGGTATCGCAATACAAAGTTAGACGCGCGGAGAATGCTCGATTCGATGTTCACGGCAACAATACCATTGGGGGAGCAACCTCGCGCCTAGTCGAGTTCCATTCTTTGAACACTGTCGATGGACCGGAAGCGACCCTCGTTTCCGGTTTCTCTCCTCCCTCTCGTTCTGTCTCCAGTAACGAACTCGAGAATTCCCTCGACGTTGAACGTAAAGCAAAAAGAAAAGGGAGCAAAAAGATGGCGTATCGACATTTCGTTAAAACGTTGATCACGTTCCGTTCAAGTCTGTCGTGTAGAAAAATGTTCTCCCGTCACCGATCAGTCTCCATTCGTTTGATAAAAATATACTTCGTATACTTGAGCGGGTCGGCGAAAATTCCGCTCGCCCTGTCACTCCGATCACGAATCCCCCGGACCCTTTTCGATGCTTTGCCGACGCTGTCGCGATTCCCAGCTATGTTCAACGTGAACGAATCGAAGCGTCACACGTGAACGTGAGAACGGCTCAAAACCAACCCGGTAGACCCAAACGACGTTTTTTTTTTTCTTCCCAATGCGCGATCGGTCATCGCGTTCGTCTCTTCTCGCGTCTCGACGATTACCGCATTCAACGTTACTTTAAACAGCAGCGGACGAACTTGCTACACGTTTTTTTAATGCAGTATTGCATCTAAATCAAGAGACTGCTGATCGAAGTATTCGAAATAAATGTATATAAGTAAATATAATTTTATATTTATGGGTAAAGATTATTTAGAGGTTTATATACATACATATATACACACACATATGTATAATCACGCGGCGAAAAAAGAAATTCCTCTTCAAACGCGATCTGCTTCGAATGACGAAGGTGTCTCTTCGTTTTTTTTTTATTTATCAATATTCGGGAGAGCGCACGTCTCGCGAATCGCCGACTAATCGCGTACAACTGCGTAGACTGATGACCGGCAACTCAATTTTGCAATAGGCACACGAGCGCGCCCGCCTACACGTGGAGGACATTGCTTTTGGCAATTAATTTTTACACTCATACACAAACGGACGAGAGTCATGCGAATATCTCGCGGATGCTTTTGCCATCGTCTCTCGTCTCTAACGATTGAAACAAAATAACGTCGCGAAACAGTCCCGCGGATCTAACCGATAATTTTTTTCTACGGCCTATGTACAATTCATTTCTACGAGTGTTTCTATTGAAATTTTTATAAGGATTTTTAAACCTGGGATTAACTTCGTCACATATCATTCGCTCCTTCATCCAGCGAAAGTTCGACGACACACGGACACAAGTACACCCACACACGCGTGGTACACCCATACAGGAAACAAAATTGCCTGAACCGAAGGCACGGTGTTTTTTTTATGCAGCGTTTGGCAGTGTGAACAGAGAATTAGTATTTAATTGGATATATATATATATATGTGTGTATAAGGCGTACACGAGTAAATAGTAATTAGCGATTAGGGTACAAAAAGCGCACCGCGTATTTAACAATTTTATGGAGAACGAGCCCGAGACGAAGGAAGAACCGACGAGTCAAAGTTGGGGTCGAACGTAACAAGAAAAACAAGTTTTCAGGTACAAACCGAGAGTTTGAATAGAGGAAATGAACATTTTTGAAAAATTGACTCAGTTTCGGATAACGCGGGAATCGAAGAAATTATTCTCGTAACAATCTCGAACTCGAGGGCTCGCGCGTGAAATGAAAGGATAAAAATGAAGAGTGTCAAATTCCATGGCGCATTTTCAATCAATCATTCCCCCCCCCCCGTCCCTCCCCCATTGCGTCGTAACGATTCGTTGCATTCTACTTAAGGTTTCTTTACGTCACAAGTTGCACACTAGAAGGAATAAATGTATTTAATACGGAAAAAAAAATGTGACTCGACGACACGTTCGTCGAGTATTCGTTTTATGCGAACCGTGGATAGTGTTGCGTAACAATGAAATTTTCCGTTTCGCGTAGCGATTGAAAAAGAGAATGAAAGAAACAACGTGTACCCGAATTGGTCGATCTCGGGATATACGAACTATCTAATCATAGCGATAAGATAACACAATAGTCGTCGACGCGCTGCCAAATATACGGTGATGCTTTTTTTTTTCTTCAAATTCGCGACGACGATACCCCCTATTTTCATGATTCTTCCTTATGATTTCGAGCGTTCGAGCGAATCACGAGAGAAACGATACGAATCATCGAGGCGTTATATATTGGAGACGGATTTTTATCTTTATACTAGCTTCGATCTAAAAATCCATCGAGTGTGTGTGTGTCGCCCCATTGTGTAATAGCGTTTCAATTGTTCCACCCACGTCGAGAGTACGTCGAGAATAGTTCGATTGAAAATACGACGAAAAAAGGAAAAGAAAACCTCCCGCCTGAAAGAAGTCTGTAATTCACGATGAAGATGAACGAAAGAGATTTAAAAAAATACTGTTTCACAGTGTGTCCAAACGTAACGTATACCATCCCACTGTAAACTATGTGTAATAAAAATTTAATTGGAAAATAAACATTTTACACGTGATTACCGGCCCCGTAGAAGAATCATCCGCTTTTCCGGTTTTTGAGCAAAGCCGGAGTGTCCGGCTGTAATGATCGGGGGAATGTTACGATATCTGTGGGCCCGAGTCTGGCCACGTAGCCTTCATATTTGACCCAAAGTAAGACTGTTTTCAAGAGTGGTAAAAAACTAAATTCGACCATTGAGGGGATGAAACAGGGGTTTTAAAGTTCGTATGAGACAGCATATTTTTTTGTCAGATTTGCTTGAAACATGGCCTAAATACTCTACAATAGACATAATTAAACACGTATTTCAGCATTCCGTAAAATTCGACGCTTAAGAGGGTTAAAGCTTGTATGAGACAAGACAAATTTGTAGGTTAAAGTTTATACGAGACAACACATTTTTTGGTAAGATTTACTCAAAACTTAGCCTAAATACACCAAAATACAAATAAGTAAACATGTATTTCAGCAATTTCCAAAATTTAACAGGCCTTATATACGCGAAAAATTTCAAAATTTTTCTTTTTTTTATCATTTTTTTATTCCATTAGCCTGAACGGTTAGGAATATTTTAAGCTTTACAAAATTGAAAAATTTCAAAAATAAGGTAAGATTGCATTTATAATAGATACCGCGGCGCATGTCGGACGGCCAACTTCAAGGCCGTTTTTCCACGATTCACTTTTTTGAACCTTGTGAAAGTTCTAACTCTTGAACGAAGGTTCAGATCCCTTTGAAATGTTTACAACATATTCTTAGTATCATCACCAATCGTGTGAACCACAGAAACAAAAATTTCAATGACAAAAAAATATAAAAAATGGAATACCGACAAAAAATTGAGTAAACAAATTTTAAGTTTCGAACTTTTATTATAATAATTTTTTTAAATAATATTGTTGGTTCACACTGAAGATACATTTATTATGCAATTATAAATATGTTCATTTTTTTCGGACACCCACATCGATGCCGAAAACTTTCACCATCAACGCGCGCGCGCAGAAAAAAATACATTACTTTATTATATGCCCGCCATTTGTTAATATTTCTGTTTTTTTTTTACATATACTTAACCCTTCGAGTGCACACCTCCACCGCCAACCTGTAAGTGCATCTTGGGTCAATCTGAACCAAGGCGTCAAATCGTTGTATTCCGGTGAATATGCATTTTCTGTTTTTTTTTTGTAGTAACGTTTTTTGTAGTAAATTATCCATATTTGATGGCCCTAAATTTATTTTTTGACGAAAACGAAAATCCAATGATAAAACATTCACTCAAAGTGGGAAATATGTTGAAAAATACGTACTTACACGAAAAAAATCACTGGGTCAAAATGACCCAGTGTGCACTCGAACGGTTAATCATGTGCATAAATGATCTGTAAAAAGAATGTTGTCAATATATGCGTCGTTTTTTTTAACCGCGTCTAGAAAAGTACCTTCGAAAATCGGCGAAATCGCCCATATAAAGCCTCAAAGGGCTTATACGGGAGTGTTAACGTTTGTATGGGAAAACATTTTTTGACCTTACTTTGAGATTTACTTGAAACTTAGCAAATTTATTTTACATATAACGCTATATGATTTCCTCGTTGTTCGATGAGTATAGACAGTCAAGTACCACTTTTAACCCCTTAACTGTGTTTGTTTTGGTTAGCGTAAATACACCAAACAAATACATGTTTAATTATTCGTATTGGAGAGTATTTATACCAGGTTGCACGCAAATCTGACCAAAAAATATATTGTCTCATATAAACGTTAAGGAGAGGGTAACTCAATTTAATTTTTTGCATTTTTTTAAAAATTTTCAATGAATGCACAATATGTCAAGAATATTGTGTCAAAATTTCAAGTTGATCGGAGCAGAATTGACGAAATTATGAGTATTTGAGCGTCCGTTGCTCTTAGTAGTTGCAAATTAGTAGAGCAGAGGAGTAAGCGGCGCACGACAGTAAAGAAGGAAGAGTTTTGCGTAGACAAATGCAAAAAGATGCTCTAGATCATGTTGATGGAAGCTTTTTGCTCTACGGACCTGGCATCGACGACTATGTGTGAGTATAAGAACATTATCGAGTTTTATTTTGAATTTTTCAGTGTGCAAAACTTTAAAGCGTTTTTCTTACACTTGTCATATTTGAAGTCCGTGTACGCATAACTCAAAATCTACTGGACCAATCGTTTTGAATTTTTGCACAGTACTTCTTCACATAATTCACCAGGTATTTGCAGGAGCCTTTTAGTTTTTTTTTAAATAATTATTAATTTTACAACAACAAATTAGCCGATTGTTTTTAGCGAAAATCGGTTTTTTGGCTCCCAATTGCTACGAAAAAAAAATCCTCCCGCGGTTACCTCGAGAAACATCTCCTTTAACAAATGCATTTTTATTTTTTTGTTTCAGATGATACTGTTGCGAGTTATGATGTACACCGCAAAACAACTTTTTTTCGAGGCGCCTCCGCAAATTCACTGTCACTCGCTCAATTTTCAATATTTTGCAATGAAAATTTAGGAAAGTAGTGTTCAAATGTTGCATTATTATATGGAAATTGACTGAATAAACTAACACTATCTGTATCGACAAAAAAAACTTAAAAACGCCTTTTTTCACCGATTTAACCTTGCCCCGCCCTTAAAACCTCCGTTTTACCCCTTCAAGGGTTGAATTTCGATTTTTACCACTCTTGAAAAAAGTCTTATTTTGGGTCGAATATGAAGACTGCGTGGTCAGAATCAGGAGCCACAGTAATACTGCCAGGATGGGGATATATTTTGACTGGACATTGTTCTTGGAACAGGCAATCCCTGGCGGTGAGCAGTGCTCGAGTGGGCCGATACTTGGATGGGTGGCCGGTTGGCCACTCAGTGTCACTGAGTTTCCTGAACTTGCGTTATTATTATTATATCTGTCTCTTATTCTTTTATTCTCATTATTGGTGAGATTGAAGTTTGCAGCGTTGGAAACCGAAGAAAATTAATATTCACAAATTGTTTTAATTTGCCGCGGCAGAATTTGCCTACGAAAAACCCCTCACCCCTTTCTCGCGACAATTTTTCCGAGATTTACAATATACATCTGCGTAAAAAGATTTTGGATGATAAAAAAAATAAGGAAATGAAAAATACGAAACAAAACTTTCGTTGCATTCCAACGATGCATGTTGCAATTAATTTATTTTTATTAACCTATGTTAATTGCAACTCGCAATTAAAACAATTGCAATTAACTTTTTTAATTGTTCTAAGAAACAATTAAAACTAACAATTAACCTATTTAACTTTACAGATATCGGTTTAAAAAGATTTAGATGTTATTATTGATTAATATATATATTATTGATGATTAATATCAGTCTTTTGTTTGCTAATCATACACGTATTTCAATAATTTACACATTTGTTCTGGCGTCACCCCGCGCCCTGTACGATAATCAGTTTCAATTAGTTTTTAATAAAGTACATTAAAAAGATTGAAAATTAATTCGTCTCTAATTGTGGAAATTCACGATTAACAATTGGTCAATTGCGACTACAGCAATTCACAATTAATTCATTGTTAGTCGTGAGTTTTCACAATTACAATCAATCAATTGTCAATTGTTATAGTCATGATTAACAATTAATTTTTAATCGTTATAGTCGTGATTAACAATTAATTGTTAAGGGGTTAGGCCACAGTAACGGGTATAAAATCATGTGCGAATTTAACCAATTTTTTTCGTTTGAAAAAGTGATTCACTCATAAATTAATTACACGTCTATTTAGTATGTATATCAAGCTGTTAGAAAATATTGTTTTTTTTTCTATGTACAAAATGGCCGACTACTAATATTTTATTTTGTTATCTTTTTTTAGGCGCTCCGCGGCGTGACATTTAGCATCCATGATTTTTGACCTAGAACAAAAAACAAAAATTCTCGTTAATCCACATTAGAATACCTAGAGAAGTACGTACGGAATTTAAAAAAATATTGTTTTATTCAAAAGTTTTCCGGTATTTGAACGAATTTTCAGTGAAAAATGTATAAAACTGCTCATTAAATGCAAAGTTTTCGATTAATCGGAAATTCCGTACGTACTTCTCTGCGAAATGCAATTAGGAACGTAACTTTTAAATTTGAAGTAAATCGAGTGAAAATTGTTGTAGTTATTTGTCACGCTAATTGGAAAAAAGCTGTTTCGAGAAAAACGCCCTAAAATTTTTAGGTACTCTATGGCCGTGCCAGAGGTGGGCTTACGTTATACGCTCAAAGTCGGTGAAAAAGAAATATTCTTGCTATAAATAGAATAGTAACTTATTCTTATGACGATAAAGCGCCGTTTTAGCGAGAAAAAAAATCGATTTTTTGTAAATTCTACTGCGTCATTACCCCTTAATTCTTATAGTCATGATTAACAATGAATTAATTGTTAATCTTTAGTTACCCTAGAAATTAAATTTTGCCCAACACTGGTAGTAAGTCAATTTGTCAATCCTGCACCAGTCGTTCTGCATTTCCGGTTCCATTGTGATATTTATTCCCCTTTCAACTTTATGCTCTATTCCTCCCACATCCGCGATGCTTATTGCTTGCCATATTCCGCCTCCTCCCACTCCCGCCGGGCTTTGGCAAGGTCCTCTCCCCACTTGGACGGATTTCCGTTGACAATTCCTCTTCTTCTTTTAGACACACCTTCGCCGACCTTCCTTCTTCCATCTTTATTTCCACCAGGTATTTACCCGCCCTTTTCCAAGCCTCTATTTCCACCTCTCCGCACCTCAAGTCCATTCTCCAAATACAGTTTAGCGTGTTACGTCCAAAAATGCAATTATCGCTTTTTAGGGTTCAGAATCAAGGAATTAACGTCCTTTTTCGTGGATCCAGCGAAGGATAATAACCGAACCAAATCGTTTACAATACGTGTACTGTATTTTCGTTCGTGCTACAATGTTAAATGCTATATAAAATAAATGAGATGATACAAAAAAAAAAAGAAACGCAGTAAAAGCCAAAAATCTCCAGCAAACAACGTAACGTACACAACTTCGAAAAATAATTCGGCAAAACATTCGCAACGATTCGCATTGGGTGTTCGTTCCATTGAACATACGATCGTGTAAACCGATCTCGATCGAACTACCGATTTTCCTTTCTCTCATTTTCGAATCGAGGCATTCTCAAAAACTCCACAAATCATAATGGCGAGAATATATTGTGCAAAAAAAAAACAACAGTATAATCGTTGAAATCGGTTTTCCTGGTTCGAAACGGTCACAAAAGCCTTCAGTTCGTCGTACGTACATGCGGGAAGGGTCGGTAGGTACGTTGGTCCCTTCCCCGAGCTTACACCAGCGTATTAGTTTCAGCCACCGCTGTATACGCAATTATTCTATATATGTATAATTATACAATTCGAGTGGCTCTCTTACAAAGACGTATCCGAAATTGTAAACGTGGATGAAAATTAGAAGAAAAAAAAAACAGACGCATACAGACGAGCGCAGTTACAATACAATTATCATTCCGGAAGTTAATATTTCTGATAATATTACAATGATCGCGCACTCCTTGCTAACATTTATTCGCAGTTTTTGTTTTTAGCTCCTCGTGTATATGTGTTTCTGTGACCCAATGAGTCTTTAGTTATTTGCAGGACGAGTTGTCAGTGTGAGATGTTTGTTCAGCGGGATAAAAACAGAGGGGGGCCGAGAAAGACGAACGAATGGGAATAGATTTAAGAAGGGACGATGAAAGAAACGGGGAAAAATGGTAATGCGAAGTTTAACGTAACGTATGTTGATGCAGATGAAAGATGAGTATAAAGTTCGGTTAAAGAGTCAACGGGCAAAAAATCTTGTGTTATTTTCGATCCACGGTATCGACGAGTCCAACCAAATTAAACTTGCACAATGCTGTTTCGTAAATATAGACCGTTTTTAAAATCCGTTCTCGTCATCTCTGTCCGGAGGAGCGACCCTCCACACGCACTTTTAATATCCACGTCAGAATAGAAAACGATTTCTACTCTAATGGAAAATATAGTTTGCTTCGTACCGACACAAGAGGAAAAAGTAAAATCACGTTATCGCGAAGCACACCGCCATGTGCGAGCGTCATTTGCATCGTACATGGAAGCGGGCTGACGCGGGAATTAAAAGAATTAAACAAAAAAGGAAACTTTGTACAATCAGTAGAAGAGTGACAGTACAGCGTGCATATTGATCACAACCATAATCTTGAATCGCCTTTACGAACTGCGATCACTGGTAAAACAATTGTTTCTCTTTTTTCCCCCTTTAAAATCACTTTGGAACAATAATCACGTACGATTTAACAATAAAACGATGACGGATGTTGGTAAACGATTAATTATCGAGAATATTGAGAAATTGAGTGGAAGACGTAACGAGTATATATGCACGTATATACCAATAACGAATTGTACAATTTTCTCGAGAAGACGGAAAATTACGGGAACAATCGTCGAATGATATACGAGCAACAGCGATTCAAGATTCTCAAACATTCCATCTCTCACACCTTTATATCCTAATAGCTCTTGCGTAATTCGATAACGAACCTTTCCTTCGTACCCTAAAATCTACGCTTATTTGTTTTTGTTATTTTTTTCTCTTTACATTATTTTGCATGTTTTTTTTTTTCTTTTTTTTTTCTTGCATTGCCGTAGATTCGTGATAGAAATTGTTCTCGGATATTAAGTAGAGTAAGATCGATCGGCGTGTGGCCGTACGCGAGAAGAAACGCCGAGGGAATGCCCGAAGGTCTCGGGGATTACGGATCGATAGTATTCGTATTAGAGACGGAGAGAGTTGATTTTCGGTGAAGCTTTCGAAATTGATTTACTTTTCCGAAGAGTTTCCGTGGACTTTCGTTTTCCGAGAACGAAATGGAAAGCGTTAAAAAAAACGTTCTGAAGTTGAGTCTAACAAGAAACATCCCTCGGGTGACAGCCTTCGATTTTGTTGAAATTTGGATATCTTATAAAGCATCGAGAAGTAAGCGAAAAGTATTTTTTTTATCGGCGGAAAAACGGTTTCAAGGGCTGAAACGCACCCTCAAAGATGGGGATGTTTTTCGTCGATAACGTTTTAACGGTACGAGATGTTAAAAACTTTCAAATTGCAACAATGTTTATTTTTTTTGTGCACTATACATTGGAGATGCGAACGATAACGTTATCGACGAAAAACACCCCTATTTTCGAGGGTTCGTTTCACCCCTTGAAACCGTTTCTTTCCGCCGATAAAAAAAAATACGTATCCCAATAGAAATATCCAAATTTCAACTAAATCGAAGGGTGTCCTGAGGGATGTTCCTTGTAAAGAGCTGGTCGTTAGTGGCCCGACGATTAAGGAGGCTCGAGCGTTTCACCGATGAGCGTTGAATAAAGAAGATTGTAAGGGAAATTAGGAAAACAATCGATACGGTGAAACGTTCGACGCTCCGTTACTAAGGAGGTTAATTCGTTCGAGGTGTACGTCGATCTACGTTCTTCCATTCTTGATGAAAGAGCGACGTTCAAGATGGACGCAATTTTGCGACCCACGAGCCGAGACCCGCCCGGTGAATCATCCGTCGCTTCTTTTTTTCCGGATACAAAATCCCGCCTCGCAGTCCGGTCAATCCCAATATTGCGTTCGCGAGATCATAATACACACGCAACGATCGACAGGACTACAAACGTTTTTTTTTTTTGTTCCGTACACGATACACACGGTTTGTGAATTGTTTTTTAAATCGATTTTTTTATGCGACACGTACTCTGAGATTCGATGGAAACTTGGCGACAAAGTGGGGCCGTGAGTAGAATTGGCAAACTTATCGATCGAGGCAGATTCGATTTTTGATACTCTGCGAGAGCAGGTGTCGATGCGGTGTGGGTTTGTTCGGATCACGATGGAATAACACACAGCTCACTCGAAGTTGCCCATACTAAGGTCACTTCGTATCGAGATCTCCCCCGTGGCGTTGTTATCTATTTCTTTCCAACGTAACGTTTAGTGTGTTTTTTTTTTCGATTATTTCAACCTTTGTGATTTTTTTTTGTATTTTTGTTTTCTTGCCCTTGATTTGAGCTTTGAATGTTCCGACGGGCGACTAACTCGTTCCCTCGGCGCTTTCGTATCGGTGTACTCGGGAGATCGTCTCGATGGCGCGAAAAACTTGAGTGACTCTCTTCTTACTCTGCCCGCAGGTGAATTTCGTCTCGTTCGTGGGTACCATTCGCGTGAGTGATTGTGTTCATTGCAATTACGTTCGTTCGTCGGTTCCGGGTCGTCGGTTCCGGGTCGGCTCGGCGGCGATCAAAATGTCAATCCGCGCTCCGTAAATGATTATGATAGCGGAGAGAGAGAGAGAGAGAGAGAGAGAGAGAGAGAGAGAGACCGAGAGACAGGGCCCCTCTACGATGATTCGCTCGTTAGTTCCTGTGCCGCGCTCACTGTCGTCTTGTACGATGGGACGAATTCGGCCGCGTCGGGATTTAGCGTGCTCTGCGGAAGTCCGAGAGTGTCATTGATAAAGCGTTATCCATTGGGTTTGGCGTAAGGATACGATTGCGTCAGAGGGCTTGCTATCCGGTTATCAGCCATTTTTTTTTTCAATCCGAATAACGAAGACAACTGAATGTGGACAATTCGGATAATACGGATGGTAAAATTCATCAAAAAATTACGATTTTAACATGGAACTAACTACGGTAAAACAATTTCGGCATTGTATGCAGCAGGGTTGCAAATAATGCATTACTTTTTGTAATGCAGTAGCGTTTTCATTACTCATCGATTTTTTTTGCCTTTTTCGACAGTTTATACTTTCAAGAATATGAGATGAGATTTTTCAAATTTGCTGACATTGTAACTCAAAGAGCAATTATCCAATCGACTTGAAATTCGAAATGAGTACCCTTGAATATATTTACTCTACAATGACGTAGGATATTTTTGATTGGATGAAAATTGACGATTTGGCATTGAAAAAATGACCATTTTATAGGCAAGAGAAAACAGACTTTTTGTTCATAACTACGCCATTTTGTTAGATTTTAATATTTTTCGAAAATCCTACGTCAGTGTACAGAAAATACCTTCCAGTTTAACGATATTTTTTCCTTTTTCGGTTTCCGCTACTCAATCGGCCGGAATCATGTCAGCAGTGGAGGAACTTTTTTTTTGGCGCCGCCGAAGGCAGCCCAAGTCGCTTGGATCTCAATATTTTTATATGAAAAAATTATGTAATATCGGTCAAATATAGCCAAATATATTCTTAATTTTCCGAAACATGTAATTGAGTACTTTTCTTCCAAAAAATTCCCGAAAATCACCCAAATGTTCAGCGTTCACACTGGTATAGCCCCTTAAATCTCGTAATGTAAAATATTTCCATTCCTCATTACATTATATTTTGTAATGTGAAATATTTTCATTACCCATTAAAATGTAATGGGTAATGGAATTATTTTACATTACAAAGTCCAATATAAAGAGTAATGGAAATATTTTATATTACAAAATGTAATGTAATGAGTAATGGTAACTTTTTACATTACAAAATATAAGGTAATATGTAATGGAATTTTTTCACATTACTAATGCAATGCAATGTAAAAAAATCCCCATTACTCATTACAATGTAATGAGGATTATTATTCGTTTCCCGTTAGGGGCAGAGGTTTTTGCACTGGGTCGATCTGACCCGATGGGAAACGAATAATAATCCATATTACCTTGTATTGAGTAATGGAGATTTTTGACATTACATTAGTAATGTGAACAAATTCCATTACTCACTACCATATATTTTGTAATGTAAAAAAATTCCATTCCTCAACACGTTAAATTTTGTAATGTAAAAAATTTCCATTACTCATTACATTACAATTTGTAATGTAAAAAATGCCCATTGCCCATTACAATGTAATGTGCAATGAGGTTTTTTTATCATTACACATTACATTTCATTTTGTAATGAAAATTTTTCACATTACAAAACGTAATGCAATGAGTAATGGAATTTTTTCACAATACGAAAATATAATATACTGAGTAATGGGGATTTTTTACATTACAAAATCAAATGTAATGAGGAATGGAATTTCTTTACATTACTGAATGTAATGTAATGGGTATTATAATATTTTTTCATTACCCATTAAAAAAAGTAATGAATAACGCATTACTTTTTCATTACAAATTTCGCAAACCCTAGTGTGCGTCAGTCCACGTAACTAACGCGTCACCTTAATTTCAAACGTGTTTTTTTCTTTGTTTTTCATATTTTGTGTGACGCATTCAATAGTAATTCAGTCAATTCAGAAATCCCACTCATTATAACGTTTAAGTATATAATTGTATTTAGTTTTTTTCTAAGAGGGGAGAATGGTTAATTTTTAAATCTTAGTAGAAAGAAGTTTTGTTTTTTTTGGTAATGATTGTTTTTTATTTTGTTTGATATTTGATAATCTCATGATTAGTATGATAATCAGTTTAACTTTTAGAGGAAAGAGTTACCTAACTGTTTTCAATTATTTATATTTTATTTCAATATTTTATAGTAAATAGTAGCATACTATTATACTCGATCATTTCGTGATATTAAAAACGTTAATGTCTTTGCTTTTATTTTAATAAATATGAATAAAACTGCTTTTTAACGGATTTCCTTTGTTTTTTTTAATTATCTGAATTACCCGAAAAATCCGTATATCCAGATAGTTCACTACTATCCATATTATCCGGATACGAAAAATCAACGAATAATGCAAGCCCTATGTCAGAGTTATTGGAGGTAATGAGTGGGCGAGAGTGGTTGCGCGCCAACCACCGAGCCGCAATACGATTTGGTCTTTTTCGGAAACCGGAAATGGTGCAGTGTCAGGAGCGACGGGAAAAGGCCAGTGGGGAGTGCGATATGTCGATGAACCGGTCATTGTGACGAAAGATCTCGTGGCTTTACCTGTTTTGCAAGCTCGCCCTGAACTCTCAAGCCACCGAGCTGCTGACACAACTCGTGACTGTTGTCGCCGCCATTGGCCGCGTTGCACCACGCCGTGGTAGTCTGATTTCGCTGATGTTGCCTCTCCTCCTCGAGCATCGCTTCCAAACACTCCTCCATCAATTCTTCCTCCTCCAATTGTTCCAGGACCTTTGAAAACACACAACTTTGGGTCAGTCGATTCTCCCTCCTCGTTATTCCATTCAACGGATAGCTTTCTACCTCCTTTCACACCACGACTCCGGCGAAAAATTATCCTCGTTAGACATTTTTACAGCGGGTCTATCCGACAGTCATTCTCTAAAAAAAACTGTCGTAACACAGAAAAATCGTTTATTGCAATTGGCTACATATTTATAACCCTCAAAGAGGTTGATAAATTTCACAATAAATATAATCATTACAGGCTCATTTAGATAAATATTGACGTGACGTCACGAATGTAATGAAATAATTAAAATGCGTTTTTTTCTCAAAGCAGCATTTCTGTGTTATGACAGTTTTCTCGTGAGCGATATGCAAAAACATGAAACGTAAATTCATTCAAATGCTTTCTGCTCGGCACTATTGATGACAATCTGTTTACTACTGCGTATTATTCTCCGACGTAAATCAGACCAAGCATTTTTCGATTCCTACGACTCGGAAGTAGAGCTTGGACTATCCAGATTTTTTTTCTTCTAATAGCGGTATTATTTCGATATTATCAATTTGTAATACCGGAATACGGGTATTTCGACATTTTCCGATATTTCTGTGATACCTTGATCAAAAACGTTAGAAGGTTGAAAGTAAAGATGAAAGTCGTATAAATAATAGTGTATAGACAAGCGAAACCACAGTACTTATTAAGGGGTTAGGCCACAGTAACAGGTATAAAATCATGTGCGAATTTACCTTTTTTTCGTATGAAAAAGTGATTTACTCATAAAATTATTTACGCATCTATTTAGTATGAATATCAAGCTGTTAGAAAAAAAAAAAATATATATATATATATATATTCGATGTACAAAATGGCCGACTACTAATATTTTATTTTGTTATCTTTTTTGGGCGCTTCGCGGCGTGACATTTAGCATCGACAATTTTTTACCTATAACAAAAAACAAAAATTCTCGTCAATCTACATTAGAATACCTGGAGAAGTACGTACGGAATTTAAAAAATATTGTTTTATTCAAAAGTTGTAGGTATTTGAACTTAAGAAATGTATTTTCAATGAAAAATTTCGTTATAACTGCTCATAAACTGCTCATGAAATGAAAAGTTTTCGATTAATCGGAAATTCCGTACGTACTTCTCTGCGAAATGCAATTAGGAACATAACTTTTAATTTGAAGTAAATCGAGTGAAAATTGTTGAAATTATTTGTCACGCCAATTGGAAAAAAGCTGTTCCGAGAAGTTTCGAGTAGTCGGCCATTTTGTACATCGAAAAAAAATATATATTTTTTCTACTAGCTTGATATTTATACTAAATAGATGTGTAATTAATTTTATGAGTGAATCACTTTTTCATACGAAAAAAAAAATTGTTACTTTCGCACATGATTTTATACCCGTTTCTGTGGCCTAACCCCTTAAGGCTTCATTGACACACTTATATTTCGTCACGATTTTCACACACTGGGGCAATTTGATCCAGATAGTACTTCATCCACCTGCCACTAAACCTTCGGTCGGTTTTTACCGGGAAAAAATCAGCGATACACTTTAAACATTTTTTAATATATCTGCACAATTAAAATTTGGAAAATATCCAATAAAGTGGCTGTTCAAAATTATTTAAAATATTCCACTTTGCACAGGTGAGCAATTTTATTTAAAATTCGTCCGGGTCAAACTGACGCAGTGTGTCAACGTAGAGTTATAAATCAGTATTTTATTGAGATCATCATGTATTAGGCAGTATTACCATATCTGTGGCCCCTAATTCTTAAGGGGGTGAAACAGGGCTTTTAAAGTTTATACGAGACAACATATTTTTTGGTCAGATTTGCTTGGAATTTGGTAAAAATACACTCCAATGCAAAGAATTAAATATGTATTTCAGCAATTTCCAAAATGTAACTTTAAGGGGGTTAGACGAAAGTGTTAAGGTATATATGAAGAAAAAAAACCTATTTTTTACCAGATTTACTTGAAACTTACCGAATTGATTTTATATATAACACTATACCATGTTTTCCTCACTGTTTGGTGCATGTAGACACTCAACTAGTACTTTCAACTCCTTAACTGTGCATACTACACATACGTGAGCATTAAAAAAAACATCCAAACAAACCCAAACATTAAAACCCCTGTTTCACCTCCTTAAGCGTCGAATTTTGATTTTTACCACTCTTGAAAAAAATCTTATTTTTGGTCAAATATGCAGGCTGCGTGGTCAGTATTAGGGGCCACAGATATCGTAATATCTCCATTTATTATACATTTATAAGCATACTCTGCTACGTTTTTCATTATATTCAGCGCAACATACAAATAAATGAACAAAAATTAGAAACTTTTATCCAAGACCAATAAGTATTGTACAAGCAAAATTAGAATGAGGACGTATATGCCAGTCAGCGTAGTAGTAGCTACCGGAATGCAAACAAACGGCATGGTCACTTTCATTAAGGCCTTAGGCCACAGTAACGGGTATAAAATCATGTGCGAGTTCAACCTTTTTTTCGTATGAAAAAGTGATTCACTCATAAAATTAATTACACATCTATTTAGTATGAATATCAAGCTGTTATAAAATATATATATTTTTGTTCGATGTACAAAATGGCCGACTACTGGAATCTCCTCCAAACCGCTTTTTTCCAATTGGCGTGACAAATAACATCAACAATTTTCCCTCGATTTACTTCAAATTTAAACGTTACGTTCCTAATTGCATTTCGTAGAGAAGTACGTACGGAATTTTTGATTAATCGAAAACTTTTCATTTTATGAGCAGTTATGATGAAATTTTTCACTGAAAATTCATTTATTAAGTTCAAATACCTACAACTTTTGAATAAAACAATATTTTTGAGATTCCGTACATACTTCTCTAGGTATTCTAATGTAGATTGATAAGACTTTTTGTTTTTTGTTCTAGGTAAAAAATTTTGGATACTAAATGTCACGCCGCAGAGCGTCTAAAAAAAGATAAAAGAAAATATGCATAGTCGGCCATTTTGTACAAAAAAAAATTATTTTCTAACAGCTTGATATTCATGCTAGATGTGTAATTAATTTTATGAGTGAAACACTTTTTCATAGGAAAAAATTGTTAAATTCGCACATGATTTTATATCCGTTAGTGTGTCCTAAGTCCTCAACGGGATCGACATTGTTGAAACTGACCGATGAAAACCCAGGGCATCTGAAGTTGCTCTCAAGTAAAGTAGGTGACAATATTTTAAGGCTGTTAAACGTACAAAAACAAGTGGAGGTAACTTAAGTGGAAATAATAATAATTGTAATGATATTTCAATCTTTATAACCCTGATATCAAAATATCGGTATTATTCGAGTCCAATATAGGATTTTTGGTTCGTGCTCTACTCGGAAGCGATATAACGCTCGGCATTAAGGAGGAAGCCCAAAAAACACAAGTGGGCCACGAACTCAAACATCCGCCGATGGAGACCGCACAACGAAGATCACAATTCGGCTTACCTCTTTGTCGAATTCTTCCTCGTTCTCCATCCACATGTACTCGGAAAAGTCGCTGTCGCCAACCGGCTGCACGTCGACATCGGGTTCGTCGTTGTCGAGATACGCGATGACGCTCTCATGACCGTAGTACCCATTGCCCGAGCCGCCGTTGGGAATCTTCATCTTCATACCAGACTTGTTTGCCGATCTGCAACACATCGCGACGTTTACAACTTTCCTCGAAGCTCGTATCTCCAACGATTCCAAGAGGACTGTCGACGGTGCGAGACTTTCGAAGCTCCGCAGGCGCTTCCAAGGCGGAGGAGCGAGTAAATATTTGGAGAAAACAGGCGCGATGTTTTCGTGCAAATTTCCGTCGGGTATTACGAACTTTTCGCTGCACCTGCTTCGAAAATACTCGCCTCGGTGTTATTGCGGTAAACAAAAATAAAATTTAAAAAAGTGGGGACGTTCGATACGTACGTATGTACACACGTGTGTCTGTGTGTGGGTAAGGCGTCGCGGTGTTTTCGTAATTTTGTATGCAAGAGAGAGAAGCCGCGCGCGGGGTCAGCCAACCGAATGAGAATAGAATAACTTTACTCGTCAGGGTCGTTTATTTACTTGAATGCGTGCGCGCGGGCTCTTTCTCTTCGGCGCGTACAGCCGAATGAAATATTTATCGCTTTCAACGATGACAAATCTACGGTCCGAAAAAAATCGAACCTTGAAATTCGGGAGGGGCTCCTCGGATCACCTTGAAAAAGGAAGCAAATATTGTTTACGCTCCGAAAAGTCTATAGCCTCCTTTTTTTCTCACATATGGCAAAAGCATTCGTTCCTTCCCTCTCTCTCTCTCGCGCGCGTTCACGGGCTCGCGTACTTGTGCCTCTTGAAGAAACTTTGTAATTTAGGAACCTAAATTGGCGAAATACTGAGGATTTGGCCGACTTTTTCGTCTATCGATTCATAATACTCGAAAAAAAAAAGTGTCGGGGAAAAAAACGTCAAATTTGACAGATTGCACGCGCGGAGAGAGGGGAAGGAAAAAATGGCGCGCGAGGGGGGGTATTTTTTTTCGTGACGGGTCGCTTGGCGATCGCCCGTGGACACACACACACACACTCGCACGTGTGTCATAGCCGTGTACATTTTTTTTTGTTAAATCCCTGACATGTTCACTGTATAGTTTTTTCCCGCATTCGCTTTGAGTATCCTCTCCTCAATCACAAAATATTCAGCACGTACCTCACTGTAACGCGAACAACGACTGAACGTGCGAAATACGTTTATTTATGCGCACTAAATATAATGTTAAATCCGCGTCGTAAAACGCAAATTTTATGGTCGCTCTCCGGGCGAGATTCTCCTCGGTCAGTGCTGCCACCTCTGTGCCACTTTTCGAAACGTCATCTTTTTTTCTCCACTGGCATCGCATGTATCACCGCATCGCTCTTTTGACGCGAATTTCTTTTGCTCTTTTGCTAAAATTTGTTTAAGGCCTTTACGTAAGAATTACGCAAGAACGAGAGAAAATCTACAAAAAAGTTTTGTTCGGTAGTCGTAGATTCGTTTCGTTATTCCAACGATACTAGTGTCAATGCTGATGAAAGTCAATGCTTGCAGAACAAAAGCAGAATGTTATTTTGAACGTTTTTAGTGTTTGAAATATTTTGAATTGATCGCGAATATTCATTATAGAGCAAACTGTCGATTAATTATGTTTAACTGTGTATCCGGAAGTGTACAGCACTTATTATTTTATATATATATATATATATATATATATATAATTTAATAAATAAATCAGATCGAATGACTTTGTCCAAGGATGATTACCATATGAAACTTCCGGTCGCTATTCCTTAAGACCGGAAGTTTCATATGACAATCTCAAAAATAATCCTTGGACAAAGTCAACCTAACTGTTTTATTTATTAGTTATATATATATATAAGATTATATATATATATATACGCGCGCGCGCACACACACACACACACACACACACACACACACACACACACACACACACACACACACACACACACACATGAAACTTCCGGTCTTCATTCCTTATTGCGTATTACTGTGTGTGTGTCGGAGAAGACCGGAAGTGTCATATCGTAATCTTAAAAATCATCCTGGCACTATCATTCGAACTGTTTTATTCATAAAATTGATATTATTTATCAAACTAAAATGTTATAGCAAAGCTTTCCGCATCGTCGACATTTCTTCTTCCCAATAAAATATATTCAACACGTTGCTACCCGAAAATGCCCGATGAAAAATAATATCATGTTCCGGAACCGACAAAAATAACTTACATTTTCGAAACGAAAAAAGTTCAATGCGTTCGAAAAGTTTTCATCGCGTTGTTAAATTAACGTCTCAAATTTCAAAAAGGCGATCCGCTACATATGCACATCGAAGAATCGTTCGAAAAAGCCATCGAACTTGTTTTCGTTTAAAGTTGATTGACCTAAAAGTTACTAGGGGCGAGAAAGTACCGACCGTCGGTAACGACGAATGCAGCGCGGATGTAAAAAAAAGATGGCCGCTTGACTAGCGCGGTGTATTTACATCGAGGCGGAGCGTGAAATCCGATTGGTCGAGTCGTCTGACGTGCGTGTGTTGTTATTTCGTCAAAACAAAGCAACGTCTCGGAGGTCGGTAGCATTTTATCGCGACATTTCGTGGCGAGAAGTACGTCGTTCGACCGCGTCGCGTCCTCTCGACTCTTCGGTACTTCGCAAGTTCCGGCTCTTCATTTTCCTCCTCTCGCGACTACCGTGAAGTACTTGGAAAAAAAAGATTTCGCCCGTTCTCAGCTCGCGCGATCGTCGATTTTCTCGGGAAACGCGCGTGAAAAGCCGTGAAGCGTTCCCGAGCCTGTTTTGTTTTTATCCTTGTTGCGGCCATACTAGGCGGGAAGTCGCGAAGTGCGTGACAACAAAAAAGAAAAAAAGAAGAGTCGAGTACAGAGAATGTCGTCGACGGGGAAATTCACGTCGGACGATCTTGGTGGTGAGTTTTGTATTTTCGATTCAAATACATTGCGGATGTGGCACTAGGGACAGCGAAGTTCGCTGCGTTGCGACACGACAGCTGTCAGACTGACGTAGCCGCCATTTCGCGGCGTCGGTAGCCGCACGTAAACAAACCGACGTACCGCACGCACGGAGTATAGATCGTTCTGCGTCGCAATAGTCATTCTCGCTCTCTCGCTCTTACACGCTCCATGCAAACTCATAAAAGTCAGATTTTCATCGTGATTTGCAGAAACTCTTCGATTGCCGACAAATTGGCATGTCCGATTTTTTTTAACGCTTTATCGCCACGCTTCTTTGTTTTCTTACTCGTGGTCTTTCTGCCCGTGCATAACCTCAAGATGGACTTGTAAATATTCCGGAAAAGCTGATGAGCGACGAACACGAGGCTTTTTCGTGCCTCGTAAATTGTGTCAAGGAGAAAGGAGATCCCTAGCGCCAGTGGGCTCGCGTGCTCTTTCTTTGTTCGTAAAAATGCGCCCCGAGCGGGCAAATACGAGACTATCATTTTTACTCTCACGTTAGACGTTTTTACGCCGTTTTTTTTACTCTCGTATTTTTGCTGGACTGGAAACTGTTTCTATTTGAAATCATGACCTCAAGGACGTGCCGGTCGTACAGTCACGTAGGAAAACTTATTTTAATGGGAAGGAGATTTTGTTTCTTTTTATCGATATACGCGTGATACGGGATACGTCGTTTTAAATTAAGGAGGTTGAAGTGTTAGCCAGAATCCAAAAATGTACTTTTGAAAAATATATACTATTGTTTAGACTATACTGAGTGTTTACAATTTTTTTTAAATTCTTGTCACCACAAAACACCAGAGATAAAAATAGTTTAATATATGTAATTTAACGTACAGTTAGATGGGCAAGAAGTTGACGCTACGGGTGATGTATTTTTTTTTTTTCTATTTAGCACCAAGATAAATCATTTCTAAAAACGGATTAACGCAAACTAAATCTTTGTACACATTTCGAGAGAGAAAAAACCCATCATGCCTATCATCAACTATATATTCGATATTGTACCATTGAGGTTTAATAAAAAATTAAGAATCTTGGGTGGCTAACGAAGAGCATTGCTGTCAACCTCAATGTCCGCGAAGTTGCCGCATTTCGGCAACACTTTATATTAATTAATGGTTATAATGAATAATCTCGTGATATAAATATGAATAGGCATAACTATGACTCACAAATTTATTCTGAGTTGTGAGGTGTATAAAACGTTCGCTGACGCTGTTTAAAAAAAATCATAATCGTCGATAACGTTATACTTTTTCAAGTTGGTAGTAAAAAAAGTTCTTATTTACGTAATAAAAATATATAAATGCATAATTTTGCTCTTTAATTATATATTTCATGAAAAATTAGAATCTACAGAACAAATCTATACCTCGTATGCATTTTTATGAGGTTCATTAAAAAAAGATTTCACAAACGGTCATTTGAGTCAACTGGACTGCTCCAACCTCCTCAAAACGTGCATTAAAATCGAATTTTATTTTAATTGCCTTGGCGAGCATTCATATTCTGTTTTCTCAATCGAAACATAATGGAAAATGTGTCACAAATAAGTTGTTAACGATGATATACGCAAAAATTCGGAAAATGAAATTCTCGAGCATAACCTCAAATTCGCGTACTTTTTGGCGAAGCGCTCGCCGCCATTTCAGAAAGAGTGACACTCGAGTATATTTTTTCCCGCGAGCGTGAGAAATGGGGAATTCTTTTGGACATGTGACAGGGCTCAATAAAAGTGAATCACAAAAGAAAGCGTAATTTGTGTTGTTGACCCTGCGCGGGCTGCGTCCGCAACACAGCGACGGGAGTCGCACGTAGTTTTACGAGGGCGGAAAAATTGCTCGGTGTGTGGCGTGCTAATTGCAAATAATCGTAGAGTCGACACGTGGCGAGTGCGTCAATCTGGTGGAATTGCAGAACGCGCCGAACAAACGCGCGGCGCATCGCCGTCGAGCGGACTTGGGGAGGGGATGCGGCGAATGGGAACTCGAAGGGGGCGTGGCTAGCGAGCCGCGTCTACGCGAAAGTCCACGCGCACGAATTTCTCTCCGACGGATTTTCCGCTTTTGCTCGGAATATCCGACGAAATTATTCGACTGACTTAATTTATTTTTCAACGATACATATCGCCGAAATATTCTCTCTCAAGTCAAGGACGCGTGTTTTTTCCGTTCAAAGGCTCGGATTATTCGATGGTGAGCGCACGAACGAAAGAGACTCGCGTGATGCTCGACGGAAGTTGCGCGCTAGAGTTGTACGGCGTACGGAAAAGCGATTCTCGATATGCACAAAGGGCCGCTTGAGAGGAAAAAGCACACACGCGACACGCGATGCCAGATACGAGGCGTGTGCGCCTTCTCGACTCTTGGAACATATCGGGCTTTTCTTTTACTCTTTCAAGCTAACATCGGTGCATACCATATTGCAATCTGACTTGAGAGTGGGACTTCAAAATATGTATATATTAAAAATAGCCGCGTCAATTTCCTGTCAAAAGTGGTAAAACGTGGTTTTCACGAAACGGTCGCGATACAATGAAAGGAGGACGTGCGTGATAAGGGTACAGAGGGCGTACTTGATAAGGCTACAGAGGGGTTGGAGATAGGGACGTAATAATCCGAGCATTGAAAAACACGCTGAAAAAGATCAGAACGAAAAATTTATAAATATTTTCCAAAACTGCAAAATGAGAGAACGTTTACAAGTAAATAGAAATCTTGAAGAGTATTTTAAGAAATCAAAAATAAGAAATATTCATTGATATTTGAAAAGTGCTCAAAACAGCCAATAAAATACCTAAAAAATTGGAAAAAATGACAAAATATCATAAAGTTAAAAAAAATACAGAATAAAAGGAGAGCGTAATGACATTTTTTAAAGTATTTCAAGAACGTAAAAAATAAGATATATTAATTAGTATTCAAACAAAATTTCGAAATATCGAATAGATTTCGTAAAAATTTCGAAAAATAATTGAATATTTTAAAAAATCGCTAAAATTAAAAAATATAAAGAATAATTTATTCATTTTTCAAAAATGTTTGAAAATAAGGAATAAAATTTGTAAAAAGTTTAAATAAAAGGAAACAAAATTCCGACACATTTTCGAGAAAAGAAAGAAAACAAATAGTTTACAAACAAAAATCTTTAAAGTACTCCTTTTATTAACCCGAATATTTATCAATTAACTGCTTTTCGTCGATAATCCAGTAAAAATACATCTCAGTATACTGGTAGAATTTGAAGCCAAGTTACCGAACTTTTAGCGAAAAATTACGACAAAAAATCGTTTCACTTATACATCACTTTATAAAGATGGCACGGTGGCCACATTTCTATTTGATAATTTATACACTAAATAACTCTAGATTCCTAAATAAACCGCTCAGCGCGTGTAAACAAAATCTAAAGTTTCCGTAACGACAATAAAAACAAGGGCTCACCGAATGTTTAGAGAAAATATTAACGATAAAACTTATAAAAATGTGACAAGCAGAAGAATTTTCGTAGCCGCGACTTGTCAGAAAAAAGGTAAAAATGTACTAAAATGGGCGAATTTTTTTTTATTCCAGTTTATCGTTGGATATAATAATTGATTGTGACTTTTTGTTCAGCGCCACTGTAATTTACCAATGATTAAGAAGGGCCCTGCTTATACCACAAAACACAGCCCTCCACGAATACTTTTAAAGTATTTCAAAAAGTTCAAAAATAAGAACTTTCCATCAATATTTCAAAAATGTTGAAAAATACCGAATCCGATCCAAAAAAGTGGAATGAAAAAATAATATTTTTTAGCTCGTTGGGTACACTCACCAATTTATCAGATTCCGCGCGATTCCGAAGTAATTATACATCACGAAACAGAATTGTCTATTCATGCAACTCGATAGCATTTTTACGAGCAGGCAAACGCGATAAGTGCAGCGACGCGAATTTCCGGGCATTATTCCCTCGTCATTTTTCATCCTCGAATGTCCGCTATCTGCGAAGCGATAGTAAAAAAATGCATTTGTTGGGACACGGTGAACGAGAAGCACTTTTCAAATGATAGAGATTTTTCGTGTCGCGTTCAATTGGACGCGTTTATTGTCATTGCGACTGCCAGAGTTGAACTCGATTCTCGGTCGCCTGTATTCTCATTAAAAAAATAAACGTTATGTGTACTGCGGGAGGCAGGAACAAGGCTGTTTGTTATCAACGCGAGTACACCGTGGCACGAGTAGTGCAGAGTTGGCAAATGGGACTCTCCCTCCTAGACTTATCAGCAATATTGAAAAACAGCAGCGAAGAAAAACGGAAAAATATATAATGTTGAAGTGCAGATAAAGCTCGTCGATGCAGTAACCGCGTACAAGTGATAAGACGTTTTATCGCGCAACTTTTGACATCGACGATTCGCGGTGGGACGAACTTTTTTCGCAGTACCAGCTGGGTCAACGAAAGATTTACAAAAAAATAGTTGGCTGGATTCGTTCTTCCTTGGATCTGTGCAACTATACTCGTTTCGATGTGCACAGCGAGCGCGGAGGGTTGGGCGAATCGGACAATAAAGAAGTACAAAGTGATCTCAATTTAGCGAGGCCAATAACTCGTGCGTGACTTGTCACACACAGGCGCGACTGACAAGATATCCACCAGGACGGTATACATCTATACAGTCAAGTTTTTCGCGTCTTTGGCTGACTCTTCATTTATTTCGGTCCTTTTGTTTGAGCCAAAGAAAATACAGGTACGACGTACCCACTCGTCATACAGAGTGCCGCAAAAGTAGCGCCGAATCCTTGCACACGGGTAGAACGGGCTATTTCGAGGTGAAAAGTCCTCTTCCGTTTTTTTCTCCGATGCACCGTTGCTGAGATATTAAATCTTTAAGGACAGCCAATCCGGTGCGCCGGCCTGTTTTCCACTAGACTCGAGCCTATCCGCGGCTGCGCGCGACCCCCGCCCGCTCCCCGCCGCACGCCGGCCCCGCCCCGTTCGGTCCGTTTCGCACAGTCGGCGCGCCTGATTGGTCAGCAGTCGTCAATTAATATGCAAACAACGGTACGTCGTAGAGAAAAATGCATAAGGACTTTTTCGCTCAGAATTTCGCGATCTACAAGTACCGCACGAAAGCCCGCATGGTTTTCGGGTCACCCAGTAGATCGTCGCTCGTCGAAACGAACACCGATAAAGAGAGATTCACCCGAGACTATATTTATCCGCGAAGAGTCGCATACGTGACCGGAGCCAGGAATTCGCTTCGCGGGAATTTCCTCTCAAAGGACATTCGTCCCCCGCGTCTAACCTTGGAGAAACTTTTCGACCACTGCATAAATTACTTTGATACACAATCTAACGAATGAATTCTTCGCGTCCTTCTCTCGATTGTCCATGAAGAAAAAAAAATGACATCGAACGCACACGACGAGTTCGGATTACGTTACCTCGCGCTCTCGCGAAGCGGATAAAAGCGCTGGCCCTTGCATTCACAACAGTCGGCTTACAGTCTAGACGAACAATTACCAGCGACCGGGCAAACGAGAAGTCAGGAAAATTTGTGTTCCTCCGCGGCATCGAGTTAGCGTGATTGCATAAAGCTGAGTATAATTGACGCCACCGCTCTCAAATGGGAACAAAGAACACGTAACCTTAGACCTCGGAAAGCTTGCCTCAGAGTTTCGTCTTACAATGTCGGGCCTTGTTTCTTCGCGATGTGGAAGGAAATAAAGAGGCGAAGATTTCAACTCTTCGTTTCGGTCTAGAGCTTGGACTATCGGAGCTTATTCTATTACCGGTATTATTTCTATATCAACAAGTTGCGATATCGGAATACCGATTTTTTCGATACCTTCCGGTATTCGTGGGAAACCGAAGGTTTCGTGATTAAAAACTTTTTAAGCTTGAAAGTGAAGATGGAAGTTGGAAAAATTATAACACTATTGTGTTAAGGGGCTATACCAGTGTGATACTTTCAAGGAATCGATTTTTTTGCCTTTTTCAACAGTTTATACTTTCAAGAATATCATTATCATTTATATCAATATCACTTTATCTTGCAAAAATTGATAGTTAAATCTTTAAACGCGTTTTTCTCGAAATGAGATTTTTCAAATTTGCTGACATTGTAACTTAAAGAGCAATTATCCGATTGACTTGAAATTTGAACTGAGTACTCTTGAATATATTCACTCTACAATGACGTAGGATATTTTTGATTGGATGAAAATTGACGATTCGGCATTGAAAAAAACGACCATTTTATAGGCAAGAAAACAGACTTTTTTCACAACTACGCCATTTTGTTAGATTTTGATATTTTTCGAAAATCCTACGTCATTGTACAGGAATTACCTTCCAGTTAAACGACATTTTTTCCTTTTTCGGTTTCAGCTACTCAATCGGCCGGAATCATGTCAGCAGTGGAGGAGCTTTTTTTTGGCGCCTGCGAAGGCAGCGCATAAATGGCTTGGATCTCAACATTTTTCTACGAAAAAAATGTGTAATATAGGTCAAATATAGCCAAATATATTCTCAATTTTCCGAATCATTTACTTGAGTACTTTTCTTCCAAAAAATTCCCGAAAATCATCCAAATTTTCAGCGTTCACGCTGGTATAGCCCCTTAAACGGGAATAATAACAATTATAATGAGATTTTAGTTCTTTCAACTCTGATATCGAATTATCGGTACAATTCGAGACCAATATCGGTGTTTCGAGATCGGATTTTTGGTCTGATATTTTGGTTTTTCGATATCATCGAAAACCGGTATCCATGCTCCATTTCGGTCACGTACGATTGTCGCCGGACAAACGTATTCGCAAGGGGCGGAAGGGGGGGTGGGGTGGCCTACGTGACTCGAGTCAGCGACGTCCAGTGGACGCATCGGGCTTCGCCAATGTCTGTTTTTTCCCCCCGTAATGCGCTCATTTTGCACTGGACCAGCGATATTTGTCGAATCCAAGACCCAGGACGTTGCCCTACCGAATTCTTTCCCTTCAACCAGCGCCACCGTAAACTCGCAGCAGAAATCTTTCGATCGAGGGCATGTTCAAGGTCAACGCAACCTCACGCGGAGCTTGAAGGTTTTATTTTGCCCTATATATTATTCAGTTCTGAGAAATCATACGTCGGAATTTTCAACTCTCTCTCACTCTCGCTCTCTCTCTCTCTCTCTCTCTCTCTCTCTCTCTCTCTCTCTTTTCTCTCTCTCTCTCTCGCTCTCTCGCTCTCCACCTCTCTCTCGTCATTCCTGTCACGGTGGGCCGTATTTTGGGGGTCGTAAGCAGGGCCCTTTTGAATTATTGGTCGATTACAGTGACCCTTAATGAAAATTAGTCACAATCAATTACACAGGCCTACAAGAAACATTTTTTTGGTGCTTAGGATTTTAGAACAGCTTTTAGCTTTATTTTGGGGCGCTGAATCTAAATGTGAAATCAGGTTTTCTCTATCTGCTCTACTTTTTTAGATCAGTGTTTTGTGAACGTGCAATTCTACGCGAAATGTGTAGTTCTAGCCCCATTTTGTGCAGTTCTAAATCACATACAAGGATTCGTTCCTGTACATTTGCCCTATTGTCAGTCTGCCGTCCAGTTAGTTTTAGGAAAATCCACCAGATGGGGTAAGCATCCGGTAACGCAAGGGGTTAGGCCACAGTAACGGATATAAAATCATGTGCGAATTAAACAAATTTTTCTTCCATCCTCCATGTGGCCTCCATCCGGAAGCCAAATTTTTCTTCGTATGACAAAGGGATTCACTCATGAAATTAATTACACATCTATTTAGTATGAATATCAAGCTGTTAGAAAATATATATATTTTTTTCGATGTAAAATGGCCGACTATTAATATTTTCTTTTGTTATCTTTTTTAGGCGCTCCGCGTCGTGACATTTAGCATCCACAATTTTTTACCGAGAACAAAAAACAAAAATTCTCGTCAATCTACATTGGAATACCTAGAGAAGTACGTACGGAATTAAGAAAATATTGTTTTATTCGAAAGTTGTAGGTATGTGAACTTGAGAAATGAATTTTCAGTGAAAAATTTAGTTATAACTGGTCATAAACTGCTTATAAAATGAAAAGTTTTCGATTAATCAGAAATTCCGCACGTACTTCTCTGCGAAATGCAATTAGGAACATAACTTTTAAATTTGAAGTAAAACGAGTTAAAATTGTTGAAGTTATTCGTTACGCCAATTGGAAAAAAGTTGTTTCGAGAAGTTTCGAATAGTCGGCCATTTTGTACATAAAAAGAAATATTTATTTTTTCTAACAGCTTGATATTCATACTAAATGGATGTGTAATTAATTTGACGAGTGAATCACTTTTTCATACGAAAAAAATGGCTAAATTCGCAAAAAAAATGGCCTAACCCCTTAAGGAATCATCACAGTGTGAACGCCGAAAAATAGGCGATTTTTTTTAGGTGCATAGGCTAAGCTACTCGGTCTCATTTTTTTACAAATTGAAACACTAATAAAGAATACAAAATGATATTTTTTAATTTCTTTATTTATTGTTTAACATTGTTTTCATTTGCGGAAAATTGCGTCGCAAAAAATGGTGTCCGATGGTGGTCAGGATTGCGGCCGCAAATTTTATCTGAAACAAAAATTTCAAAATGATTATTAATCTGTAGGAAAGCCGCAATGTTCCTATGCAGGTTTTTTTAGTGAAATTTAACAAAATGGCGGCGGTTTGAACAAAAATTATCAAATTTAGCCGTTTTTTCGAAAGTTAAAAAAAAAAATAGGAAGATTAAAAAAAGCTTCCATAGCAACATAAGGAATGACGTGAAGAATGTTATGTTAAAATTTCAAACGAATAGCTTGAAGCCTCTTTCTTTGAGCGTGGCCACCGTTTAAAAAAACACTATTCCAAGAAAAACGCGTTTGAAGTTCAGAGAAAGGATGTTAAGAAAGGCTTAACTTTTTCTAAGAAAGGCGACCGAAATAATTCGAATTTCGATCTAAAAATTGGACAGAACGTTTATAACCGCGTATACTATCGGATAATGCAACAAAAAAATCGATTATTTGAAAATTTTACGCTGATGATACCTCAAGTGACCTTCAACGCTTCAACTAGAGTTGAGGTTAGTTTGTGAGTTCTCGCCGTGCAGGGTATATCGAAGTTCGCCTCGCGTGATATTTGTGTTTAGAAAAGAGTTATAAAGTTAACCTAAATATAATAATAAACATTCCGTATTTAGTTTTTTTATTTGATCCATGGATTTAATTTAAAATAGTGCAACTTATATTTCACTAAAATGGTATATCTTAGGAATTTGAGCTCCTGGACAAAAAAAACTAATACCATATCTGAATTCAGAGGATCAAATTTATATAAAATCAGCTCCAAATACCCCGGCACGAAAACAACCGTTGGCCTGTGTTATTATACCCAACGACAAACTGGAATAAAAAATTTCGCGTAAATTTAATAGATTCGGACATTTCGATATTTTCTCCGAATAGTCGTGGCTACGAAAATTCTTCCGCTAGTCACATTTTTCTGTTTTATCATTAACATTTTCTTTGAAACATGCAGCGCCCCCTGTTTTTAATGTCGTTACGGAATCTTTAGAATTTTTAGACACGTCGAGCAATTTATAGGCCTCCGAAGTAACTTTCGTGGTGGCGCTGCGCAACGGCTGCCGGTGGCAAAACTTGGATTGGCGCATGGCGGTTAAGTCAAACCGGCAAAAACACGAAAGAGCTAGGCTTGAGCAAGCATAATCGATTGTAGATCTCACATTGTGAATGGAATGTGCTTGTAAATAAAATAAAATAGTGTGATGGAACTAATAACGATTACTTGCGGATTTCAATGTATCCTCATGACTTCCTTTCGCCCTAAAAGCATATCTAAAGGTATGTGACGAAGAGAATGTTAATGAAATTGCATACATTGGCTGCACACAAATTATTTTCTGCCGTACAACAAAATTTCTGTTTAAATTATTGTTTGCATCGGAAATTTATATAAAGGATGTTGTAATATAGGGAGAAAACTACGATAGTCATCATATATCCGGAAGTTCGCGAAATTGTTGCTGGTGAGAAAAGGACTGTGACGGGACAAGTTCTTCCTCAAACACGCGTCAACAATCCCAAATATGACGTGAAACGTTGCTTTTACAACGTAAACGTCACACGCGGTACTGTCATTCACGCAAACACCTGGTTTAAATGGCGACCGGCATACTGCACTAGCAGACGAAAACCAATCCAAGTTTTGCCAAAATTCGCCGCAAGGGCTGCGCCACTAGAGTTACTTAGGAGGCTTATACGAGACATCTAAAGTCATTTAATGTATAAATTAATAGATAGAAATGTGGCCAGCGTGTCATCTCCATAAAGTGCTGTATAGATGAGACGATTTTTGTAGTCGTAATTTTTCGATAAAAGTTCGGTAACTTGGCTTGAAATTATCACCAGTATACTGAGATCTATTTTTCTTTGATTATAGACGAAAATCAGTTAATTGTTGAATTTTCGGGTTTGTGAAGGGAATACCTTATGTCACGTGGTACAGCTTGTACTTCTAAGAGCCTTCGAGTTCCTTTTTCTCGTGACATTTGCAAACAGCCCGTTTATCGTAATTGTTGACGCTCTCGTCGTGATTTAAATCTTCCCTCATTGTTTTGCCCATCTGGCCCTCTGTATATTCAACCTTCCATGTCAGCTGCCTCGTTTCTTTTGCATATTATGTTACGGATTTTTCGAAGCGAAGCCCGCAGCGTGTCAGGACGCGCGTGCCTTATCGCGATCATCGAAGGCTCTCGCGTGGTGACTGCGCGCGCTCCAGCGACGTACAAATGCGCCGGAGGAAGGGAGGGGGAAGGAAACAACGTTGGGTCTTCCTAGCTTATCGATCGGGCACTCTCAAGTGGTCTGGACTGCTGGATTACGAACTTTTGCGCAAAGATGTTTACACACGCACACGTATTAAGTGCTTACCGGCGAAAAGTATTTACAAATTCACCTTACCCATTTGCAATCGAGACGAAGAGTTGCGGATCTCGTCCTAGAGAGGGTGTGAACGGACGTTCGTGATATTGTTGAAGGTAGTTCTATCGCTTCACACTAGTCATACTACTGATCATACTTGAGATTTGTACAATTTATATTTTGAACATATGCAAAGAAGAAATTGTAATAACGAAATTTTCCATGTGTAAACTGTTTAATAAATGATCACATTTAATTAGAAAAATGAAAAAATAGTTATTCCAACGATTCGCGCAGTATTTCTAGGTTTGATATTTGGCAATATTGGTTCTATCTCCGTCTCTTTTTACGCAACCAGGCGAGTTTAACCTCCATGCCTTTCATCGTCGATCTGTCAAAACAATGTCAAGTGCGGGAAATATAAAGCATTGTATTCGGGCCACGACTGGTAAAAAGCGTGGAAAATTTGTGTCGGCGAAATATGTCGGTTAAAAATGAAATATGTGTGGAAATTCGAACGAGTTAGATGAGGTTAGGACTACAGTCAGCTGTTGCCTTGCTGTCACGTCTCTTTATCGTAGCAAGTGGTAATAAATCCAATACCGGAAGTTCAAATTAAACTTGATATTACATAAAAATTAGGTCAATAAGCGTAATTTTTTCTGAAAGCACTGGATTACTACAAGTGTTGAGTATGTAAATCGGATTATTTTTAAGAATCTGACGGATTGCCACTATTATATACACTTTTGTAACGACCGGAAATTGGGTTTTTGTATGTCGTCTCGGAATTCCTTCACAAAAATACGCATTTTTAATATTCCTTTCCTCTGTAATTAGGTCGAAAAACGACCCTGAAATTTTCCAGAGACGATTATTAATATATTTGGTGAAGCTCAGAAAAAATTATGAAAATCCTATGGATTGAAGCCTGGCGATAGGACTACCTTAAGGCGTAGTAGAAGATGTACCAGGTGACATAAGAGTGCGAGAGAGATAGCTGAAATCTTCGAACAGAGATTTTTCAGAGATGACTAATATTTAAGGCAAAAGAAAAGCGTCAAGGTCTGCGACAGGAAATTCTCCGGAGCCTAATGCTTTTGTTTTACACAAAAAACTTTACCATTTGTAAGAAAACTGGGTTGGAACATTTGTGAGGTTGTGTTCACCTGTCCTTAAGGAGGTTGAAGCGTTAACCACAATCCAAGATTTAAAAAAATGTATATATATATAGGGTGAGTCACGGGAAAATGAATACCTGAATATGTCTGTTGGATTTGAAAGTACGAAGCATACTTCGTTCTTTCAAATTCCGATATTCTTATTGACGTAATAAAAATATAAAAATGCACAATTTTGCTCTTCACTCATATATTTTATGAAATATTAGCATCCACAGAATAAATCAATACCTCGGGTGCATTTTAATGAGGTTCATTAAAAAAAAATTAACAAACCGTCATTTGACTCAACTCGACCGCTCCAACCTCGTTAATAGCATTTTAATTGGTACGAACAATATTATTTGAAGTTTCGGTTTTTGGCCGCTGAAATTTCAAACAATTCACAGTCGAGCTTGTTTTAACTTTCATCACAAATTAATGATTCGATTTATAGACTGCACAACTCAAAGTGAAGACGAAATGAATAATGAAATTAAATGACGTAATTAGCCTATATTATAAATAATAATATCTAATGTATTTCAGCCGTGTTTTTGTATTATCATTATGATTATTACGGAAAAGTTAATTAAAAGTTTAGAAAATTGTACCTACAATTACGTTCTTTCTTAGCGACTGTTAATAATGAAGCAATTAAACCAAAGATACGAAGACAAAATTATATACTTTCGGCGATTTCAGAATAACATCGTTTAGAGTTATGGCAAAAAAGTTTCACTTGAATCGTGCTTTCGGAAAACTGCATCCAAACAATTCTCCGCGACGTTTTGTACTCTCTAGACCTTCAACATAGTTCTGCAATTTTTTATACTCGGAAATTCGCCCATATAGTATTATTTATTTATACATGTATTTATATATTTATTTATTGATTTATTAAATTGCCAGATTGAATACGTTCAACGCAGCTGAGCATCACACGACGAAGTAGAAGAGACTCCTCGGGGTCATTATTACGCATCTATTTTTAGGCTATTTGAGCCACGGGGCAGTGCATTCAACTATATGCGTATACGAGCCATCCAATAAATAATACGTACTGTACGCGTTTCCTGATTGAGTTAAACTACTCTATCTCTTCCTCTGTGTCCCCCTCTCTCACTCGCGTTCATTCATGCTATATCTAGCGAAATTTCCGTAGCCCGGCTATCCCTTTATCCCTTATTATCGCTCTCATCCTTCGGAATCGACATACGCCAGTTATACAGGGCGTCTCAAAATGACCTGTCATTTAAATTTATTAATGATACTTATTATTTATTTGAGAAGTACGAATATTTTCATTCTTAGGTACAGGGTTGCCAAATTTGTAATGAAAAAGTAATGCATTATGCATTACTTTTTTTAATGGGTAGAGAAAAAATATTTCATTACGCATTACATTACATTCAGTAATGCAAAAAACTACATTCCTCTTTACATTATATTTTGTAATGTAAACAATTTTCGTAACTCATAACATTGGATTTTGTAATGTAAAAAACCCCCATTACTCATTACATTACATTTTGTAATATGAAATATGTTTATTACAAAATGCCACGTAATCAGCAATGGACATTTTTTACATTACAACGTGTAATGTAATGAGTAACGGACATTTTTTACATTACAAAATTTAATGTAATGAGGAATGGAATTTTTTACGTTACAAAATATATGGTAGTGAGTAATGGAATTTGTTCACGTTACTAATGTAATGTAAAAAATCTCCATTACTCATTACAAGGCAATAATGGTTATTATTCGTTTTCCACCAGGTCAGATCGACCCAGTGCAAAAACCGCTGCCCTTAATGGGAAACGAATAATAATCTTCATTACATTGTAATGAGTAATGGGGATTTTTTACATTGCATTGCATTAGTAATGTGAAAAAAATCCATTACTCATTACCTTGTATTTTGTAATGTGAAAAAATTCCATTGCTCATTACATGACATTTTGTAACGTAAATAAATTTCATTGCTCATTACATTGGACTTTGCAATGTAAAAAAATTCCATTACCCATTACATTGTAATGGGTAATGAAAATATTTCACATTACAAAATGTAATGTAATGAGGAATGGAAATTTTTTACATTACACGATTCAATTCAATGTTTAATGAAACTTTTTTACATTACAAAATCCAATGTAATGAGTAACGGTTATTGTTTGCATTACAAAATGTAATGTAACGAGTAATGGAAATTTGTTACATTACTGGATGTAATGTAATGGGTAATGAAATTTTTTTTCATTACTCAATGCAAGGTAATGAGTTACGAAAACGCTAGTGCATTACAAAAAGTAATGCATTATTTGCAACCTTGCTGAGGTATTATCACAGTGTGACGGGTCGAAAATAGCGTTTTTTCGCGATATTTTTTTCGATGGTTGAAATACACCAATCAGTCTAATATTTTTTATGTCAAATCAAAGTACTCATGAAGAAGAGAAAATACATTTTTTTAAATTCGTTTCCTATTTATTTACATTTTTTAAACTGTTCAAATGTCTTCGAAAAAAAGGAGTCCCCATGGTGCATTTACAAAATTCGTAAAGAACTGATTGATTAGTATGAAAGCCCCTATTTTGCTATGGAAGTTTAAAAAAATCAAAATTGACAAAATGTCGGCGTTTTGAAAAAGAAGTATCAAATTTAACATACTTTTTCGACAGTATCTCGTTAAAAAATATGAAGATTTAAAAAAAGCTTCCATAGCAAGATAAATAATGGCATGAGGAATGTAGTGCCGAAATTTGAGACGAATAGCTTCAAAACCCTTCCTTTGCGAGTGTCCACCGTTTTGAAAAACGACATTTCGAGAAAATCGCGGGTAGGGTGCCACAAGGGTAGCAAACCCAAACATGTGATGATATTGAAGATTGGATCGTTGGAGCGCAAAGTCTCCTAGCCTAAACCCTTTTTTTTGACAAATTTAGGCTACGAAAATTACTGAAACTTTTCTTAAGTTTCTCATGAGAAATGAACAGCACTAATTTGGAGAATAACATTCTGGATGATAAAGAAAATAAATGAAATAATAATAAAACAGGTTTCGTTACGTTCCAATTGGGCAAACTTCAACATCGTAACACGTGCGTGTGCTTACGAATCAATTACTTAATATTATTGGTGATAAAGTCTGAAAAAAAATATTTTAGCTGAGTACATGCGTCATTGGGGGATGCCAACGAATAATTTATTGGAAAAAAATCGACGTTTTGGCTGTTTTAATAATTATATGTTCCATCGAACCGACTCGGAATGATGAAACATTTTAGGGCTTTATCTTCATATTTCGATGACGTTGAAGTTTACATCGTTGGAATGCAACGTTTTTTTTCCTTTTTAAAAATCATTATCCAAAGACTTTTTTGCAAATTTTGCAATTTTCGAACGTCAAAACTTTTGAGCGATTTTCATATTCCAAGAAAGCCAAAAATTTGAGTAATTGAAAAGAACTGATTTTCGTTGCATTTCAACGTTTCAAACTTCGACGTCATATATTTCGTTGGTCACACGTGGATATAATTAAAATTTGTATCGAAGGAATGCATAAAAATTTACGACGTTGAAGTTTGCATCGTTGGAACGCAATGAAAATTAATATTTCCAAATAAATTGAAAGTATTTTGGCTCTTCCGTCTACAAAAATCGCACAATAATTTGCCAAAATACTCATTCAGCATTTTTATAACGAAAAAGATCTTGATAATAATAAAAATGACAAAATTAAAGTATAAAAAAGAACTTCCGTTGCGTTCCAACGATGCAAACTTCAACGGCATAAAAATTCTCGACAATTCTTCATTTTCATTATTATCGAAAATCACATTTTGAAGAATCTGCTTCTAGATCGCTGAATAATAATCCTAAAAAATGTTCGCGCGATTTTGACAGCTTGAACATGTCAAAAAGAATTTGCGAAAAATTTTAAAATTCTTACATTCCAACGATGCAAACTTCATCGTCATCTGCGAATGACCAATTTCGTTGATCCAAGCGACTTTGTTATTCCGTATAAATGACTAATATTGCAATATCATCAGGTCCATCTGTACATGCGTTTTATTTTGAGTCCGAAATTAATCAGGTAGGGTTATAATGCCACGTTGAAACGCCACACATTATCGCGATACTGCAACGTCCGCAATCACGAGTTTTTCCTCATCCATCAGTTGTATCGTTACGTTGTTATTAGCTCGCACTCTTATCGGCCCGCCGTGAAACTCGAACGTTTTATCTTCGCTCGACCCGAATGATATTCCTCCACTATTCACGATTAATCCCAATCTGTTCGAAGTTTTTCGAGTGTCTGTTTGGCTTTGTTTTATACTGTCTTTTTTTTTCCTTCGTCCATTCATCGGAATTGCGTTTCGAGATGAAAAAAAATCGTGGCCATTGATCGAATTCGCGGGAGCCCTCGGCGCGCTCGTACAATAACAACGACGATCCCTCGTAGAACGTGCCAGACTCTCCAATTTACGCATGTTTATTCTTACGTAGTCCTTGGAATACACGTAATCTCCGCCATTCTCCATACCCGGCGTTTTGATTATACTCGATCTATTTTAATTTTTCGTTGTTTTTTGTTCCACGGCTCGCTATGGAAATTTTCATTTCAATATATATATATATATATATATATATATATATGGGTAATTCCACCAATTCTGTGTCAAAGTTGTACCGGGTGATCTGAATTTAGCAAAACTAAGAATGGTCATCTGAAAGGTCATATGAAAAAAGTCATATGAAGAAATGACGGCTCACAGTTTTCAAATTTTGTAAAACACCAAATTTTCAAATGCCCATAACTTCTTTCCAATTATAGCTAGAGAAATGTTTAAAAACACTTTTTTAGTGAAATACATGATCTGTTTGAAAAAAATATGAAATTCTGGGTTGTTTTAAAAATTACGAAAATCACGTTCAAAGTACAAAAATTGATTTTTCGGGCCTTGCCTCATTTTTCCCGGTTTTGAAAGTATTTTTTTCGATAAATTCAGAATTTTTTACATCGAAATAAATTTTAAACGAGATGGGATCTCTAAAACATCAGCCTCAGAAAAATTAAATTAAAATTTTTCCCTTTTTCCTTTATTTTATTTGATAATGAAAATTATTGTTATTATTATTTTTATTTTATAAATTTGTAAGTGAGAGATTTTATAACCTCAAAACCAACAGTAGCTATTGAAATTAAATGATCATTTTTTTTAATTTGCTGATGTGACATAACATTACGTTATAAAAACTCTAAATGTTTATGTACGTAATAAAAATGCCATTAAAGATGTAAGGTTGATTTAAATAAATGTCATGGAAAATGAAATTCATATCTATAGATATGAATTTCATTTTCCATCATTTCCATTAACGATTTAAGGTTGATTTAATGGCAGTTTTATTACGTAAATAAACATTCAGAGTTTTCATAAGGTAATGTCATGTCACATAAGCAAATTTAAAAAAATATATATCATTTAATATTAATAGCTACCGTTGGTGTTGAGGTTATAAAATTGCTCACTTACAAATTTATAAAATAATAATAATGATTACAATAATTTTTAGTATAAAATAAAATTTAAAAAATTGGGAAATTTTTTTTTTAATTTTTCTGAGGATGATGTTTTAGAGATCCCATCTCGTTTAAAATATATTTCGATGTAAAAAACTCTGAATTTATCGAAAAAAATACTTTCGAAACCGGGAAAAATGGGGCAAGGCCTGAAAAATCGATTTTTATACTTTGAACGTGATTTTCGTAATTTTTAAAACAACCCAGAATTTCAGCATATTTTTTTTCAAAAAGTTCATGTTTTTTTTTCTAAAAAATCGTTTTTAAAAAAATGTTTTAGCTATAGTTGGAAAGAAGTTATGGGCATTTAAAAATGGGGTGTTTTACAAAATTTGAATACTGTGAGCCGCCATTACTCAAAAACTATTGCATAAAAAAATTGGAAAAAAATCATGGATTCTTGTTTTAATATGACCTTTCAGATGCCCTTCTCAGTTTTGCTAAATTCAGACCACCCGGTACAACTTTGACACAGAATTGGTGGAATTACCCATATATATATATATATATATATATATATATATATATATATATATATATATATTCAACCAAAACGAACTCTTTTCTGAAAATATTGTTTCAACACACACGCGCGCGCGCGCGCGAGAGAGAGAGAGAGAGAGAGAGAGAGAGAGAGAGAGAGAGAGAGAGAGAGAGAGAGAGAGAACGAGAGACGCACACACACTTATTCTGAAATGGATATTCGCGATTGACAAGCTTCCACGTGACGAGAAAAAAAAAAACACAAGTTCAAGATAAACACAACCGATAGAAACAAGCCACAGACGCGCCACGGACCGAATGCGGGTTGAGGGGCACAATTTCGGAATCGTTAAAAAAATCATGATCGCATCGTTGAGGTACCGTAAAGGAGGAATCGGTTACATGTTTCTTTTCTAAATTACGAAAGAATCATATCGACTGATGAATCATTGCTGATGAATCATTTTTATCGAGTATCGATTTTATTATTTATTTCTGTTGCGAATAATTTTGAAGAATTAATCTTACGATCGTGTTTCGGGGCGGAAGATCGATCGATGAACGACGTGTTGCGTTTTCGCGTATATTAACCGGGCTGGCCCACACCGCGTCAAATTTGTTTTATTTAATTTGTTTTTTTTTGCCTAGAAACTGCCTTTTGAAGGGAAAAGGCAGTTTTTAACCAATTTTGAGGTGTTCAGAGTCGGATTTGTCTCGAAATATTTCGGGAGCTAATAAAGGTCTGTTTGAAAAATACGAAAAGTAAAAATGAAAAAAAAAATTGACGTAACGTGGGCACGTCCGGTTTCGTTCGCCAGCTTCTCAATTATTATGGATGATTTTCGATGGAATTCCGTCTGGGTAATCGCTAATTGGAGCTGCTTGAATGCTGCCTCTGTATGGGCGGAGCGTGACTCATTTGTGCAGACGCACGAAGCTCACCTCGAAGCTGGCTCACTTCGGGTTATTGAACTATTTCTTCTGTCACAGTGTCGAGCCTCGAGGCTCCGGCCGTGAGGATGAGAGCATGTTTATCGTTTTTGCAATTTGAACGGATTTTCGAGGGATGAACTTTTTCGAGGGATTGTATTGGTAATTCCGAATGATCGATCGGTCCGGATTGATTTTGTTTATCTGATACGGTGAAAGCCGAGTCTCTTTTTGTGGCTTATTCGGTATTTATTTATGTTCAAGCGTATTGGGATAATTGAACAAAAAAAAAGTCCGCGAAGTTGCTGTTTCGAAAGCGTTTGGCTACTGCGACGACCCGGAAAAGAGGGTTATTTAAAATAATTAATTTTGGAAGAATAAGTAGAACAAACGAAAAATCGCTTTGGCATCTATTTGAATCTACATTAACATAGCTGTGCACCAAATTTCATTGATAAATATTAATCACTAAAGAAGTTATAAACAACCTCCTGGTGGACCTTTAAACCTGAGGGGCTTAACGGTGTACTTGATTTTGGCCACGTGGTTGACCTGAAACAAAAGAACGAGTTTTTTTCTTAAAGTAGATAATATTGGCTAAGACTTGACCGAGCTGTTTTTTGTTATCTTGATTTAGTCATTAAAGAAAAAAATTTTGAATTGTTTTTCTCGGTTTCTCGACGAACAATGACATCATTATTGTTAATGACTAATGGAAAATGAATTTTAATAGGGAAAACGTCGGTCAAGGCTAAACTACTATTAGACTGAATAAATGTACCAAATTTTAAGTCAATCCGTTTATTAGGTGTCGACGAATCGTGTACACCGTTTGAACTACTTTTGTATGTTACATGGTATTTTTTTATTGATCTTTAAAAATGGCGGAGGTATGGTACGGTCTTCTAAAAGGTATGCGGATGTCTCAGACGGCGTGACACGTAGCTTCGACGGGATTAATCCGAAAAAAAGCCAACGAAGATTTTTCTTTCGTTAACACTAATACGCAGAATATGAACCAAGAAAAAGTAAGACATGTTGAAAATCGATGGAATGGTACGCTCTAAGACGAAAAGATCGAATTTCGCGAAAAAAACAGCTACATGTTGCTATAAAAAATTTTATTTTTATTTTCACAAACATTTAGGTTCATGTTTTAGACGATAAGGTTAGAAAGATTTATACCAAATTTCATCGGAATCGGTCAATCAGTTTTTTAGCTATACGTCACGCCAGTTTTGACAATGCAGTTTGGAAGACCGTGCCATACCTCCGCCATTTTTAAAAGGTCAATAGACAAGAAAATACCACGTAACAGCCAAAAGTAGTAATAAAACATACCCCAAGTTTCAAAAATGCTGACGAAATATTTCTTTTGAAAAAAAAAAAAAAAAAAAAAAAAAACATGAAAATGAGCCAATTTTTTCCTTGCCCAAAAGTTTCTTCCCCCCTTAAGGCGAGGGAAACAACAATGGAAACCATTTGTCGCAGTTGGTGTCACCGACTAAGCGAGTTCTCACCTCGATCGTCGCGCGGTCCGACCTGGCGAGAGAGCCATTTGAAGTCTTTCGAACCAAAAATTCACGAAAACCGTCAAAATTCAACGCACACGCGAAGCCTCATGCCCTGCAGGACCCAACGATACAGGTCCTAAGACTCTCCTTTTGTCCGAAATGTGAAAGGGCTTCGCATATTTTTGGTTTGAAAAATTGCGCGGGTTCGTCCCGCGTCTATTCATTATTATAGACGATTATTTTAAACGAATTTTCTCGTTGATTCCCCTATCCGAGGTGCAGAGTCGTGGGTGGAGGTGAATCCACCAGTGGCCGACAGAGTAACACCATTACCATTTGGCAGCGGGGGCGAAGAATATCTGCGTCTTCTCAGGGAAGCCCAGAGAGATTCTACGCACTCATCGGCGAGACACTCCCTCGCCTCGTCGCGACGGGACACCCCGAAGGGCAGGTGAGCTACTTTTCCCATCAAATACGCGTACAAAGGGAACGAAATGGTCCGACGATTAGCTCAGGTAGAGGACGTCGACGGAATTTTTTTTCATCCTGTCCCCGTGTACCACGAGTGAAAAATGACCGGGCTCAAGACGAAAATCTCGCTTCAATTATTTTTTTCGCATTTTTCATCGTCCGATGTTGATTCTGACATTTTGAAAGATATTTTCGGACGCTGCGGGTAGATTCAACATTCGAGAGAAAAATTTCGTCCGTTGGAAAGATATTCTCAAAGACACGGTAACGTTTTCCGCCTCCAAAATGATTATATTTCAATGTACTCGTTATGAGGAGTCAGTGGGCGATTTCTCCATATGGTTGCGACGGCAGATAGCCTGATAACGTCGATCCGTTGATTCTCATATTGTCGGCTTCGCTGCATCGGGTTTTGTGTGGGGACGCGAAAACGCTCGCGTGGGCTCCATCCGATCGGCTTTGAGATGTACAACCACGTAGCAGCTTAACCGCGAGCAAATGTTGACCCAAAAAATCCTGTGCCTTTCCTTTTTTCAGCCCGAAGAGCCCACCGAACAGTCCGAACACTGAATTCTCCACAGAGGATGATCTCCGAGGCGTTTACATAAATTACAGTTGCACGAAGGTCTGTACAGAACACATGTCTACTAATTGAATATTGTCGGAGGGAGTCGGTCGATAATCGTTCGGATTACTTATCTCTGCATCTGCGCTCGCTACGACAACTAACCCTGTGGAAAAATATCACTGTTGAAATTGCTAGAATAATGATCGAAGAGACCGAAACATTTTTCACGGATAATTTTCGTACTTGTATCAAGCGCATGTACAGGGGTCAGTAAGGTAGCCGCCGATCTTAACAGAGCAGGTAGATCGTGAGATTCTGAAAAGAAAAGTCTCGATTCGTTTTTCTCTCCGATGCACCGTTTCTAAGATATTTTGGTATTCCTGTCGCGCAGGGCCGTATTTTTGGGGGGCATAAAAAGGGCCCTTCTGAAATTTTAACAAGGCAGGTAGATTGTGAGATTCTGAAGAGAAAACTCTGCATCCGTTTTTCTCTGCGATGCACCGTTGCTGAGATATTAAGCTATTCCTATCTCGGAGGGCCGTATTTAATGGGGGCATAAGGAGGGCCCTTCGGATTCATTGGCAAATCACTCTGTTGCTGAATGAAAATAATGCACAATCAATTATTATAACCAACGATAAACTGGACTAAAAAAAATTGCGAAAATTTAGTAGATTTAGACGTTTTGGGGAAAAGTCGTGGCTACGAAAATTCTGCTAGTCACATTTTTCTAAGTACTGTCATTAATATGTTCTTTAAACGTTCGGTGACACCCTGTTTTTATTGTCGCGTTATTTAGTGTTTAAATTATTAGATTGAAGTGTGGCCAGCGAGCTTGTCCGAGATAACAGAGGGGCTGGACGCGCTCCCTCACTGCACGCTCGCTGCACGTCGCTAGGTACGCTTCGTGTGCTCGGCGCACCTGATTGGCCAGCACTCGTTCATTAATATCTAAGCAACGGTGCGTCGTACACGAAAATGAATAAGGACTTTTCTCTTCGAAGTTTAACAATCTATCTACCTCCTACAGATCGAGATTCACTTTTCCGACACCCCGTACAGTCATTTTTTTAAATGTGCATTTGATACAACTTTGAAACTAACGTAAACACTAACAATCTTTCATCGCGATTAACCCCACAAATTCGATTTGTTTCCAAAGCAAAATGTCCGAAGAACAAGTTTTTCCCTAATATTTCGTCAATACCTCGCACGACTGGAAATTCCATAACCACGTTTATTCCTGTTTGTACATCGTAGCGACATTTTTCGGAGGCGGAAATGATTTTGGCTCACGGGTCGTCTGACTAATCGGTGGGTCGAGTATGCCCTGCGCGAGTTTACGCGCCAAATTATTCAGGAGCACACAGTGTGTTTGCGGGGATGACTTGCCTCGGTGAGGTGTGCATGTCTCCCATGCGTCATCGCACTCCATTCTCCGCAGCGTTTGTATTTATATCCATATCCATATAAATCTAAACTCGCGTACGACTTACGCTCATCGACCTTGTACAATATATCAGACGATCGTATACAGATACATTACGACCGGCGACGAGGGAAAATCAGTCGAGTCGGAGATTGATCTGCGACTCAAAACCTGGCTATCGATCTCTGCGCATCGAAAATTCGCATCAACTCTCTCAGCGCTCTCCCCGATGAAGCAACAATGCATTTTTTGTCTCTCTCGACAGGCACGAAATTATCATCGGAACCAAAATATACGAATCATCGAAATTCATCGAAATTTTCACAAAATCAATGTTTTCAAAAGACCATTTTTTGGTTTGACTCTATTTGAAAGTTCGAAAAATGCAGACTCTTTCACGCCGCGCGTGAAAAGTTTTCCAGGCTTGGAAACATCGATCAAAGCGGTCAGGGATAAGCCCCTGACCCCCTCGAGACCAGTCACGTTTCACTCGTGCACCGGTTCGCACGATTCTCCTCTTTTTTTTCGGTCTTCGGCGTACAAGCGAACCTCGCGATCGTCAGAGCTCATTCGTGATGTTGAAGCTCGAATGCAACGAAAATTCATTCTCTTTAATTGTTCAAACTTTTTTCGACTCTGAAAATCACTCAAACGTTTTTACGTACTCGCATTAGAGATTTGGGCCCCGAATTTGCAAAAAAAAAGCCTTTGGGTGTGCATAAAAATAAAGATATGGAAAAAAAGGAAAAAAATCGTTGCATTCCAACGATGCAAACTTCAACGTCATGCTCATTCGGCATTGATGACCTTACACCTCGCATTTCTGCAGATTCTTTTTTTGGACGTGACAAAAACAATCATAAATAGTCATGATTTAGCGGAATGATAATTAGAAGGTAAATAAATCGAGTGTCGTCATTTTTGAGGTATTGCTTTCGCGGAGGGCCGTATTTTGTGGGGGCATAAGCAGGGCTCTCTGAATTCATCGGTAAATTACAATGGCGCTTTATAAAACATGAGTTACAAATCAAAAGTACGCTAAAATAAATGGAAATTAAAAATTTCGCTTGAATTTTGTAGATTTGGACATTTTTACATTGTCGAAAAAGTCACGGCTACGAAAATTCTTCTGCTAGTCACATTCTTCCAAGTTTAATCATTAAGTCATCACAGTGTAACGGGTCGAAAAATAGCTGATGTTCGCGATTTTTTTCTCGATAGTTAAAATACGCTAATTAGTTTGATTTTTTTATGTCAAATCGAAACACTCGCGAAGAACAAGAAGTAAACTTTTAAACGTTCAATTTTATTTTTTTACATTTTTTTCAACGCTTGAAAATGTCTTCGAGAAAACAAAGGAGTCCTCACGGTGGACACGGTTGTGGCCGTAAATATTATCCGAAACAAAATTTGTAAAACGATTGTTAATCAGTATGAGACCCGCTATATTGCTAAGGTTTTTTAAAAATAAAAACTGACAAAATGGCGGCGGTTTGAAAAAAAGTATCGACTTTAGCCATCTCTTTCGAGTTTTTCGTTAAATAAAAATAAATATTTAAAAAAAACTTCCATAGCAAGATAAAGAATGGAGTAAAGAACATTTTGTCGAAATTTGAGACTTATAGCTTGAAAACTCTTTCTTTAAGAGTGTAAACCGTTTTGAAAACGGCATTTCGAGAAAAACGGCCATTTTGTACATCGGAAAAAAAACAGCCAACAGCTTGATATTCATACTAGATAGATGTTTAATTCATTTTATGAGTGAATCACTTTTTCATACGAAAAAAAATTGTTAAACTCGCAAATGATTTTATACCCGTTACTGTGGCCTAAGACCTTAAGGTAGTCCTGTCACCAAGCTTCAGTCCATAGGATTTTCATAATTTTTTTTTTGAGCTTCACTAAATATATTAATAATCGTCTCTGTAAAATTTCAGGGTCGTTTATCGACCTAATTGCAGAGGGAAGAAATGTTAAAATTGCATATTTTTGTGAAGGAATTCCGAGACGACATACAAAAATCCAATTTCCGGTCGCTACAAAAGTGTATATAATAGTGGGAATCCGTCAGATTCTTAAAAATAATCAAATTTACATACTTAACACTTATAGTAATCCAGTGGTCTCAGAAAAAATTACGCTTATTGACCTAATTTTTATGTAATATCAAGTTTAATTTGAACTTCCGGCATTGGATTTATTACCACTTGCTACGATAAAGAGACGTGACAGCAAGGCAACAACTGACTGTAGTTCTAACCTCATCTCACTCATTCGAATTTCCACACATATTTCATTTTTAACCGACATATTTCGCCGACACAAATTTTTCACGCTTTTTACCAGTCGTGGCCCGAATACGATGCTTTATATTTCCCGCACCTGACATTGTTTTGACAGATCGACGTTGAAAAGCATGGAGGTTAAACTCGCCTGGTTGAGTAAAGAGAGACGGAGATAGAACCAATATTGCCAAATATCAAACCGAGAAATCCTGCGCGAATCGTTGGAATAACTATTTTTTCATTTTTCTAATTAAATGTGAACATTAATTAAACAGTTTACACATGGAAAATTTAGTTATTACACATTCTTTTTGCATATGTTACGAATATAAATTGTACAAGTCTCAAGTATGATCAGTGGTATGACTAGCGTGAAGCGATAGGACTACCTTAATCAAAATTAATCGTTTTGCTTGACAGCGTTCGTCCACACTACACGTCCATTTACTGGTCATTTCATTCATTCACTGGCAAATTAGTCACTTCGCTACTCATCTGTCACTTCCTTCAATATTCTTCATTGCAATTCAATTTTTTTTGTCTTCTATCAGAATAATATCTTTTGATAGCTATAACCATTGAAAAATTCGTTTTCATATTTCCATTTCACCAATCCATCTGAATTCCACAGCGTCGTTATTCGTCCATTCACTGGTCGTTTAACCCTACGTAAAAAAACAGCTGGACGCTAAAACATGAATGTTGTTTTTCACATTTGTCACTTGACCAGTGCCGCCGATATTCCCCGCTACTTGCCAAGGTCACGTTTGAATTAATGCACGTAGCAAGAAACACCTGTACAATTTTATCTCCTATTGTAATGGAAGAAAAGGCATTTTTCTTATCTGTCGTTTGTTCTGCATTGCCGAGCGTTTTCGTCTTCGATGCGAAATGTTCCATTTTTCCGCACGCTCGAAGAACCCGTCGTTGTTTACGTTGCGTTTGTGTTTTGCTCTTTTCGTGTCGTTTATGTCGCGCGTGTGCGTTCGTGTGTGTAGCTTGGGCGAAACCGGTCTTTTCAGTACGATCAGTGTGCCGGGGAGTGCGAGAGCGGGAAGGGAAGAGAGAGAGGGAGCGAGCGACGCCTCGATTTACTGTTTTCATGGACTTTTATGGCGATTAGCGCGCTCTCTCGCGGAAAAAATTGCAAGCAGAGATACAATTCCTTTTTTACGAGATTTTATTTTAAAAAGGTAAAAAATGAGGGTATCTTCGTGATTTTTTTTCATGTAAAGAATTCTCATCGTAATTTGTAACTTTGTGTGTTTTTATTTGATATTTTAAGTATGCAAAAATGTATATATTTTTTTTAACGGGTTAGGCCGCAGTAACGGGTATAAAATCAAGTTAGGATTTAACAATTTTTTTTTCGTATGAAAAAGTGATTCACTCATAAAATTAATTACACATTTATTCAGTATGAATATCAAGCTGTTAGTATATATATATATATATATATATATATATATATATATATATATATTCGACGTACAAAATGGCCGACTACTAATATTTTCTTTTATCTTTTTTTAGCCGCTCCGCGGCGTGACATCAATTCAATCAGCAACTACAATTTTTTACCTAGAACAAAAAACGAAAATTCTCGTCAATCTACATTAGAATACCTAGAGAAGTACGTACGGAATTTAAAAAATATTGTTTTATTCAAAAGTTGTAGGTATTTGAACTTAAGAAATGAATTTTCAGTGAAAAATTTCGTTATAGCTGCTCATAGACTGCTCATAATATGAAAAGTTTTCGATTAATCAGAAATTCCGTACGTACTTCTCTGCGAAATGAAATTAGGAACATAACTTTTAAATTTGAATTAAATCGAGTGAAAATTGTTGGTCATTTGTCACGCCGATTGGAAAAAAGCTGTTTCGAGAAGTTTCGAGTAGTCGGCCATTTTGTAAATCGGAAGAAAAATGTTTCTAACAGGTTGATATTCATACTAAATAAATGTGTAATTAATTTTACGAGTGAATCACTTTTCCATACGAAAAAAAAAATGTTAAATTCGCACATTATTTTATACCCGTTACTGTGGCCTTTAAACTTTAAAACCTTTAAAACTTTTAAAACTTTAAAACTTTTAAACTTTAATCCCTTAAAGTTTTGCTAGCATTTCTATCGTTGTAATGATAAGTTTGACTTCAATCTGCGATTCCTGCCCCATATACTGGACCGAGTAATAGTAGCAGCAGTAATATAATTATAACGATGAAGATTACGACAAGAATAATAACAGCGCCATAACATCAATAATAGCATAATAATAATAATAATAATAATAATAATAATAATAATAATAATAATAATAATACAACAACTATTATTATTATCAAAACAAAGTGCGACGCGCGAGAAGGAGAGGAGATAAGACGGAGAGGAATGTCCACGCGTTCGAATATTCTGGCCAGAAGTAGAAAAAAAAAGGTGGCGATGTCCTTTGCGCACATGGCTGACAACACACGCGCGCGCGAGCTGAAGAAAACATTGGACGTGTCGCGCGACGTGTTCAATATGACGTGTGTCGTGTAGATCCCGAACGGCCAATCGTCGAGCGCGCTCGAGCTCAGGCGATGCGCGAACAAAAACATGCATTCGCAATTCGCAATTAGACCGATGGGCTAGAGAGGGACGGAACGAAAGAAGGGAAAGAAAGACAAGAGTGACTGTATCTACCTAGTGGCCCGAAAGAAATAACCAAATTCCGAATTTTTCCTCTGGTAAACGGTTGGTGAAAAATAAATGCTTTTTTCAACACAAATGTACATATATTGAGAGCCTTTAAAAAAATCACCAACAAATACAGAAAAACAACAAAATCATGGGCGCCGCCATATGACCAAATTTTTTTCGCGGCGTTTGGCGGTGGACACTCTTAAGCATAAACGGTCCATCTGAAATCTAAAAACCAAACGGGTTATTCAAGTTAACAATAAATACGAGTCGTTGACGATCGTTGATTATTTAATCGTTTCTTTTTTTACAACGTGGCGACGAATTGATACTCGAGCATGCAAAATCTATGAAAAAAGTCGTTATTTTTACGTAAGTATTAAAAAATGAAGATCGACTTGAAAAAAGTGAGATCGTCGACGACCTTTAAATGTTTCTTGTCGTATCTCCGGTAAATTTGGAAACCATCGAAGCGTTCTCGAGATATCATGTCCACCGACTTTGAAAAGAGTGTTTAGAGAAAAACGCGTTTAAATTTTGAAGTACGATGCCGTTGTCGCTCGCTGAATAAAAATATTATTGGAGAATGCAACATTTTATCCACCTACAAGTGGAAAGTCACCAGCTAATGGGCTAATAGGGGAAATATGAATTTTAGGAATTTTAGACCTTCTTATACATTTTTTCGAATCTCTTGGCGGGGCAGTTGCTCTCTGCCCCCCCCCCCCCCCTCCTCCGGCGACGCACTTGCCCACCTCGGTAGGTAGATGTAGCCCGTGCATGAAAAGGAAATGAGAAAGAAGAGGAGAAACGACAGGTATATACAGGGTGTCGACATGTCAGATCGTGCCCTACTATGTGTTGGAACTTCAGTTTAGTAAAAATCCCACGGTTTTCGAGAATTTGGGCTTTATATGTTATTAAAAAGAAAATTAATCTCCTCTTAGTTTTTCGCATGCCATTTTTACAAATGATAACTTTTTGACCCGGTTTTTTTAAATGCCCTTGGTTATTTGTCTTGTCTAGAAAAGACTTCTTTTTATCTTTAAATGTTAAGGAAACTTTATGAAAAAAAAAGATTCTATGCAGAATTTTCATACAAACCATTTCGAATGCATACGCATATGCTGCAAATTACTTTAAAAAGTTGCTTATTTATTGTAGACCTTAAAACGGTGTTATCCTTTCGCATCTATCTTTTAATTATTATTTTTATCGAATGTCAAACGAACTAAGTCGTTTTATGGCAATTTTTTGTTGAAATAAACAACATAAAAAATTATTACTAGTTAGTTAATAGAATATAAAAAATATCAATAATGTGTATATAAATCAAATAAGTACAACAATCAAAATTGTACCAAATTGTAACACAATTGTACAGTAAAAATATCAAAAATGTTTAGTAACGAGTGGTCCGAGCTGTTTCACTTTGAGGCATGTGAAAATTGGAAACCATCGATCCCTCGCGCCTTTCCACAAATTCGACCTTGTGAATGTGGTTTGCACGAAAATTCTGTACAAGATCTTTTTTCATAAAGTTTCTTTAACGTTTAAGGTTAAAAAGAATACTTTTCTGGATAAAATAAATAACCGACTTTTTTTTTTTTTAACGGGTTTACAAAGTGATCATTTGTAGAAACGGCATGCAAAAAACGAAAAGCAGATGATTTTTTTTTTTTTTTCTCTAAATAACATAAAGCCCATCTGGAAAACCGTGATACTTTTACTAAACAGAAATTTCAGCATATAGTACGACATGATCTGCCCTATCGAGGGTTACAGGATTATCCTTTAAGGGTTTAGGCCACAGTAACGGGTATAAAAACATGTGCGAATTTAACCATTTTTTTCGTATGAAAAAGTGATTAAGTCAAAATTAATTACACATCTAGTTAGTATGAATATCAAGCTGTTAGAAAATATTCATATATTTTTTTTGATGCAAAATGGCCGACTATTAATATTTTCTTTTGTTATCTTTTTTAGGCGCTCCGCGGCGTGGCATTTAGCATCCACAATTTTTTACCTAGAACAAAAAACAAAAATTCTCGTCTATCTACATTAGAATACCTAGAGAAGTATGTACGGAATTTAAAAAATATTGTTTTATTCAAAAGTTGTAGGTATTTGAACTTAAGAAGTGAATTTTCAGTGAAAAATTTCGTTATAACTGCTCATAAACTACTCATAAAATGAAAATTTGTCGATTAATCAGAAATTCCGTACGTACTTGCCTGCGAAATGCAATTAGGAACATAACTTTTAAATTTCAAGTAAATCGAGTGAAAATTGTTAAAGTTATTTGTCACGTCACTTGGAAAAAAGCTGTTTCGAGAAGTATCGCGTAGTCGGCCATTTTGCACATAGAAAAAAAAAATTTCTAACCGCTTGATATTCATACTAAATAGATGTGTAATCAATTTTATGAGTGAATCACTTTCTCATACGAAAAAATGGTTAAATTCGCACAATTTTATACCCGTTACTACGGCCTAAGACCTTAATTACAGGGCACCCTGTATATTGTGAGGGAGGGACGGTGGGGGCGTTCAACACGTTGCTGGCAAGAACGTAGGAGTAATCCCGCATCGATACAAAGTCACGTCTTCGTAAAATATTCCTAGTACTATACAATAACGATGTCACAGTGGCACGTGTAGCTAAACTCTATCCGGCGATACATCGTGGCCGCAGATCGTTGCACCGAACACTCGCCCCTCAAGGCCACGTATGCGCTTACAATGTCGTGCTTTGTTCTGGTCGCGCGTGTCAAACTCGAGGGACGAGAGAACGTCTTCGAGAATCATTTATCGAATGCGTATCTTGCATTTCGTACATTCCATGCAAACGCCACTAATAAGCACGGCACACTTACCAAGATTATTGGGAAAAACATGTTTTCTATGTAAAAAGAGCGTACAAAGTTGAGTCAGAGACTGTTTCACTTCGAATATTACCGCAAAGCTTCCTCGGATAAAGTTTCTAAAAGGGTAAAACCTGCTGATCCCGCTGAAATTATCGTTTTCATGAGAAAGCCCGAAAAGATTTTTCGCGAATCGCGATATTTTTCGAAAAGTTGAGTTTCGAAAGTTATTCAATTGCGCTCCTATCGCACCACCGTGTATCCATTAGGCTATGCTTTGACTATACCTATGTATGTACCAGCGCTCTTCGCTTTGTGCGGGTCTTCGCCTTGTGCGCGCGTCGGCTAGGAAGGATTAGGGAGGGGGGACTGACGCGCAGGCGAGACGAAGATCCGCACAAAGCGTAGAGCGCGATTACGTACATAGGTATAGTGGGAACATCGCCCACTGGCTATAGAGACACTAAGATCGCACTAAAATAAAAAAACTTTCGAAATTCAATGTTTTGAAAACTATTGCTAGTCGGAGAAAATTCATTTCGGCGTTCTCTCCTAACGTCCAAAGGAACGTCTGCGCAAAGTTTTAGATCCATCAGCGGTTTATCCTTTTCGGAAAACTCAGCTCCTTCCGGCGAAAGTCTTCGCACGCGATAAGTAGGAAATAAAAACTCGCTGGTTGAAAAGCAAGAATCGCGACTCATCAGCGTTTTATGGATACACGAACTTTTACGTTGGTTTCACAAGCACGCCTTCTTTCCGCTCGCGTACTTCCTTTGTTTACGATTCATATACGTGTCCCGTAGAAGTTTATTACGCCTCGGATGTCGGGGTCTGGCATCCTGTCTATTTTCGGCTATATACTTGTGTCGGTTCAACGAGATTCGTCGTTCGGTTCGTGCCCTAATTTCTTGGCAAAGTCGATCGGGGGTCGGTGCCACGGAACGCGGGCGTGGTATGTGAGACGGACGTCTTTGTGCGGGCGCAGTCCGATATGCAATAGTAATTAAATTATAATAACAACAATAATAATAATAATAACAGCAACGACGTAATAGTAAAATTAATAAATGCAGAATAACAAGAAAATTAATAAATATAAAATAACCATAATAACAATAGCAATAATAATAACAGTAACGACAATAATAATCATAATAAATAAGTCTATTATAAAATAGAAGTACGATCGCTGATTGACCGCCAAACCATAAATTTAAGTGAATTGGCACTGACAATGAGCATCATGCGCAGAGATGATATTGTTGTGATATATACACACACACATATATATATATTGACATTGGCGCTACCGACGATCAACATACACACACACACACGCGCGCGCGCGCGCGCGCGCACGCACACACATACAAAGGTCGCTCGTCGGTAGCGCCACAATCGCTATCTCTTTCGAACTCATATAAAGCTTACATATTGCCATTTAATATCACGAAGTTTTTGTCGAAAGCAAGTAATTGAATTTTTTGTGCAGAAAATTCAATTACATTATTCGGATATTCTAATTGTCAATACCATCACGATTTTCCGTTTCTACACGTGTACACGTGTAAAAACAAAAATATTTTGGTGAAAAATCATTTCAAGGTCGTAATATAGGTCGTTGTATTCGTCTGAATAACGTCTTAAGAAAAAAAAACATGTTCCCATTTGAAAAACCATTGATGACTTTGATATCGCAAAAACGACAACCTTGGCAAAAATAAATTACCTCCCGACATTTTTTTCGTCACTACAAAGGCAACGGACATATTTTGGGTGGTTACGTTAAATGGTCCACCCTGTATATATAAATAATTCCTCTACTCCGACTTCTCATTGATGTGTGTATTGCAACAAACACAGACCATTAGTTGAATCAAATCGATAAATGATTGACTCTACGAAAATTGTATTCAATTTAAATCTCAAAAAATTAAATAAATACATTTAGTGGATTGAACTCAGTTGTTTTTTTTTTAACAGATGAAACCGAATCACAGATTCATTAGGATTAAATAAAATATTTATTTTTTAGACAATGTTAAATAGATTTTGATTTGAATAAATAAATATATTTAACATAAATAATTCCAATAATGGAATGCAATAGAAAAAATTGGATTTCACGAAAAATCTAGTGAATTCGAATTTAAACAAAATCAAATAGACGCGGTTAGTTAATATTAATGGAATGTTTCCGTCAGTGTACGATAATTGAGTGCGACTTATTTTTGTTGAGCGCCATTGGAATTAATCAATGATTCAGAATAATGAAAATACGGCCTTTCGCGAAAGGAATACCTTGACGAATCATTATAATGTGACCGCCCGAAAAGTAGCCGATTTTCGTGATTTTTTTTAAGCGGATAGGATAAGCTAATCGGTCTAATTTTTTTTTTTTACAAATTGAAGCACCGAACGAGAATACAAAATGATTTTTAACAAATTTCTTTACATATTGTTTAACATTGTTTTTTTTTGCGGAAAATAGCGTGGAAAAAATGGTGTCCTCTGGTGGCCAGTATTGCGGCCGCAAATTTTATCTGAAACGAAAAATTTCAAAATGATTATTAATCTGTAGAAAAGCCGCTATGTTCTTATAGGGGTTTTTTTTGTGAGATTTAGAAAAATAGCGGCGGTTTGAACAAAAAATATCAAATCTAGCTTTTTTCGACAGTTTTTTCGTTCAAAAAAATAGGTAGATTAAAAAAAAGCTTCCATAGCAACATAAGGAATGACGTGAAGAATGTTCTGTTAAAATTTCAAACGGATAGCTTGAAAACTCTTCGATTGAGAGTAGCCACCGTTTTGAAAAACATCATTCCGAGAAAAACGCGTTTAACCCAAGACGGTCACATGGGGTGTGACACCCCAGGCCATCGACATCTTGTACATCATTTTGCCGCTGAAACCCGCATGTTCATAGTGCGGAATAAATATACTTTTTAAAAAACCCACAAAAACTATTATACTCACCAGAAAGAGAATGCTTTCACAAATCAGACCCTGCTTGAATTTTGTTGATATGTCAAAAAACAAAAAAAATACAGCATTTTTTGTAAAAAAAAAAGGGCTTTTTCGCGAATTTTTTTTTTCAAGAATTTTTAAAACATACTTTAAACTAAAACTTTCGTTCCGTTCTTGGATAGGATAATAGAGAAACGTTTGAAATATGTTCTCAATTTTTGTTGAGCCCCCAAAATAATTCTACGAAATGCTACAGCGCTCTAAAGTGCTTGGGGTGTGACACACCCCATGTGACCACCACGGGATTCTCATGAGGTGTGACCGTCTTGGGTTAAAGTTCTAAGAAAGGCGAAAAGGCGACCGAGAAAATTCGAATTTCGATCTAAAAATTGGGCAGAACGTTTTTAAGCGTGTATACTATCGGAACATACAAAAAAATTGATTTTTTCGAAAATTTTACACTGTGATGATTCCTTAAGGGGCTGTACGAGTGTGAACGCTGAAAATTTGGGTGATTTTCGGGAATTTTTTGGAAGAAAAGTACTCAATTAAATGTTTCGGAAATTTAAGAATATATTTGGCTATATTTGACCTATATTGTATAATTTTTTCATAGAAAAATATTGAGATCCAAGCGACTTATGCACTGCCTTCGGAAGCGCCAAAAAAAAATTCCTCCTCTGCTGACATGATTCCGGCCGATTGAGTAGCTGAAACCGAAAAAGGAAAAAAGGCCGTCCAACTGGAAGGTATTTCCTGTACAATGACGTAGGATTTTCGAAAAATATCAAAATCTAACAAAATGGCGTAGTTATGAAAAAAAAGTCTGTTTTCTCGCCTATAAATTGGTCGTTTTTTTCAATGTCAAATCGTCAACTTTCATCCAATCACAAATATCCTAGGTCATTGCAGAGTAAATATATTCAGGAGTACTCAGTTCAAATTTCAAGTCAATCGGATAATTGCTCTTTGAGTTACAATGTCAGCAAATTTGAAAAATCCCATTTCGAGAAAAACGCGTTTAAAGATTCAACTATCGATTTTTGCAAGTTAAAATAATATTGATATAAATAATTATGATATTCTGGAAAGCATAAACTGTCGAGAAGGCAAAAACAACAATTTTTCAAGTGTCACACTGGTATAGCCGCTTAAAATATCCCGAAACTGACGAAAAGTTTCACGGGTCGTTGTGCTCGATCGCCGAAATGAGGGAGGGAGGGGTATTCATAAAATGTCTGAGAGATAATGTCGACGCTAATCGTCCTAGTCTTGCAACTTGCAAGCGTTTGCTCGCGGTCACGGAGACTCTCTCTTCTTTTGTCTCGAGCATAAAGTGACACGCGTCTAGATTCTTATCTCGCGATGGGGGGGGGCTCACGTAAAATCGACGATCGATACGCGCATCCTCGTTTTGCTATCTTCGTTGTAAAATAGTACTACGACGTTTCTTTCTTCTTTTTCTTTCGTTTTTTGTTGCCGTTCATTGTTTACTCGTGGCTTTATCAGCTCCCGTGGCCAATCGGAATCTTCGATCGTGTTTGGTGCACAGTGTGTCACGTCTCTCGGAGCATTGTCGCGAAGATCGTTTTCTTATTATTATTTTTGTTCACGCGTTTCTCCTTTCTCGAGTAATCCTCATGCAGAATAAATACAAACTCGTTCGTGCATGACGCATACGGATCTCATTCTTTACTTGATCGTCACATTGTTCGTGACGAGGAAAATGCGATGTCTCATATTTTTCCCGAAAAATACGGTTTTCATTTTTGTTCCCCGTTTACTTTCGTTATCGGGCAAAATCTTTGATCGCACAATTAGATTGTGGGTATCTTCGATTAAGGCCTAGGCCACAGTAACGGGTATAAAATCATGTGCGAATTTAACAATTTTTTTTCGTATGAATAAGTGATTCATTCATAAAATTAATTACACATCTATTTAGTGTGAATATTAAGGGGTAAGGCCACTGTAACGGCCCAAAAAAAAGGTTTTTTCACTAATTTTTTGCTCCCGAAATTGAAGGTATTTGAAAAAAAACTTTTAATGGTGTTATCGGGCATACATTAAACTTTATTATAAAATTTGTTTACAGTAAAAAAAAACAAAATGGCGGTTCCACAGCTATCTTCCCGGGACATGGTTTGCTTCCAGGGCTCCGCGGCACGCAGCACCACTGGTGCACTTTTGAATCTAGAACAAAAAAAAAACCATTAATCTAGAGGGCTATAGCTAGAGAATGTCGATCGGATTTTAAAAAGTATCAATTTTTGTGGATTTGGCGTGCGTTTGAAAAAAAAAATTGATTTTTGACGAAAAAAACGGCAAGTTTTTTGTTAATAAAAAATCAATAAATAAAGTTCTTGAAAATTCCGATCGACATTCTCAAGATAATGTAAATGTTCACATCTGGTTAAAATTTCAAGTAAAAAAAATGAAAATTGTTCGAGTTATGCTGCGTGCCATTTTGAAAAACCATGTTTCGAGAAAAACGCGTTTAAAGTTTTGCGAATAGTTTTTTGTTGGAAAAAATTTTAAAAAGAAGTTTCGGAGAAACTTAAACTATTTTTTATTTTAAACTTAAACTATTTTTTAAGCCCATAAAAAAAATCGATTTTTCAAAAAATTTACAGTGGCCTTACCCCTTAAGCTGTTAGAAAAAATATGTTTTTTTTCGATGTACAAAATGGCCGACTACTAATATTTTCTTTTGTTATCTTTTTTTTAAACACTCCGCGGCGTGACATTCAGCATCAACAATTTTTTACCTAGAACAAAAAAAAACAAAAATTCTCGTCAATCTACATTAGAATACCTAAAGCAGTACGTACGGAATTTGAAAAATATTGTTGTATTCAAAAGTTGTAGGTATTTGAACTTAAGAAATGAATTTTCAGTGAAAAATTTCGTTATAACTGCTCATAAACTGCTCATAAAATGAAAAGTTTTCGATTAATCAGAAATTCTTTACGTACTTTTCTGCGAAATGCAATTAGGAACATAACTTTTGAATTTGGAGTAAATCGAGTGAAAATTGTTGGTTATTTGTCACGCCAATTGGAAAAAGCTGTTTCGAGAAGTTTCGAGTGGTCGGCCATTTTGTACATCGAAAAAAAATATAACAGCTTGATATTCACACTAAATAGATGTGTAATTAATTTTATTTGTAAATCACTTTTGCATGCGAAAAAAATTGTTAAATTCGCACATGATTTTATACCCGTTACTGTGGCCTAAAGATGAAAAAAAAGACAAAAACTATCCAGACGTATAATAAGAATTCTGCTGATTAGGAAATAATCATTTTCGTTCCACTCATCGACACGCTTCTACCTGTGGAATGGTTGAAATTAGAAAAAAATAAACAATAATCAGAGTAGAAAATAAGCGGAGGATAAAAATCATTAATCGCTGTGCGATGCGAACCGTACAAATGAACTTGACATATTCCATACATTCGTATATCATTTCTGAGTCATCGTAGAAAAAACATGTTAACATACTTTTGCTCGACCTACTTGACGAAAGTTCAACACGTGTTTCATTATATTTTCATGAAGAATCCATTCTTATTTTTACCTAAAATGGAAGCCTCTTTTTACAGCGATATATTGATAAATATCGAAACCCTGAATATATGAATATATATATATATAGCGTGTCTCAAAATGGCCTGACATTTCAATTTATTAATAAAACGTATTATTTATTTGAAAAGTACCAATATTCTAATTTCAATATAAGATACAAACATGGAGGTTATGTGTGGACAATATCCGATAAATGGCCGTCTCGTCCCTGTTTGCAAACGTTTACTCTTTTGACGAAATTTTAAATAACATTTTGGCATTATTGCGGACTAATTTCATTAATGGGGCGTCCAATTGCTTCCTTGAGCTCCGGAATGGTCTGTGGATCGTTGGCATACACTTTTCCTTTCAGAAAAGCCCAAAGAAAGAAGGCCAATGGCGTCTGCAATATCTGCATTGCTTCGCCCGCAGTGTGGCAGGTGGCGCCATCTTGTGGAAAAAATATGTCTTCCAATTCCATGCCGTTTATGCCATTTATCGGGTATTGTGTTCCACACAACTTCCACGTTTGTACCTTATATTGAAATAAAAACATTCGTGCCTTTTAAATAAATAATACGTTTTATTAATAAATCAAAATGTCAGGTCATTTTGACACACCGCTTATGTGTACAGAGCTACTGGTTATTGGTCACGATCCAGTGAAAGGGTTGTAGGACACGTTTTCCGCTACCAAACAACCCGGTAATGCTCTTTGCAAAAGTAAACCATTTTCGAGATATAATAATAATAATAATTGCTTAAGTGCGGGGTAGGCAACTTTAAAAATTAATTTTAAAAATCTGTTTAATGGAATGAAGATTTTTATTATTATTTGCAGTTTAAGGACATAGTAGTAAAGAATTATCGACAATTAAAAAAGAAACTACTCGGAAAAATGCATCAAATGTTTTTTGGCGCAAATATAGTAGTTTTCATAAGAAATCTATTCTACTTAAAATCCACAAAGTTGGATGACAAAAATTTCAAGCAGTTTCCAATTCAAGCACGTTTTTTTTATAAATATATTTTTTTAAATCTACGCGCTTTTAAGGGGAGATATACACCTAGGAGCCGGAAAAACGGTCATTTTTGTGAATTTTTTCAAGGAAAACTATTTGGAATTTCGTATTGGGGTTTTGATTATCTAAAAGTATATACATTCAAAAATATGTTTAAATTTCTTTATTTAAAAATATTAAAAATATACAAGGATATTGTTTGATCCTTGGAGAGTCGTAAAAAATCTGTGCATACGGTACCCACTGGCGTTTCTTCAAAAATCATCTGAAAAAAAAAAACCAAAAAGATTATTAAATTAGATACTATAATCTAGTGCTTGTCATAGCCAATTTTGAAAATATCGATTTATGACAAAATGGCGGACGTTTGAACATAAATAGTGATTTTTGGGCCAAAAATTAGTTATTATTTTGCCTGTAAAACAAAAACTAAGTAACGGAAAAAAAATCCTATGACAAGTACTAGATAATGGTGTATAGAATAATCACAAAAAACCTCAAGGCAATCGGTTCATTGGTTTTCGATAAATTTTGGGTACCGATTTGAAAAACGTGGTTTTGAGATAAACGCGTTTGAAAATTTGGGAATGAATAAATCATGAAATTTGTCAACTTACGTGGAATCATCGATACCAGGCCCATAGTGTAGGTCTTCTACGGTCGACGGAATGTTCATACCTTCTAAATCCTCGACCTCGACCATCTAGGTGTATATCTCCCGTTAAAGTTATCTAAACTTCTTACAAAAACTACTCTACTTTCGTGTCAAAATAACCCACACACAAATGCACAATAAAAGAAGAGAGGTGTGTGTGTGTGCACGTATTTCGTTTCCCGAAATACCCTATTTGGGTATGCATAAAAATGCTATAAATATATACGCATGCGAGTTTTATCGGGAAGGGAACGAGCCGTAACACTTTCACTTCCCTCCGTTACGGCATTGCCGTGTATCGTATTGAAACGTAACAGTGATATACCCAAGCGTTTACGTTTTCCGTTTTTTTTTCTCTGCTTTCCAGGACGCAGAGCTGCTGGAAAAAAGTACGGAATGGATGTACGACGAGTGGAGTTCTCGTCCGGATCAAGCCCCACCGAAGTAAGAATGAATCTTTTTTTTTCCCCTCATTAGACGCATTTTCCGTAATTGGAGATTCTTCGTTTTTTTTTACTCGTGCGGTATTTCCGGGCGCACAATTGCCGAACAATGTTTGCCGCAACGTTTTTTCTCCTACTCACGTATTTTTTCCTACAAGTTTCGCGAAAAGAAAAAAAATGCGAAAAATTGTAAAAAAAATCAGTCTCGAAATTAATTGTTTTATTTACCTTATTGTTGGATTCCTTCTTACATGAATTTGTATGCGTTAGTGAGTTTTTATACGGATGATTAGATATCGCTAATTTTATATGAAAAGTTAAAAATTTTATGTATGTTTTTTTTTTAAATTTAAATCATGGATTGTAACATTTAAGATGCAAGTTTGCAAAATTTCAGAGTTCTAAGTAGTCGGGAAGTGGGTGAAATATCGATTTTCCGTTTTGCATCTCACAGAAAGTAAAGTTGAATAAACGCTTGCAATACACAACGTTTTCGTGCCAGGATAATTGTGCACTCTCGCGAGAAGTCATGGTTTCGTGCCAAAAAAGTGGACGAAGATTGACGAGTGATTCGCACGTACGTTTCGGCGATTCACTTTTCAAACGCACTCGAGAGACATAGAAAGAAAATAATCGTGAACGCCAAGTTTCGCGCACTGCGATTCCGTGGGGGTAGGAAAAAAAATGACGCGACAAACGATAAGCGTTCGTTAGAGTTTGCTGTATGAGAAAGAGGCACGAAGAGATCGATATAGCCTCGTTCGAGCATACACGCGAGTCGGTACATCATTTCCAAACGCAATTGACCCTCGGGAAATCTTTGTGTAGCAATGTACCAACGATTAACGGAGAATTTGCGTGTTTTTCAGGGGCTGGAAATTTCGACATCCGCTTGGCATGACTAAGAAGAAAAATTACAGCATCCGCACAGCTAAAATGGGCAAAATAGGACTGTTCTCGAAAGAAATAATCTACGCCATGTTCCTGTCGAACATCGTGTCGCTCCTCATCGGCACAGGGCTGGGGTAAACATACGAATATTTTCGACACCGTCTTATATTTAGTGGAAACGTTCGTCGATCTGGTTGATTTGGACTTGGCGCCCAAAAACAACGATCGATATTCAATATTTTTTTCCGATTAGATTATTGAGATGACAAGGTCGGGATATTGCACACAATTGATACGCAGTCTTGCCACGTTTGAGCTTTTTTTTTATTGAAACATATTGATAAACAATGAAATTATTGTTCAAGGTATTCCTTTTGCAGAGGGCCGTATTTTGGGGGGCATGAGGAGGGCCCTTCTGAATCTATGGTCAAATTACAGTGGCGCTTGATAAAAATAAGCCACAATCAATTATCATACCCAACGATAACCTGGAATAAAAATGTTCGCGCCAATTTAGTCGATTTATACGTTTCCTCTGAAAAGTCGCGGCTACGGAAGTTCTTCTGCTAGTCATATTTTTCTAAGTTTTCTCATTAATATTTTCTTTGAGGAAAAATATATATATATATTTTCGATGTACAAAATGGCCGACTACTAATATTTTCTTTTGTTATCTTTTTTTAGGCATTCCGCGGCGTGACATTTAGCATCCACAATTTTTTACCTAGAACAAAAAACAAAAATTCTCGTCAGTCTACGTTAGAATACCTAGAGAAGTACGTACGGAATTTAAAAAATATTGTTTTATTGAAAAGTTGTAGGTATTTGAACTTAAGAAATGAATTTTCAGTGAAAAATTTCGTTATAACTGCTCGTAAACTGCTCGTAAAATGAAAAGTTTTCGATTAATCAGAAATTCCGTACGTACTTCTCTGCGAAATGCAATTAGGAATATAACTTTTAAATTCGAAGTAAATCGAGTGAAAATTGTTGAAGTTATTTGTCACGCCAATTGGAAAAAAGCTGTTTCGAGAAGTTTCGAGCAGTCGGCCATTTTGTACATCGAAAGAAAATATACATTTTCTAACAGCTTGATATTCATACTCAATAGATGTGTAATTAATTTTATGAGTGAGTCACTTTTTTATACGAAAAAAATTGTTAAACTCGTACATGATTTTATACCCGTTGCTGTGGCCTTACGGCGAGAAATCCCTTTAGGAGCGTGAAAAATAGGTATTTTTCCGGAATTTTTTTAGACGGGATAAAATAATCTAATCATTTTCAAATTTGGACATGAGTTTATTATAACTGTGAGGTTAAAAAAAAATTGGGATGACCAACAAAATGGCGGCGTTATTAAGGGGTAAGGCCACTGTAACGGCCCAAAAAAAAAGGTTTTTTCACTAATTTTTTGCTCCCGAAATTGAAGGTATTTGAAAAAAAAACTTTTAATGGTGTTATCGGGCATACATTAAACTTTATTATAAAATTTTTTTACAGTAAAAAAAAAATCAAAATGGCGGTTCCACAGCTATCTTCCCGGGACATGTTTTGCTTCCAGGGCTCCGCGGCACGCAGCACCACTGGTGCACTTTTGAATCTAGAACAAAAAAAAACCATTAATCTAGAGGGCTATAGCTAGAGAATGTCGATCGGATTTTAAAAAGTATCAATTTTTGTGGATTTGGCGTGCGTTTGAAAAAAAAATTGATTTTTGACGAAAAAAACGGCAAGTTTTTTGTTAATAAAAAATCAATAAATAAAGTTCTTGAAAATTCCGATCGCCATTCTCAAGATAATGTAAATGTTCACATCTGGTTAAAATTTCAAGTAAAAAAAATGAAAATTGTTCGAGTTATGCTGCGTGCCATTTTGAAAAACCATGTTTCGAGAAAAACGCGTTTAAAGTTTTGGGAATAGTTTTTTATTGGAAAAAATTAAAAAAAGAAGTTTCGGAGAAACTTAAACTATTTTTTATTTTAAACTTAAACTATTTTTTAAGCCAATAAAAAAAAATCGATTTTTCAAAAAATTTACAGTGGCCTTACCCCTTAAGGGTCTTCGGGCGCCTGTTTTCCGCGACATCAAAAAGTGCTGCAGTTGTCACTCTTTTTCTGTTGATCTGAAAAAGATTTAATAAGTGTCATTCGTTTATTGACATATTAAGGGGAAGGATATACCTAAAAAATTACAAAAAAGTGCAAAATTGAAAATTTGGGAGCCTTTTTACTCCAAAGTTCGAATTTTCGACCATTTTTTCGACATATTTGACCCCAAAAAAATTATTTACACGCTACCTTTCAAACTTTAGGTTTATCCTTCCGATAATATTACTGAGAGTAACCTCCCAACATTTCATCCATATCGGTCGATCACTTTTTGAGCTACAACACGAGCAGTTTTTGAAAAAGTAGTTTCGAGATAATCACGTTTAAAGTTTCAACATGTGACTCGCTATCTGACCGCATGCTGTCCCCGCGCTCTAGACTATATGCGACAACTCCGCAAATATTCAATATTTCGAGTTTTCCTTTGGTCAGTATATTCTTTGGGTAGCATACTTTCGAAATATGTAAAAAAAATTTGTTTTCTTTTGTTTTCGAAAAAAAGGAGTCCTCACGGTGTACACGGTTATGGCCGTAAATATTATCTGAAACAAAATTTGCAACAAGATTATTAATCATTATGAAAGCCGCTACCTTGCTATGGAGGTTTTTTGTTAATCAAAATTGACAAAATGGCGGCGTTCGAAAAAAATCCGAATTTAGCCTATTTTGGCATTTTTCGTTAAAAAAAATACAAAGTAAATGAGAAAGCTTCCATAGGTAAAGAAAGGCGTGAAGAATGTTGCGTCAAAATTTGAGACGGATAGCTTGAAAACTCTTCCGTTGAGAGTGTACCCCGTTTTGAAGAACGACATTTCGAGAAGAGAGAGTTCCGTAACCGCGACATTTTCCGTGAAAATGTACAAATGTCTAAATCTACAAAATTTTTGCGAAATTTTCTAATTCCCCTTTATCGTTGTGTATAATAATTGAATGGCGCTGAAATTTGCATCGTTGGGATGCAACGATAAATCTCCTTCGTTTTTCGGAAAATGTCTTTATTCGTATTATTATCTTAAATCTTCGATTGCAAACTTAAGTTACCCTAATGCAAGGAAAAACGTTTCAGTGATTTTCGTAGCCTAAATATGCGAATAAAAAATACTTCCGTTGCATTCCAACGATGCAAACTTCAAGACCATATAATTGATTGTAACTTATTTTTACCAAGTGTCGCTGTACTTTACTAATGACTTGAACGGCGGGGTAAAGTTAATTCGGCGAAAAAAGGCATGTTTTTAAGACTTTTTTTTTGGCGTAACTAATAGTGTTCGTTTATTGAAAAATGTACATATAATAAAGTAACATTTGAACAACATTCTCCTAAATTTGCATTGCAAAATATTCAAAATTGAGCGAGTGAAAATTAAACCCCGGAGGCGCCTCGAAAAAAAGTTGGTTTGCGGTGTGCGCCATAACTCGCAACAGAATCATTTGAAACAAAAAAATCAAAATGCATTTGTTAAAGGAGATGTTTCTCGAGGTAATGACGGGAGGATTTTTTTTTTTCGATTTTTCGTAGCACTTGGGAGCCAAAAACCCGATTTTCGCTAAAAAAATCGGCTAATTTGTTGTTGAAAAATTAGTAATTATTAAAAAAAGCAAAAAAGCTCTCGACAATACCTGGTGAATTATGTGAAGAAGTATTGTGCAAAATTTCAAAGCGATTGGTCCAGTAGATTTTGAGTTATCGTGCACACGGACTTCAAATATGACAAGTCTCAGAAAAACGGTTTGAAAAACGCAGAAGAGAAGAGAACGGCATGGAGCAATAGACGCTCAAATACTCATAACTTCGTCAGTTTTACTCCGATCGACTTGAAATTTTAACACAATATTCTTGATATATTATGCATTCATTTAAAAAATTAAAAAAACATTTTTTTTTTAAATTTAAATACTTTACCCCGCTCTTGAAAGGGCCCTGCTCATGCGCCCACAAAATGCGGCCCTGCAAAGGAATGAACTTTCATTGAATGTTGTGGTTCATCTGAAAATAATATTCAGTATTCTCCGACATTCATCGACTTCCCCCACTCAACGCTAACTCGCTCAACGCCAAAAGTCCAACTACATTTGACTTACGGTTTTGTGTTTTTGCTTGTTCGCAGTATCTGGCTGAACAGAAGAGGATTAATGTTGCCGCGCATAACGATCGAGTGAAGGCGATAACGAGACGAACCTTCGCGAAAAAAAAAAATAAAATAAAAAAAAATGGATAACATGCTGGCTGGACAAGAAAGACTGATGCTGGACGGCGCTCGAGAGCCTAATCAGTGGTCAAGCTGCACACCCCTATTTTTTAATCCTCAGAAGCTACTTTATACTGTGTACTTTAAACAAAACAAAAAAAAAATATTACGTAGTCTCGTGAGCTGCGACACATCACATATATGCTGATAAAAGAATGCGAAAAGCGCGTGCGAGTTGGGAGATGAAAAAGAGCGGTTAATTAAAAAAAAAAGCAAGCCTGGACGCGACGGTGTTCTTTTGTTATCACGGAGGGACAAGATACGAAAGAGATTACGGAAAAAGAGGGAGAGAGAGAGAGAGACAGATTCGACAATGTCCATTTTATACTGTTTCTAATGCGTTTCTATCGGCGATAGTTTATAGTAATAGCGTTGATAGTATTTATGTATAACTTTTGCAAACCGCGGAGGGGAAACAAAGAGGGGCCAGGAATAATATAAAGAGAGAAAGAAAGAGAAACGTTGAATCCGGAAAATTTATCCAGTTGCGGGACAATCTTAAAGAGCGACCAAGACAGAGTATTCCTTTTTTGTCTTATCGTCTTTTTTTTTACATTTCTTTCTCTCGATCTTTGGAAACTGCGTCGCAATTTGTTTATTTTTTGTTGTAAGAACGAAAAACGGGAATATTGATTTTTCAAAATTGAGGGAACGCATGGATGTACCGGAGATAGGTTCGCGGTTTGTTTCGTCAATCTCTGCAAGCTTGGCTGATTAGGCTTGGCAATGGAATTGGTACAAATATGACCGTGTGTCATGAACGAGATATAAACGATTTCGAATTGCCAATTTATATTCATTATTATTAATTGATCAATAATCGCCCGTTTTTCATTTATACATACCCATGTATATGTATGTATTATTACATCCTGATCCTTACATCTGCAAATACTAAGGCTTGCTGAATATTTCACAAACAAACAAAAGTAAACAACGAAGGCTTTTCGAATAATTGGACTAGCGCAATAATTGGATTAAGGCACTCGTCGATTCTCAGATTCGTTGGCAGGACAAAGGCAAATAAAATAAAGAGGAGAGACAAAGAAATACGGGAAAATATTGAAAGGCGTGGGAGTATGATTGAAGTTTATTGAAGTTACTGAAGAAGATATCGCGTTGAGCTTCTGCTTCTCGTCTTTCCGAAAACACACACATTCTTCGTGCAAAATAACACGTGGGAAATTTTTTAAAAACGAAATCGAAGTTAGGGCGGCTTTGTACTCAAAAAGGAAGATCGGAAGAACGAAAGAAAAGAAAAAAAGGAGAACGACGCGACGTTCGAGAGACGAAGTTTTCAGTCGCAAAGATCTTTTCACGCAAAGTCAATAACACTCGAATTATTCTCGTGCATCCTTCACGCATTATCGATTATATTTACTTTAATCCCTTATGAATATTCAATATTATATCTTTGTGATGAAATTCGGCGAGAACGACACGAATCTTCGTAATTGACACAATTTGAAGTCACGCGAGAGCGAAGACTACAATTATCTTGAGTTCTTCCCTTAACGAATTGCGATGTTACGAGGCATAATAACACACGAAAACACAAAGGGGGATATATACATATATTACCGGAAGAGAAGTTAATTCCGATTTTATTCGCAAAATGCACCCGTTCGTCGTTTGACAATTATCAAAATATTTTGTGTACGTCAGTTACATAGAATTCAAGTGTTTCACGATTTATTATTATTACGAAATAAAGCATTTTGTAAATTTATACGTTTTAACGATCATTGAATAAACGAATGACAAGGTACTACTTTGGAGATGTGGCTCTCGAGACAGCGGACGACCCAACTTTTGTTACACTCCTGGATCTATTGCGCCCCATGAAATCCACGTGAAAATGACATCTCCTGAACGATTCATCATCGCCGAGTCGGAACTAGTAACGCTAGAAATATGACTTTCGGACAACAAACTCCTTTTGTGATGTAGCACCCATTAAGGGGTTAGGCCACAGTAACGGGTATAAAATCATGTGCGAATTTAACAATTTTTTTTCGTTTGAACAAGTGATTCTCATAAAATTAATTACACATCTGTACAGCATGAATATCAAGCTGTTAAAAAAAATTATATATATTTTTCGATGTACAAAATGGCCGACTACTCGAAACTTCTCGAAACAGCTTTTTTCCAATTGGCGTGGCAAATAACTTCAACAATTTTCACTCGATTTAATTCAAATTTAAAACCTATGTTCCTAATTGCATTTCGCAGAGAAGTACGTACGGAATTTCTCATTAATCGAAAACTTTTCATTTTATGAGCAGTTATAACGAAATTTTTCACTGAAAATTCATTTCTTAAGGATGTTGGAGCGTTAGCCACAATCCAAGGTTAAATTAAATAAAAAAATACATGTTATTGTTTAGACTATACTGAGTCTACGGATTTTTTGAACTATTTTCACCACCAAACACCAGAGATAAAAAATAGTTTAATGTGTCATTTAACGTGTGGGGTTAGATGGGCAAGACTTTCACACTAAAGGTTATGTAATTTTTTTTGTTATTTAGCACCAAGATAAACCATTTCTAAAAACGGATTAACGCAAACAGAACGTTTGTAAACATTTAGAAAAAAAAAATCCTCATGCCCATCGTAAACCATGGGCCAATAAGCTCGTGACGTAAACAAGAATAGGCATAATTATAAATCAGTCAAAATTTCATTGTGAATTGTACAAAACATTCGTTGTCGTAGTTTTTTCATAATAATCCTCGATAATGTTGTACTTTTTCAAGTTGGTAGTAACACAAAAGTTTTTCTACTTTACGTAATAAAAATATTAAAAGGCATAATCTTGCCCTTTAATGATATATTTAAAAAAAATAGCATATACAGAATGAATCTGTACCTCATGTGCATTTTTTTGAGGGTCATGGAAAAAAAATTAATAAACCGTCATTTGACTCAACTGAAGCGGTCCAACCTCCTTTTCAAATACCTACAACTTTTGGGTAAAACAATATTCTTTTAAACTCCGTACGTACTTCTCTAGGTATTCTGATGAAGATTGACGAGAATTTTTGTTTTTTGTTCTAGGTAAAAAAGTGTGGATGCTAAATGTCAGGCCGCGGAGCGCCTAAAAAAAGATAAAAGAAAATAGTAGTCGGCCATTTTGCACATCGAAAATATATATATATATATATATATATATATATATATATATGTTCTAACAACTTAATATGCATACTAAATAGATGTGTAATTAATTTTATAAGTGAATCACTTTTTCATACGAAAAAATTTGTTAAATTCGCACATGATTTTATACCCGTTTCTGTGGCCTAAGGCCTTTCGTCAAAAACGTGAACGTTTGCAAATAGGGACAAGGCGGCCATTTATCGGATATCGTGTTCCACACATAACCTCCATGCTTGTACCTCATATTAAAACGAAAATTTTCGTAATTTTCAAACAAATAATACGTTTTATTAAAAAGATAATATGTCAGTTCATATTGAGACACCCTATATTCATATTGTGGCTTCGCAAACGCGTTATTTTGTCGCCGTACGCAAAAAATACCAGAACTCGCGTACGATAAGAACAATAAAGCGAAATCTCTGCGAGACCTCTAGCATTTGAAAGAAAGCGCGGGAGAACGGTGTCTTCTCGAGCCGGAAGTGGCGTCGCGTCCATGCTCGCACGCGTTTACGCTACGATTACTTGATCACGTAGTAAACTTCCGGTACACACGATCGCTCGGCACATGGGCCCATGCGTACACAACGAGTTTCTCAGGTTATAGCGAAAATGCTGTGAGAAAAGTGGCCGACTCGTGGAAAAATTTGCGCGTGTGAAAAGTGTCCACGCGAATAATCAAGAAAAATGGTAAGAAAACATTTTTTCAACGAGTAGAAACAAAAGATATTTCCATTGTGAGTGATTCCGCAGGAAAAATATTTCTCGTCCGATGCAATCGCGCGATGCGTAGTTTAAAAACGAGTAAACATAATTTAGCTATCAACTGAACGTACTCGCGATAATGATGATCTTTTATTTCTTATACTCGAAGAAACGATTTTGTCATTCGATGCGCGAGCACTGTTTTTTTTTGCTCGAGCCAGTACACGGTGGGTCACCCATCTGAGTATTGGCCCAGGCCAATGATGCCTCACGCGGCAGGTCGCCGAAGCTGCCGTACGTGTCCTATTTTCCTTTTCTCCCGTTATAGAACGTCTTTTTCGCCTTTGCATACTCTATCATTTTTCATTTTATTTTTTTCATTACCGATGCGCAATTTTCCAATCTCAGGGCAAGTTCTACGTGCTCTACGAACACGCGGCGGGCTACGCGCTCTTCTTGGTCAAGGAGTTCGAGGAGGTGGGAATGTTGCTGCCCCAAGTGGAGGCGTCCGTAACCGACCTGGCCAGATTCAACGGCGTTGTCAAGCTCGTCGGCTTCTCGCCCTTCAAAACGGCACTGGCCGCCCTGGAGAACATCAACAGCGTTTCGGAGGGCATAGTACCCGAGGATCTCCAGCTCTTCCTCGACTCCGGCATTCCTAAAGCTAGCAAAAAGGAGAAGGTGGTGCTCGGCGTCGCCGATCCCAAACTCGGCGCCAGTATCACCGAAGCCCTGGACATCAAGTGCGATCACACCGGCGTGGTGCCTGAACTAATCAGGGGAATACGCTATCACTTTCACAATCTGGTGAAGGGACTGACCGCCAAGAGCTCGGGCATCGCTCAGCTCGGATTGGGACACAGTTATTCCAGGGCCAAGGTCAAGTTCAATGTGAACCGCGTGGACAACATGATCATTCAGAGTATAGCGCTGCTGGATCAGCTGGACAAAGATGTCAATACGTTCAGCATGCGGATAAGGTGAATATATATTCTCGTGGCTTGGGTAGCTTCAGCCAGCGTGATGAATGGTCTTCCAGACGTCTTTGAAGGGTTAATTGATTAAGGGGAGATATACACCTAGGAGCCGGAAAAAAGGTCATTTTTGTGAATTTTTTCAAGGAAAACTATTTTAAATTTCGGATTGGGGTTTTAATTATCTAAAAGTATATGCATTCAAAAATATGTTTAATTTTCTTTATTTAAAAATATCAAAAATATACAAGGATATTGTATGATGCTTGGGGCGTCGTAAAAAAATGTGCGTATACGGTACCCACTGGCGTTTCTTCAAAAATCATCTGAAAAAAAAAACCAAAAAGATTATTAAATTTGATACTATAATCTAGTAGTTGTCATAGCCGATTTTGAAAATATCGATTTATGACAAAATGGCGGACGTTTGAACATAAATAGTGATTTTTGGGCCAAAAATTAGTTATTATTTTGCCTATAAAACAAAAACTAAGTAACGGAAAAAAAATCCTATGACGAGTATTAGATTATAGTGTATAGAATAACCGCAAAAAACCTCAAGGCAATCGGTTCATTGGTTTTCGAGAAATTTTGGGTACCGATTTGAAAAACGTGGTTTTGAGAAAAACCCGTTTGAAAATATGGGAATGAATAAATCATGACATTTGTCAACTTACATGGAATCATCGATACGAGGGGCCCATAGTGTAGGTCTTTTACGGTCGACGGAATGTTCATAGCTTCTAAATCGATTTTTTCGACCATCTAGGTGTATATGTCTCCTTAAAAAAGAGAAGCGACCATTGGACGGTATTTATTGGTATTTTGACTGGATGAATTTTCTACTTTATTACTTTAACAATGAATTATTTATGTTCTGATCCAAGATTCTTGTAATGTTGTAGTATGTTGAGGCAAATGGTCGAATTAAAAGGAAAAACATTTTTATTCGTAAAATTCCGCGCTTTGTATGGCTGAAAAAATATTGTAGATAGGAAACAGAAGTGGCGCAACAGAAAATATAAAATTGGTTTGCAAAAAAAAAAGTTGTATGGAGTAACATTGAGAACGGTTCGAGTTATAGTGGGGACTGTCTCGAAATAGTTTTTGTTTTTTTTTAACAATGAATTAGTATGGTAATGGTCGAATGAAAAAAAAAAACATTTTTTCTTAATTTCGCGCTTTGTCTGGAAAAAATCTTCTAGATAGGAAACAGAAGAAATAACAGGGCGGACCAAATAGAATCGGTTTCCAAAGATAAAAGAAATGGCATGGAGTAACATCATGGACGCTTGTGTCATATTCGGGGCTGTCTCGAAATAGTTTTTTGTTTTTTTTTCTGAGACATTGTATATGGAATAAGATGATAATCAGTAAGAATAATTAAAACGATTTTCTTCTAACACTGAAAGTATGCAGTGCCTTGAGGGGTTTCGACACCAAAATCGAGATGCTTGTAGACGATTGAAATTCATATTACCGATGCATTAACTGTCCAAAAAGTAATGCGTTTCTCCACATAGTTTCGGAGATTTTTAAGGTTCAAGTTGAACCTTCATGCGTTTGGCACTTCGTAAACACTAGCTATAGAGCTGTAGCGGCTAAAATAATGCTTCGATACAAATTTAGAAAACTGAAGAAACGGCGATTAGTATTAGGAACGTTGTGTTAAAAAATTAAGCGGTGTCTTCATTTGGTTCATTAATAATACTCAAACGAAGGTGTGAATTTTAAGTCCATTTTTTAAACATTTTGATCAAAGCATTATTTAAATCTCTACAGCCCTATAACTAGTGTTTACAAAGTGCCACGTGTGTTAGAAAATGGATGAAGGTTCAACTTGAACCTTAAAAGTTTTCGAAACTATGTAGAGGAACGGATAGATTATTGGACAGTTGACGCATCCTGAATTAATCTCTCGGTGATATGAATTACAATGGTCCACAAGCATTTCGGTTTTCGTGTTGAAACTCCTTAAGGGACTATACCAGTGTCAATGATGAAAATTTGGGTGGTTTTCCGGAAATTTTTGGAAGAAAAGTACTCAATTAAATGTTTCGGAAAATTAAGAATATATTTGGCTATTTTTGACCTATATTACATATTTTTTTCATAGAAAAATATTGAGATCCAAGCGACTTATGCGCTGCCTTCGGAGGCGCCAAAAAAAAGTTCCTCCACTGCTGACATGATTCCGGCCGATTGAGTAGCTGAAACCGAAAAAGGAAAAAATGTCGTTAAACAGGAAGGTATTTCCTGTACAATGGCATAGGATTTTCGAAAAATATCAAAATCTAACAAAATGGCGTAGTTATGAAAAAAAGTCTGTTTTTTTGCTTATAAAATGGTCGTTTTTTTCAATGCCAAATCGTCAATTTCCATCCAATAAAAAGTATTCTACGTCATTGTAGAGTAAATATGTTGAGTTCATGTACTCATTTCAAATACTGAGTTCAAATTTCAAGTCAATCGGAAGATTGCTCTTTAAATTACAATGTCAGCAAATTTGAAAAATCTCATTTCATATTCCTGGAAGTATAAAAATCTTGAAAGTATAAAAATCTCATCTCATATTCCTGAAAGTATGAAAACTTTGAAAGTATAAAAATCTCATCTCCTATTCTTGAAAGTATAAAAACTGTCAAAAAAGGCAAAAAAAATCGATTTTGTGAAAGTGTTACACTGGTAACTGGTAACCCCCTTAAGGAGGTTGGAGCGGTCCAGTTCAGTCAAATGACGGTGTATGAATTTCTTTTCAATGAACCTCAAAACTGCATACGAGGTACAGATTTATCCTGTAGATGCTAATTTTTCATAAAATACATAATTAGAGGGCAAATTTATGCATTTTTATATTTTTATCACGTAAATAAGAAAAACTTTTGTGTTACTACCAACTTGAAAAAGTATAACACTATCGATGATTATTATGAAAAAAAAAAATGCATTAGGGCATGTTTTATACAACTCGGAATGAAATTTTGAGCCATTTATATTTGTCACCAGATTATGTATTATTACCATTAATTAATATTAAGTATTGCCGAAATACGGCAACTTCGTGGACATTGAGGTTGGCAATGCTCTTCATCCGCCATGAGGTTGAAATTTGCATCGTTGGAATGCAACGAAAAAAAATATTTGTGAATTCCTTCAATTTATTTTGGCAAACTTTGCTTACCAAAATCCTCCAACCACTCTTCAAGATATTCATTTAGTAATCTACAATATAAATCTTTAAAAAAAGATTTTCTATAACAATCAAAATATGGAAAGAAAAATGCAAACAAGAGCTTTGGTTGCGTTCCAATGATGCAAACTTCAACAGCATCATTCGCCAGCCAGGATTCGTAATCTTTTATCAAACCTTGATGGTTTAATATTGAATATATAGGGTTTACGATCGGCAAGATGGGTTTTTTGTTCTAAATCTATACGAAGGTTTAGTTTGCGTTAGTCCGTTGTTAAAAATGGTTTATCTTGGAGCTAAACAGCCAAACAAATTACATCACCCTTAGCGTGAACGTCTCGTCCATCTAACTGCACGAAAAATTACATACATGAAACCGTTCTTTATCTCTGTTGTTGAGTGTTGAAATTTTTTTTTTTTAATTCGCAAAGATCCCGTATACTCTAGACAATGACATATATTTATTTTTAAATTTAATCTTGGATTGTGGTTAACGCTCCAGCCTCCTCAATGCTCTTTCAATCGATCGCAAGACCAACTTCGCTTCATTGAGTCTCCAACGAAGCCTGCATAATTTTGTTCGTCAATTACAGAGAATGGTACAGCTACCATTTCCCGGAGCTCGTGAAGATCGTCCCGGAGAACTATCTCTACGCGAAGGTAGCGAAGTTGATAAAGAACCGCAAGGAATTGACATCGGACAAGTTGGAGGCTCTGGAGGAGCTTGTGATGGACAGCGGGAAGGCTCAAGCGATAATAGACGCGTCGAAGTCCTCCATGGGAATGGACATAAGTCCGGTCGATCTGTTGAACATCGAGATGTTCGCCGCGCGTGTTATCGCCCTGGCCGACTACAGAAAACAATTGGCGGGCTATTTAAGGGCCAAGATGTCCGGCGTAGCGCCGAATTTGGCAACGTTGATAGGCGATCAGGTGGGCGCCCGGCTCATTGCGCATGCCGGATCGTTGACCAATTTGGCCAAGTATCCGGCCTCGACGGTGCAAATATTGGGCGCCGAAAAAGCGCTCTTCCGCGCCCTCAAGACCAAGGGAAACACACCCAAATACGGTCTTCTCTTTCACTCGACTTTCATCGGACGCGCCGGCATGAAGAACAAGGGTAGAATATCGAGGTATCTCGCGAACAAGTGTTCGATCGCCTCGAGGATCGATTGCTTCGCCGATACGCCGTCCAGTATTTACGGCGAAAAGTTGCGGCAACAGGTCGAGGATCGATTGAAGTTCTACGAGACCGGCGACGTGCCGAAAAAGAACATCGACGTTATGATGGAGGCGCTCGAGGAAGCGGCTAACGTCATCAACGCTAACGAGGAGGAGGAACCACCGAAGAAGAAGAAGAAGAAAGACAAGAAACGCAAGAGCGAGGCACTCGAGAACGGCCAGACCAACGGACAAAACGAGAGCCCGACGAACGGCGTTAAAGTCGAGGCGGAAAGTGATGCCGAGCCAGAAGAACCGCCCAAGAAGAAGAAAAAAAAGAAGAAGAGCCTCGGCGCTGCCGAATGAGGGAATTAAGCCGCACATGTTCGACTTTTAGGGCGATTATGCCATTCTGTTTTTTTTTTACATACATACACGTATATACATATATAAATATGAAATACGAGATTTTGCTCGCAGTTTTGTAAATAACCGGGAAAATATGATCGCGTATAAATCGTATCCTTCTGTAAGCTCACTTGAACTCGACGATACATTCTCGTAGCACCGGAAGCGTCAATTTTCTTCGTAACTGTTCTTCCGCTGTACGACATTTGTTTTTCTTATTTTACACACTGAATTGACCCTTTTCCGACTGATCGCATTATTTTTCCTTCACACATTGCTCCGAAGTATCATCAGTGTGTTTGTACGCGGCGGACAATACTCCAAACGAGGCACTGCACAGTTTCTTGGCTATAGGGGATTCGGACGTTTGAATCGTGGCGTCGAAACGACCGGATGTATTGTTGCGAGCAAAATGCGGTTTTTGTATCGAGAGACGAATGGACCATGCTGATCGAGCTTGTGATTCGTTCAAGTACAATAAACGAGATAAAAACCACTAATGTCTCCTGTGCGGAATAATACGAAGGCAGCTTTGCAAGGCTTTGAGACCTGATGGTGGATCGGCCTTGGGTGATTACTCCGAGAAAAATACTCGGCGGATTATTCTGCTCATTTTGGCAGTTCGCTCAATCTATTGAATATTTTTTTATGCAGCGTGTGGATTTTGTGGTGAAGATATTTTGGAAAATGGTGTTTATTGAGATCGAAGCAACTCGGTGGAAAAGTAATGAAAAAGTATTTCGGGGTTAGGCTTCTGGGACGAACCAAATATCAGGGTTATCTGGGAAAATTCATTTTGAAGGAATAAGCAAGATTGGAAAATCGTTTGGACATTTGTACGTACATTAACAACGTTGTGGACCGAATGCCATTGTAAAAAATATCTAAGGGGCCGTACGTAAATTACGTAACTAGGTTCAATTACATGTTCAAGTTTTCAATTTAAACCTCGAGTGCGATGTTACCGTGGACAGCTCACAGCTTTCTATACGCAATGTCAGTTAAGGGGGAAAATCACTGTGCAAGAACTTGCACAGTAGCTTTCTCACGTCCTCCGAGCAAAATTTGAAGGAAATTTTTTTATTTTTGTAATTCTTGAAAGTACATGTATTGGAATATATGTTGGCAACATTTTTATTCACAAGTCCGAAAATTGACGGAGTCATAATCATTTTAGTGAGAACAGGCAGCGCGACCGGTTAGTGTTCTCAGTCCCTACAGGTGTGGCATCATTTATAATAGATAAAGTACAGGCTCTTATTATTTTGTGAACTATCATGAAGATGAAGAACCATCATATCGCCCGCGACTAGATACTTCAATGTAAGTATCAATATTCTAGAAAAAATCGTAACTTTGCATCAAGAAACGCGGAACGAAAACTTTGAACGCGTTTTTCTCGAAACTAGTTTTTTCGACCTTGTCCGAGAGAATACTTAAAAACTTATCAACCGATTTTCAATTTTTTTAACATTTTTGTAATCGCAGTGTCTAAGGCTGTAGGTATCCGCGTTTTTAACATTTGATAATTACTATCTTTAAAGACTGCTTGGATACAGAGAAAGGGCCTTGAAAATAGAAAAAAAGGTTCAAACTGTCGGGATTTTGTAAAAAAAAAAACAAAATAAAAAACGGCTACGCATAACGATAGCTACATTTCTATAGATATTGATAAATTGTTGACTTTCAATTTACAGATAACCTTTCATAAAGATATCGACGGGACAATGAAGAGGCATTTTTTTCCGTCGTCAAATCAAGGCATATATCTCGGTTAATTTTCAATATTTTGTCATAAAAATTGGTATAAAACTAGATGAATATATACTTCATAAAATGAGTATAAACCCGATCCTTTCATAATTAGTTATGTCTATGAAAAAAATCGCAATTATTGATGACAAAGCACCCTTTACGTAACGGAATAGGGGGAGGGGTTCTGGCCAAGCGTTACGGTCCCGTTACGTTGGGGGGAGGGGGGGGGTAACAAATTTGGAAATTTTGCGTTACATAATTTGTATACCCCTTAAGGGAGGAGATACCTTGTGACGAGAAAAAAATTTCTGATTTTCATGTTCAAAAAAAAAGATTTCTTCACCATTTTTGAGACTAGGGTATGTTTTATTAGTGCTTTTGGCTGTTGCATCGTAATTTTTGTATTAATCTTCGAAAATGGTGGAGGAATAATACGGCTTGACACGTAGCGGGATTAATACGAAAAAAAAAAAAAAAACAAACGAATATTTTTCTTTTATCAACACTCATACGCAGAATACGAACCAAGAAAAAGTGAGAAATGTTAAAAACCGACAAAATCGTACGCGTTGAAAGAAAAAGTTTGAATTTTCCGAAAAAATGGCTACATTTTGCAATGATAAATTTTTGTTTATTTTCAAAAACATTTGGGGTCATGTTTTCAACAATAAGGGTAGAAAGATTTATAGCAAATTGCCTCAGAATCGGTTGATCAGTTTTTTAGCTATACGTCACGCCAGTTTCGAAGGCCGTGCCATACCTCTACCATTTTTGAAGATTAATAAAAAATAAAAATACCTTTAAGGGATATGCATAACTTTGGAAATTCAAAAAATCAATTTTTCGTTAATTTCATTTCCTTATTGCGTAATCTTGACTTTGATTTGGTTCAAAGATTTTGTAAAAATTCCAAAAATTGACCGAGTTATGACGATTTTAGAGGAACAGGTCGGAACGTCCCGTTGCGTTACGGCTCTAGCGCTGCGCGGTGCATTGTGTAGGTTTTAAGGGCATTGATATGACTTTGTCCAATCAGGCTGTTTGATTGTTATACGGTGTAGGAATTGCAGATTGTAGGTACGAAAAATAATTGTGATTTTGTCTCAAGCAAATAGTCCATTCACCAAGGCACTTACGATTAAGGGGTTAGGCCACAGTAACGGGTATAAAATCATGAGCGAATTTAAAATTTTTTTCATATGAAAAAGTGATTCACTCATAAAATTAATTGCACATCTATTTTGTATGAATACCAAGCTGTTAGAATTTTTTTTTTTTTTCGATGTACAAATGGAATTTTATGAGTGAATCACTTTTTCACACGAAAAAAAATGTTAAATTCGCACGTGATTTTATACCCGTTACTGTGGCCTAACCCCTTAAGGTATTCCTTTCGGGGAGGGCCGTATTTTGTGGGGGCATAAGCAGGGCCTTCTGAATCGTCGGTAAATTACAATTGCGCTTAATAAAAAAACAAGTTATAATGGATTATTATACACAACGATAAACTAGAATGACAAAATTCGCGCAAATTTAGTAGATTGAGACATTTTTACATTTATTTGAAACGTCACGGCTACAAAAATTCTTCTGCTAACCACACTTTTCCAAGTTTTAACATTAATATTTTCTTTAAACGTTCGGTGACCCTCTGTTTTTATTGTTGTTACGGAATCTTTAGACTTTTTTACACCTGTGAGCAGTTTGTATTAGGCATCTAGAGTTATTTAGTGTATAAATTATTAGAAAGACATGTGGCCAGCGTGACATGTCCATAAAGCGCCGTGTAAGTGAGACGACTTTTAGGGCCGTTATTTTTCGTTAAAGGTTCGGTAACTTGGCTTGAAATTTTACCAGTATACTGGGATGTATTTTTACTTCATTATAGACGAAAATCAGTTAAGTGTAAAATATTTGGTTTCGTGAAAGGAATACCTTAATGCCTTACCGTAGTCGGCGCGGCTCAGCGGTCACCCATCCAAGTATCGGTTCAGGCTAACGCTGCTTGACATCGGAGATCCACTACTGACGGTTAAAAGAAAATCGAATTTGTTGGCCCCAGCGAGGCAGATAACTCACGTGAACCACGTTATGTTTTACGCATTATGGACTAGGATGTGTAGTTAGGACGGAGTAAAAAAAAAACTTATCTCAATACCAGCACCAATGAGCATTTAATGAAGATAAAATTATATAGACTGCAACATATCTATAAATACTCGAATTAATCGTATAATTTCTCGATTATAATATAAACGAAAGTTATCTCTTTTTGCTTTCTTCGTCTCAGAAGTACCGAGTTCCGGATCATCGATCACAACTGCATCTTGCACTTTATTCACGCTGATTTTTTCCAATACCTTTCTCGTACATGTACATCGGCGGAAAATGAAAATTCATTATCGTCGTGCGAAACGAAGCGATTTTCTTTGTACGATTTTTCAATCTCCAATCGCTGGAATGCCCCAAAATACGGGAGAAAGTTTTTTTTTCGTCTTTTTCGTTTTTTTTTTTTTTTTTTTTTTCATTTCAACGTAACGACCGCCCCAAAAAGCGGGACGGGGTGATAGAAACATGGTAGACTTTTTCTGAGCGTGTGGCAAATTAACTATCGAAGTATATAGAATTGATTGTAGAGTCGACGTTACTCACTCGCGACTCGGTAAAAGGAATGAAACACTTTGAATTAACATCTCCAACATCGAAACACGCTCACTCGCAATACAAATTTTTGCACCAGCGCTTCTGACGCTCGTTACTACGTTTTTTCTTTCCTCGTGTTTTTTTTTTTTTAATACATATTCGCTTCCCATAATTTATTTACAGCGCGATATTCAATGCTCGAAATCTCGCGAATCACGTTCACACCGATCACCACCGAAGAAAAGACTAGACACCTTACGGCTTTCCGACCGGAAGCAGACGTTAAAAGAAATTTTTTGAATTCTTCTCTCTCAAGCTCGAGTCTGTTTAGTTTTTTTTAATCGAATATTTGTCCCTCCAGATTTGCAATTTCAAACCCCATAACCGTGGAGTTAGTCGTTTTTTTTTCGAAAAACGGAATAATCCTGCGAAAAAAATTGAATTTTGTTTAAGACATTGCCACGAAAGTGACAGGTGAATTTACGAGAATAGGAAAATCGCACGAATGGGGGAAAAAACTTGTTGATGTTTGCATCGTTGGACTGCAACGATTTTTTGTTCATTTTCATGCTTATCCAAAGCGTTCTCTTTGTGCAAATTCGAGTTCCAAATCTCTAATAAGAATACGTGAAAACGATTGGATGATTTTCACAGCAAACAAAAATCGTACAATGAAAAAGGATTGATTTTCGTTTCACTCCAACGATGCAAACTTCGATATCATAAAAACATTCAAGTTCAAGTACCATGTCGAAGGTCCCTTGGGCCTTTTTTGCCTGATCTGTAACTCTTCCCGATCGAAAATTCGTAAAGTGTACGCGTACTTTTTTTCGACGGTGTATTATGCATACATATGTATATATATATATAATGCATCGATAAATGCGCATTAGACGGAAAATACGAATGGGAATAACTGAGAAAGAGATGCATTATGATCGGTACATCGGGGAATTTCAGTCTCTCTCTCACAGAGGGTTTACGCACGGTTTGGCCGTTCAGAGGTCATTATTGAATAGCTGCCCCGAAGGAAATGCTGGCGAAATTATGCGGTCCGCGAACTTAATCGCGTTAATGACAATCATTCTTCAATGCTCGAAACTTCGAGGAACAACGCATTATGACGGACAATTGAATGGAACAAAAAGATTAATGTAACACATATTTCTGCAAAATGCAATAACGAAAAAACGACGACGATTCGAACAGCAATTATCGATGCTGCGAAACATTCCCGTATATCATTTGTCTCTCTTTTTCAATACAATTCATCAAGAAAAACTCGAACCTTCTTTCTCTCTTTTCGCGAGCTCGGATTCCAATAACGCTTTAAAAAGAAGTATTTCTCACTGTAACGCTGTAAATCTACGACTCCACAGTTGCTTACACGTGTGCATTATACATGTACATCAGAGCGACGAAAAAATTCAACCCTTAAAGCGATACTTCCAGGCACGAAAAAGTTCATACGATATTTGAGTCCTTCAGCTCGAGGCTAAGAGCAGGAGGTCGATAATATTTCCCCCGATTGACTTACACGAACAGTGAGCTTTGTGTTGAATAACACGACGACAAATCAACATTTGTCAAATTCGATTGTAGAATCTCGAACGGGCCCTTCCAGTTTTAAAAAGAATTCTCATTGTCGCGCTATCATTATTTTTGTACAAATTACAGCTGTTTCAAAAAATACATGTATTCTCGTAGAAAATTTAAAAAACGGCATTTTTCAAATAGCGGTAGTTTGGGTGGGAATGACATCAAGATTTTCCGAAAGGCTTTTTAATCCTGCAAGGGTCAGCTTGAAGAATCTTCGGCCGGATTCGACATGTATTTGTCGAGTTATTCTAGTTTGAAGGCGTAGAGCGAAGTTTCCCTGTAAAGCAAATAGTGAAAAATTGACCTCTTCCGCTTGGACTTGAATTACAGAGGTGGAGTCTTGAATGAACTTTTTCATACCTAATAATATCGTTTAAAAGGCCAAAGGTCGAATTTTTTATCGACACCTCATTCTATATATGAGGTATTCCACGTAAATCCGGTGGACTTTTTCCCTGGCCCTCGCCAATTCGATTTTTTTAAATCTGATTCCATTGACTGTAAAAGACACCCTGAATTATTTAAACATTTTTCGAAACAGCCCTTAGTCAATTTTTTTTTCTCTGATTTAAAAACCTGAACAAAATTCCCAAAAATGCGTGATTATATGTTACAAATTTCAAGCTATCACCCGCAGTGGAACTATGATTTTTTCTGTACTTTCTAAGCGATTAACGTAAAAAAATCCGAAAAATTCAAGAACCGCTTACTCCCGGCGGATACTTAAATATTTTGATACCCACAAACAATTTTTTTGACCATTTTTGAATAACCATTTGGTTATTCGAAAATGGTAAAAAAAATTCAAACATTTTTCGTATTTTTTTTATCATGTTAATCGCTCAGAAGTCATAGAAAAAATCATACTTCCAGTGCGGGTGACAGCTTGAAATTTTTTACATATAATCACGCATTTCTGGGATTTTTTTCCGATTTTTGAATCAGGCCGTTCTTTTTTTGAATTTTTTTTTACCAAGGATTGTCTCGAAAAATGTAAAAAAAATTGAGGCTGTCATTTAGAGTCAATTAAAAAAATTAATCGAATTAGCGGGGCTCAGGGAAAAAGTCCACCGGATTCACGTGGAATACCTCATATTTACCCAGTGTGTCCCTCTTATCTCTGCCACCCGAAATAACTCGGTAATTATCGACGTCAAAAAAAAAAATGTTCCAGACAAAAGTTGTACGGTATGAAGGGGGCCATCAAGTGCGACCAATTTTTGTTTATTGCGGTGGAGGCGCTGACGCACAATGAAGGTCACCTCCACTTTTGATAATGGTATGGTACATTTCTTTTAAACCATCTTCAGGAGCACCTCAAGCCGCATAAAAAGCAGAGGGTCAAAGTCGGTCAAGGTCATTCAAGGTCAGTATCAATTATACAAATCTAAACAGGTGACCTTGAATGACCTTGAACGACTTTGACCCGCGAATGTTTTTTATGCGGGTTGAGGTGCTCCACAAGATGGTTGAATAAAAATGTACCATTCCATTGAAAAAAGTGGACGCACCACCGTGCGTCAGCGCCTCTACCGAAATAAAAAAAAACTGGTCGCATTTGATGGCCCCTTCACACCGTAACACTTTGGTCTGGACCATTTTCTTTGCGACGTCGATAATTGCCGATTTATTTCGGGTGGCAGAGATAAGAGGGACACCCTGTATGTAAATCCAGTTGTTCTTTGACTAAACCATGGCTGAGAAGAGTTTGGAAAAGAAACTACATTCGAGACTTTTCTCCGTGCAGCTCAAAAGACAATGCGAAAGCTCAGCAAAGACCAACGTGGGAAGGTTTATTGCTTTATTGCCGGCTTTCTATTTCTTTTTTTTCGAGTCTTTTCTGCTTTTGTTCTTTTTTTCCTCGTATCATATAGGTTTCCATATAAAGGATTCAACAACCTTACAGCAAATTGATTTTTCTTATTAACGAAAAAATTAAACGCTAATGAACCTGCCTTCGTCTTAAAAACTAGGGTAATGACAATAACTACCATGACAACCTAATTATTACTTAGTATCTAATAATTATCTTTGTAATTAAGTTGTTGCTCCAACGTGTCCTCTTCCTCGTTACTTTTTCTTCCTCTTGTTCTTAATTCTCGAAGGATATGCGCTTCTTCGTTTCTTTCGGCACGTAAAGAATGAAGTAATTGCTAAAGATTTCCACTACTTTTCTACCTCTTCGTCTTTCTCGCCATTTTTATCGCCGATATTTATCTCTTGGATCCGCTTTTCTTCTTTACAAAATTCGGTGTACGCCCGCCTTTTGACTAATCGCGGGCTCAAAGATCGGGCGCACTTTACTAACAAGGCTCGTTCGCCCGATCGATTCACCCGAAACAATTTACACCACGTGTACCGTTTCGTTTTTCTTCTTGTCAAGAGACAAAGAAAAAAAAGACTTTTCCCGTTGCTATCACACAACACCTCTTACATTATCTCCGATGATTCGAACATTTTGTTTTCTCGTATATAAAATCAATCGTCCTCTCAGTGCACTTTGCAGTTTGTACTGCACTACATCTTCTTACTCCCTTTGTGCCACGACAGTCGCGACTCGCTTACGATATCATCGAACTTTCGTCTCGCATTCTTCTCAAGCGTCGTTTAAATTCGGACTATTTCGCTTATTCAAGTTTATCGATACACCCGCGCAAATGTCTTTTTCGTCCCGTACCTCAGCTTTCTCTCTTTTCTTTTTTTACATAAACATTCATGCAATTTATGCATCATTTAGCTCGTGCATAATTTAATTCGTGTTAAGGAAGCACGTATTGTCAACATTGTGTACTCTTTTTTTTTGCCTCTTCCTCTTCTGTTTTTTCTTGCGTTGTCGCGTCGCCGCACACACGAAGAACTCGAACGCGATGGTCGACGTGTACGACCGACTAAAAAAATAGTGCGCGTTCTATAGCTCACGGGGGTGCACCGTAATCTCGTGAAAAGGCGCAAGCCCCTCATTGAAACGCAGGGAAGAATGTCGGACTCGCCGGCGGCGGTGATTGCATCATCGGCCCTGGAAATCTCATCGTCGGACCACCTGTAACGAGTTCCTCTATGGTAGAAGAGATTGAGCGCGATATTAGCCTTTCACAATTATGATGGAACTGCCGTCGAACGATGACAAAGAAAAGTGTATGAAAGTTCGTACGGTTGATTCGCAAAAATGAGTTTTTTTTTTCAATCCTAACGAGTTTGGATCTTTTCGTAGCGAGACAAAGAGCAATTACGTATTTTACTAAATTCAGTGATTCGACGAAACTAATAAGTGAGTTGGGCGATATATTTAAAGGAATTTAAATTGTCATGGAGGCATTTGCACTTGGATCGCTTTATGAATTTTGAATAAATAATTGCCAAGAACAAGTGATTTTTTGAAGATGGGCTCTGTCGCCGCCATTTTGTAAGAAAATGATAATAAAAATGTTTTTTTTTTGCATATTTTTATTTGTGTTAAATAAACCATCTAAAAAGAATCCTATTCCTTTTTTCACACTCCCAAAATGAAATGTCAAAGTTAGGCCTTATTTTCTGCCGCTAGAGTGGTGTTATCCCTTAAGGGATCATCACAGTGTTAAATTGTTTTAAAAAAAACCATTTTTTTGCATTATCCAATAGTATAGACGGTTATTGACATGCTGCTCAATTTTTGGAGCAAAATTCGAATTATTCCGGTCGCTACAGCCTTTTTCAGAAAAAGGGATTCGACTAGTTGCGTGAGATCTGGCGTGGACGTGTTTTTCTCGAAATATTGTTTTTCAAAATTGTGTACACTTTCAAAGGAAGAGTTTTCAAGCTAAATGTCTCATATTTTGACACGACATTCTTCATCCTGTTATGGAAGCTTTTTTTTTCAAATTTATTTATAGTTTTTTTAAACGAGAAACTGTCGAAAAAATAGGCTAAAATCGATGCATTTTTTTCAAACCACCGCCATTTTGTCATTTTTTATAAAAAAAAAAAAAAAACATTTGCACCCATTTTCCAGCGTTAAACAAATGTAAAAAAATAAAAATAAACGTTTAAAAATGTATTTTATGTTATTATGAATGCTTCGATTTGACATAAAAAATCAGACTGACTAGCGTGTATAATAACCATCGGAAAAAATCGCGAAATTCAGCTATTTTTCGACCCGTTACACTGTGATAATCCCTTTTTTGTGTGTAAATTCCTGACATCGTCATCTCATTACTCGGATCAGAAAAAAATATTCAAAATCGACCTGTTTCATGAATCCAAAGCTTATGCAGACCCGTTAATGCAATCGACTTTATGAATTAGGTTATTAAATTATGTTTTTTTTTTCATTGTGAAGATCGTGTGCTGTTTTTAAAGCAAAAGTATTACATTTTTTTAAAACAATTAATTGTATACGAACCGCTCGTGTAGTACGAATATTGAGTTGTTAATAACCAAAAGGCGTCGACTCATTTTTTTGGAATTGTGCTTTCATAATAATTTTAAAAAAGGCAAAGGGTTTTTCTTTTGCAAGTTCTAATTCATGGTTTTTGGTATTACGAAAATTCAAATCGTAGGCGCTGATGCGAAACGCCACGCGATTGGCGCTGACGCGGATTTACCTCGCACTTGTGACGTCACGACGTTATGGCCGATATACGAACTACGCGTTCAGACGAGTATGGTCAAAAATGACGACGATAAAGACGACAGGAATTGTTTCGTTCCTCTGTGTACGATTTTTTTAAAGTTTTCGTATCGTAATCTCACCAAGTGTCAAAATTATTTACACTCTCGCGTAAGCCATATAACCTATAATTCCGTAGTTTATAACATCGTGACGTCACAAGCGCGAGCGCCAATGGCGTGGCGCTTCGCGCTAGCGGCGACGATTTGAATTTTCGTGGTACAAAAAACCATGAATAATTATCTTCAGAACTATTAAAAAAGAAAAACTACTTTGCCATTCTGTTTTTTTTTTCAATCATAAACGCACAGTTCCAGAAAAATAAATCGACCCCGCTTGGTTTTTAACAACCCAATACTCGTATTACACAAGCATTTCGTATACAAACTATAACATTGTGACGTCACAGCGCGTTCGGGTAACTTCGGATACGTTCGGCGCCTTTCGCCTAGGCGAATATGATCAAAGTTTCAAGGTGCTACTATATCTTTGTTAATTATTTAAAAAAATAGTAATAAAATACTTTCGCTATTAAAACCTCACATGATCGATGGCAACATCGAATTAAAAGAAAAAAAAATTAATTTGATAACCTAGTTCAGAATACATAATTGCACGTCCTATGCAAGTACCTATTTCGTACAATTAGAAATATTTATGAAAAATATTCCAGGAACGGTGCTCGAAAGAAATAGATGTACTCATTATCAACATTACACATAGATATGACGAGGTCAAAATATCTTTCAAATATTTGTTCACAAATCAATTGTTTTCAATTGAAATTGATTGTTTTCAAAATTCACACACACGCATGTGCGAGGAATTTAGTTAAATTCATTAAGTAATTTATAATACGCTGAAGTAAATGGAGGAAATCTATTTCTTCCACGATAAGTAGCCCGTAACCATTGTCAGTCAAAAGTCCATCAAAAAGAACGAATAAAATAAAAAATCGAAAAAAAAAACACCAAAATAACACGTTAGAAACGGCGAAATTTTACCCAGAGGTTTGGCTTGATGCTGCGGACTATTGCTGGCTAATTGATTCATAGTTGGTGCGGGGCCCAATGGTTTCGACTTTCCGCCCATAAGATTATTGAGATCGATATTCAATCCTGTGCCGGCCCATGTCGAGCCAATCGACGCTGCCGTCGTATCACCCGACGCGATCGTTGCGTTGACCGGTACGGGCGAGAGAAAGTTGCTCCCCGAATCTGGAATTGCGCATTCGGTATAACAGCGGAGGCTGATTCGAGCGAGCCTCCTCTTACGACGCGCGACAGGTGTGTTGCGAATAAGTGGAACGTGCGAATACGAAGAAAACGAAAACAAGAAGAAAAAACATGTTTGTAAGAGAGAAAGAGAGAGAAAAAAAGAATTTACTTCGTACCCGTGGCGAATACCGAGCTCGCGTCCAGCGCGGACGTGAGATTGTAAAGGTTCGGTTGGCCGTATACGCTCGTGTCGGATAAATTCGCGTTGTTCGACGAACCCACGGTCTGCGAACTGAAGTCGAAATCTGATAACAAATCGGTCCCAATAGACGCTGAAACAAACAAAAATTGTATATTTAAAAAAGACGATTATTGTACGTCACAATAACCTTTTTCAATTTTAGCTTACACTTTTGGAAACATTAGACGTAATCCTTACGACTAGTGTTTCGAAAACTCCAAGTGAATATTGAGGGGCTATACCAGCGTGACACTTTCAAAAAATCGATTTTTTTTTGCATTTTTCGACAGTTTATACTTTCAAGAATATCAGTATCATTTATATCATTTATATCAATATTATTTTATCTTGCAAAAATCGATAGTTCAATCTTTAAACGCGTTTTTCTCGAAATGAGATTTTTCAAATTTGCTGACATTGTAACTCAAAGAGCAATTATCCGATTGACTTGGAATTTGAACTGAGTACTCTTAAATATATTTACTCTACAATGACGTAGGATATTTTTGATTGGATGAAAATTGATGATTTGGCATTGAAAAAAAAAACGACCATTTTATATGCAAGAAAACAGACTTTTTTTTTCATAACTACGCCATTTTGTTAGATTTTGATATTTTTCGAAAATCCTACGTCACTGTACAGAAAATTCTTTCCAGTTTATCGACATTTTTTCCTTTTTCGGTTTTAGCTACTCGATAGACCGGAATCATGTCAGCAGTGAAGGGACTTTTTTTTCGGGGCCTACGAAGGCGGCGCATAAGTCGCTTGGATCTCAATATTTTTCTATGAAACAATTATGTAATATAGGTGAAATGTAGCCAAATATATTCTTAATTTTTCGAAACATTTGAGTACTATTCTTCCAAAAAATTCCCGAAAATCACCCAAACTTTCAGCGTTGACACTGGTATCGCCCCTTAATATAATGCCATTAGTTAGTTAAGTTGCAAGTAAATATTCAATGCAAGTCTCATATGTGCATAAGTCTCAAGTATTTTATGCAGATAGTGAAATAATAATTATGAGGATTAATTCTATTGTTCTTGATGGTGCATTGATACTTATTGATTTTAGTTCAGTGTAATGTTTACGTTTATTGCAGCCGCAATTAAAAATCAAGAAAAAAAATGTTCCATTATTTTCCCAGATTCAGCAGAGCTGTACCAAATAAAAGAAATTAAGCAAACGAGCGAGGCTGATGATTCTTGAGGAGCCTTTTTTTAGGACGAACTTTTAGTGGCCGTATAAAAGGAGAATATATATATATTTTTTTTTTTTTATTGGGTTTGTTCCAGTCGTACAGGGTCCTTCCCTTTTAACGAGCCCCCAATCCGCCTCTACCGCCAATTCCACACCCCCCCCCCCCCCCCCCCCACCTGCGGCCGCAGCCGACTTCCCCCTCTGTATCGTATTCACCATGACATATCTGTCATGGGTATAGGGAAACTGCGGAAAACCTATACCAATACAGCCGGTCATCAAGTTCGCTCCCCAGTCGTGAAACTAGTCTTATTTCGCCGTGAAATGCCGAAGAAAAACATTTCACGACGAAATGTACGCGGCTGGGTTTCGAACTCGGGACCTCCCGGTCCGCAGGTTTAGTGGCGAGCACGCTAACCACTAGACCATCGCACCGGTAGAATATATATATATATATATATATATATATATATATATATATATATATATATATATATATATATATATATCTGCACATCAAAAAGATTTGCTGTTCGGGATCTCAAACAGTATCCACATATACCACCGATGAATTTTAAAGGATACCGAATTACTTTTGGCGAAGTTTAAATAGTTTGAAGTGATGTTGAACTTTGATTGGACTTCGAGCGAAAAAAAAGCGACAACGATTCGGCGAATTACGAGGGCCATACCGGAATTGTTATTGGCGTTGTTTCTCAAGACGTTCTGATTGTTGTGGCCGTGCGGTTGCATGGTATTGAGCAGATTACTTCCGATCGCGAGATTCGTCGACAAAAGATCGGCGCTCGAATTCGAGCTCGTCGCTGTGCCGGCGGCTTGAGACGTATTGATGAGCGAGCCGTTGTTTGATTTGTTGGCTAAATTTCCGATATTGGGTATCGTCGTACCGAGTAACGATACTTGCGCCGGCGTTGTCGACGACCAACTTTCGTTCGTTATTTTAGCTCCCGAATTGAAGGCCGACGTGAAATCGGCAAACTCGTCTTTGTATTCGGGGGTTTTTGTCGGCGCTGCCGGCGCCGCCGCCGCTGGCGCTTTGTTGGCACTCGAGACGACACCGAAGGCACTCGTAAAATCCCCGAAATTAGCGTTTTGCGTCTGCATCGGCGCGTAAGAATTGTCGCGCGGATTGAAGTCGTCGTCGTCCTCCTCTCCGTTGTTCTCGAGGCTCGCTTTCTTCTCGCTGTTCTCGCTTTGCGAATCAAATATTTCGTTGAGAATGTCGTCCTTGTTCTTCGGTTGTTTGCTCGGCGACGAGACGGGATTCATTTTTGGGCTCGATTGGTTTTTCTGCAACGAGGTAAAGGCCCGCGTCTGTGTGAAATACAAATAGGGCATGTGCAACGCCGAGAGGAAGAGGAATGAATTTCGTCACGATTGAAAACGTGAGTTGTCGTTTTCCGGATCGCACGTAATGGGTGTTGGAATGACGTGGGAAGCGTATTCGTTTCGTACGATATCTCGAACGACGATAAAATTACCCGATGAATCAGCGTAAAACTCGATATCGGGGGGTTCGTTGTGCTAAGAAAACTCGCGCTGGTAGCGACAATCACGAAGGCGCGATCGGCACACGACACTTATCCGTGTTAAGGGGTTAGGCCACAGTAACGGGTATAAAATCATGTGCGAATTTAACAATTTCTTTTTCGTATGAAAAAGTTATTCAATCATAAAATTAATTACACATCTATTTAGTATGAATATCAAGCTGTTAGAAAATATATATATATATATTTTTTTTTCGGTGTAAAAAATGGCCGACTACTCGAAACTTCTCGAAACAGCTTTTTTCCAATTGGCGTGACAAATAACTTCAACAATTTTCACTCGATTTACTTCAAATTTAAAAGTTATGTTCCTTATTGCATTTCGCAGAGAAGTACGTACGGAATTTCTGATTAATCAAAAACTTTTCATTTTATGAGCAGTTTATGAGCAGTTATAACTAAATTATTTACTGAAAATTCAATACTTCAGTTCAAATACCTACAACTTTTGAATAAAACAATATCTTTTAAATTCCGTACGTAATTCTCTAGGTATTCAAATGTAGATTGACGAGAATTTTTGTTTTTTGTTCTAGGTCTAAAATCGTGGATGTTAAATGTCACGCCGCGGAGCGCCTAAAAAAAAGATAACAAAAGAAAATATTAGTAGTCGGCCATTTTGTACATTGAAAAAAAAATATATTTTCTAACAGCTTGATATTCATACTAAATAGATGTGTAATTAATTTTATGAGTGAATCACTTTTTCGTACGAAAAAAAATGGTTAAATTCGCACATGAATTTATACCCGTTACTGTGGCCGTACGCTTTAAGGGGAGATATACACCTAGATGGTCGAAAAAATCGATTTTTTGTCGTTGCATTTTCTTGAAGTTTGAGGTCTCCGGGATATCTGGTGAAAACGGCAAGTTAATATTTCGATAAATAAGCCAGTTACAGCCGAGAAAGTGAAACGGGTTTTGCGGCGCCGAGCCGACAGGCTTTTCAAATCGGTACCCAAAATGTCTCGAAAACCAATGAACCGATTGTCTTGAGGTTTTTTGTGGTTATTCTATACACCATCATCTAGTACTTGTCATAGAATATTTTTTCCGTTACTTTGTTTTATAGGCAAAATAATAACTAAATTTTGGCCAAAAAAATCACTATTTATGTTCGAATGTCCGCCATTTTGTCATAAATCGATATTTTCAAAATCGGCTACGACAAGCACTAGATAATAGTATCTAATTCAATAATCTTTTTAATTTAATATTTCAGATGATTTTTTAGGAAACGCCAGTGGGTACCGTATACGCAGATTTTTTTACGACGCTCCAAGGATCATACAATATCCTTGTATATTTTTGATACTTTTAAATAAAGAAAATTAAACATATTTTTGAATGTATATACTTTTAGATAATTAAAACCTCAATACGAAATTTCATAATAGTTTTCCTTGAAAAAAGAAAGCACAAAAATGACCTTTTTTCCGGCTGCTAGGTGTATATCTCCCGTTACGCAGCTCAAGCTTCGGGTCAATATTTGGATGGGTGACCGCTAACTCACGCTAGTTTGTTGATCCTTTCCGTAGTTCGCGGCTGCCCCCATATCGACTTTTTTAACCGGGCGCGGACCTCTCGAGGGTGAGGTCTGACAGTACTTTTGCATCTCGTACCTCCTTATTTTATCGAGAGTATCGAGCTTGTCGCGAAATTCTCGATCGCTTTTCTTCGGACTCGAGGGATTGTCGTTATCGGAGTCTTCTCGTTCGCCGTCATCGCTGAAATTCAAAGGAGTATTCCATCGATCATCACGTGACACTCCAAGACGAGGAAAAAATAAAAATAGGTCGTGCGCGAACCTGTTATTGCCATCTTCGAAGCCTCTGCTGCCTCGACTGTCCCTCTCCCAATCGTTGTAATTCTCTAGACTCGGTTTGTTCCACTTTGGATTGTCGGTCCAACGATCGTTGCCACCGAAATTCATGCCGATCGCCTCGCTCGACATTCCCACGTATTTGTCCTTGTTCTTCTTGGCTTTTTTCCTCTCGTCGCGCAGCTTGTCGTCATCCTGTATGAAGTCGATGAGCTCCCGTACTTTGTGCCTGACGTTTATGCCCTGATCCTTGCCGAACTCGTCCGTGTACGTGTAATTCTCGAGGGATCGAAGATCGTAAATGTGCTCGCGCGACGACGTTACCACGCGCTCCGATCCATTTCGTACCAGATAATTGAGCAGGAGAAGAGCCTGGTGAAGAGAGCAAACGCGAGAAGCAAAACCCGTTAAATAATGGCCTTGTTCTACAGCGTTCTCGAAATTGATCCTTTTGATTCGTCGCCGAGGAAAAGAAAAAACCAGTTTCCGAACGCTCGAAAAAAAAAAAAAAAGCGAACGAAGAGATTACGCGGCGCTGTGTGCACGGCGTGTGCAAAACCAGTCTTGGCTTTGGTTATCGGTCACTCTAATTACCTTGTAGGTACGACGCCAATTTCGCTTGTTCTCTTGCAACATTCGCTTCCACAGCATGGACATAACCTCGGGAAATTGCTCGTACGTGAACGTCGATTGAGCCAATTCTTGCATCATGGCTCCTGGTACAACGAAAAAGAGAGAAATTCGTCAATACCGTCGAACATTACGGACACGAAATATCCAAGACAAAATACAACATAAAGTGGAAACGAGAAAATATGAAGTACATGAAGTAGATCGAATATGAGTGAATTACAGTCCGTTAAACATCTCTCGATTTTTCGTTGACTCTTATATTATACGTCGCCAAACCTAAACGAACGTCATGGAAATTCAGTCAAAAGATCCTTCTGCATTTCTCGCTCCGAATAGGCACGGTAAATTTTATTATACCGGAGTATGGTCTAAAGTACCAGCAGAACTATTCTACACATCGGGAAGTCCATCCAAATATCCCACATTCCGAATTTGTTGAAACGAAGCAAAAATGAAATTTACAAAACGCTGACAAGTAGCGAGATACTCCAATGTGAACAATATTTCGGCCAGCACATGCGGAATTTCATTCCATTGGGTTGTTCGGAACATAATTACGTTTTTTCCCACAAGCGCTGTTGTCAAAAAAAGAAATTATTGGGATGTTGAATAAGTTCTCACTGCCTATAATGGAATTCTTTGCTGTAAGAAATCATTTCTAATGCTTTCAAACGTTTCGAAACTGTTGCGTGATCGACTCCTGATTCCACAAGTTCAGCCAGCATCCGTCATGAGTCCTCATGAAGCCTCCAAATCAACGCATCACAATCATTATTTTTAAAGCGTTCAAACCAATCTCTGCATGTTGTTTCCAACAGAGCATGGTCGCCGTAAGTCTTAAGGGGTAAGGCCACTGTAAATTTTTTGAAAAATCGATTTTTTTTTATTGGCTTAAAAAATAGTTTAAACCCTCTAGAATAAGAAAAAAAAGGTCCTGTGCGAAAAAAAATTTGTTGTCCTTAGGAAATGAAGGTCGCCGCCAAGCGTGTCAAAATAAATTATCAACTTTAAACGCGTTTTTCTCGAAACATGGTTTTTCAAAATGGCACGCAGCGTAACTCGAACAATTTTCATTTTTTTTACTTGAAATTTTAACCAGATGTGAACATTTACATTATCTTGAGAATGTCGATCGGAATTTTCAAGAACTTTATTTATTGATTTTTTATTAACAAAAAACTTGCCGTTTTTTTCGTCAAAAATCAATTTTTTTTTTCAAACGCACGCCAAATCCACAAAAATTGATACTTTTTAAAATCCGATCGACATTCTCTAGCTATAGCCCTCTAGATTAATGGTTTTTTTTTGTTCTAGATTCAAAAGTGCACCAGTGGTGCTGCGTGCCGCGGAGCCCTGGAAGCAAAACATGTCCCGGGAAGATAGCTGTGGAACCGCCATTTTGTTTTTTTTTACTGTAAAAAAATTTTATAATAAAGTTTAATGTATGCCCGATAACACCATTAAAAGTTTTTTTTCAAATACCTTCAATTTCGGGAGCAAAAAATTAGTGAAAAAACCTTTTTTTTGGGGCCGTTACAGTGGCCTTACCCCTTAACAAGAATTCCGTGTGCTTCAGCTGCAGATTTTTAAAAATAAACTAGTGCAGTAATATTCCCCGCATATACTCTTTTTTTGGGCACGAAATTTGACGTGTTTGACACTATGAAAAGAAAGTTGTTTACACTTCGGCTAAATTACATACACTGAATTTCAAGCTTGTTTTCGGTACTTCTTTATAGATGCGTTACCATCTCAAACTACACGCACGCAGTTCTGGTAATGCCATCTGTTATAAAAAGAGCGAGAAATCATTTAACGTCCTAATATGTTCCGAAGCCAATATTTTTTCGTTCAACATTCTTGTTTTCCCTGTGACTTGGCCATTGCCAGTTTCGTCAAGTTCCCCCCGGAACCTTGCGCAGGGAAACTGTGGAAACCTGAGCGGATGGCCATACATCACGGAAGTTGGTATCGGAATCTCCGTAAAACTGTCCGTGGCCAAGTGATTCGTCGTTCGACTGCAAATCTTGGTTCCGTTTCTTCTTTTCTACGAGGATTCTCTCCGCTAGAGCGATAAGCATTTGTGATACGTACCGGTAGGTCCCCAGGCGTCGTCGTTGGTGGCCTCTCGAACTTTGGCTTCGGTTTCCGTGTAGTTCATGACCACGTTGGTCCTGTACACAACAAAGCAAGCGGCTGTAAGTCGCGATACCGTAAAATTGGAAAATGTTCACTTGGCATTGCACGCTCACAGGATGTGCGAGCTCAGGAGCGATAGGGGCAATAAAAAAATCAGTGAAGCAGCGCCGAGAGCATTGTAATCCGCAGGTAGGTTAAGTGACTGGATGGACCGAGACAACACTACGATACGTGAAATAACGAGTAAGTGGAAAAAAAATAATAATAAAATAACTCACGCCTTGTCCATCAATTCCCGCACTTTCCACATATTCATCATCGTGCCGTATGTGCGCGCGTGTAACACACGATCGTCCTTTTCGTATGCAACCTCTCTTGAATCGTCGCGATGATGTATGCCCTCCGTGTAATCCACCCGATCGAAATTATCGTCTATTTGCTGACGTTGGAAATTGTGACTGGTAACAACCAGCTGTTTTTACCAAAACGCATCTGATATATCTGCTGCACGATATTTGCGTGACCGAGTCCACACACACACACACGCGCGCGCGAACGTCATCAGAAGGTTGCCATGTTTTATCTTCCACGTTTACCCTAGAATTAGCCGAATAACACGGCACAGCGATAGAGAGAGAGATATAGAGATAAACGGAGAGAAATTTCAAACTAGGATTCTTTTACTTTTTTTTTATATTCGATGTGAAAGTTGTAATGGCATTGCGCGTTTTAACGTACTACCTGTAACGAAATAATTACGTGAGAAATAATCTTAGTTTGGTACGTGCAACGGAAGTCGGGCGGATAATGTGTGCGTGTACATTTATACCTGTATAACTTTTATATCGATATATATATATATATATATATACACACACACACATACATAAGCGAGCGCGCGCGTATTTGACCGTTTGTATATGTATAGATGTATATATGTGCGTACGAAATATGCACCCGCAATACCTTATGACTACACGCACCGTTGAATACCCACTTGTTCCCTCCACACTCGCTCGTGGAATACTAAAAAAAAAAAACTCGTACGCTCAGTCAAGCTTCCCGTCGCGATGAGAAGCTTCGTGTTATGCACTGCATGAAAGTGAAAAAAAAATTGAGGAAGCACCGCACCCGTGGAAAGTGAGATGGAAGAAAAAAAGGGGGATCACGAAATACACACACGATGCGCCGTGTATACCACAATTTTCCCATTAGCCCAGGGTGTATTGCCAACCTGTCCGAGACATTACATTCCTAGTTTCCGTATCTCTGGCGGCTTTTGAGACGAGAATACATACGAGACGGCAGTCACATTTTATACGCCGATAAGAGTCGAACGATGAAAAGAAATTGATAAGCTCGCGGGGTATCGGGGATACGCTCTTGCGACGCACACGCTGTCTAAGGTGTGCCTAGATAAGAAATGGATTATTCGTTTTCTTCGAGCGCGATGCTTGTTGGGTGAGGGGATGTATATGTATATATCCGAGTATGGCTCGATGGCTACAGGTGCACGTTGCGAGCGGTATAAGTGGGCGATAAATTGAAGCAATTGCGAAACACCTGCGATAGGCGAACATTCGTGATGGCACTTTTTTTTATGGACAATTGGAGTATGCTTTGTGGAGTTGGAGTTTTATTGGAATTGTGAATAAGAAATGATCGCTAACGGACATAAAATATAGACCGGCTCGTTTCCGAACTGTCACGGCAATGTATTTCGCGACTTGCACGTTTCTCATTGTAAGGGGATCGCCGCTACCTCTGGTGGTGTTTCGAGGAACTACACTGGTCGAGGGATCCTCGTTATCGACCGATGACAACGTAGACGGCGCTGCGCGTCGATTCGCCCGGACGTTTCGTGCACTTCCGTAAACAACCGCGAGGGGAGCTTCTTTTGGCCGCTCGGTGCGTGGTAAGTGAACGTTGTGAAAAATCCTCTTTGTAAATCCGTCGAAATCTACATTTTGGCGAACGATCGCTTCGGATTTTCGGTAAATACGAGGAGACGATTGTTTCATCGTTGCAAGTTCGGGTGTATTTTTGCTAATAGGGTCGCGGTTTTGAGGAATTACGGCCACCCAACCGAGCTTGTCATTTACCCGAAATATTTATCGTTTGCGGGGGATTTTGTGAGATCGCGGTCTCGTGGGGTTTGTCACGTTTGTTGCAACCTCTGAACGTAATCCTCGTTGTTTCTATCTATTTTGCATCAAGTTCAAGAAGTGTAGTGCACACGGAGAGGACATAACCTCAAAGAGGCTCGTGAAATTTCGGTAATGGTAACACTGTCGTTTGAGTTCTCCATCGATGCTCAACGGTGCACAATATCGCCCGGTAGAATTCTTGAAGAACTGCTTGGAAAAGAATTTCTCGGTTTTCTCGCGAATTCTAGGGTTTTTTGGAACGTTAGTGATCTTTCCGCACTATAGTTACTTTGTCAGTCAAGGACGTCACAATCGACGAAAAGTTGAGAGCGTGGCGGAAGGGACGAAAGTTTTGACAGGGTGGAACGGTTGACCGGAAATATTTTTACATTTTCGTCTGTTTTGGTCGTCTTTTCTTGAACGATACATTTTCTGGCTCCGAGACATTCGTGTAGAGGGTAACATAAGTATAAATCTGCCTTGAGTAGATAGCTGCGTTTACCACGGCATCTATTGAGTCGTTTCATTCGCTACGATTTTTTCCACTTCCGTGAGTCCATCGCATCGAAAACATTGCTTCCCACCTTGACGGAGTTGTCTATAAAAAGGGCACGATTTGCCGTATGGACAAACCAGAAGAGGTTTTGAGTCCAAAGTCGGTCCTGTTTTTGGCGCTAGGTGGCATTGCAAAAATTAGACAAACCTTTGCATTGATTCGATATTTATTGTTCAAAATCGTTGTAACTATCGTTAAACAATGACATGTCTGAGTTGTTTGTACTAAGAGATATGTTTCATTTGCTCAGATGGCAGATACAAAGGCACCCGCGACTCCCGCTTCTGCGGTCACCCCAGCTAAAAAGTCCAAACCCAAGCCGAGGAACTACGACTTGGGAAATGGAGTATACAGATTCAGTCGTACGCGCATGTTCCACAAAAAGGCAATCTACAAGTTCTTGGACAAGAAAACCGAGAAGACTGTGAGTATCAGAGCTTCTCACATAAAAAATTGCCATTACTAATTTACAGGGAACTTTATTACTTTTTTATTCTACCAGCGATTGTTGATTAGTTGGCAATCTGCTGTATGGGATACATACTCAGCATTCTTTTCAGGAGTTTCCAGACTAAAATGCAAATACATGTAGACAATTGAAATCTATATCACCGAGAGATTAATTTGGAAAGCATTAACTGTACAAAAATCAATCAGTTCTACAACATAGGTTCAGAGATTTTTAAGGAGGTTGAGGCAGTCTTTTTTTTTTTTAACGGAGCTCAAAAAAATTCATACGAGGTATAGATTTATTCTGTAGATGCTCATTTTGAATGAAACATATAATTAAAGGGCAAAATTATGCATTTTTGAAATGTTATTACGTAGATAAGAAAAACATTTGTGTTACTACCAACTGGAAAAGGTATAACATTATGGATGATTATTATTTTTTAAAAACTGTGTCAGCGACTGTTTTATAGAACTCAGAATGAAATTTTCCGTCATTAATAATTATGCCTATTTATATTTACGTCACGAGGTTATTTATTATTACCATTAACTAATATTAATGGTATTAAGGTGTTGCCGAAATACGGCAACTTCGCGGACATTGAGGTTGGCAGCAATGCTCTTCAGTCGCCAGTGAAGATTCGTAATCTTTCATCAAACTTTCATGGTTCTTTCGAACCGTGAAGAAAAACCCACCACCTTGCCCATTGTAAACCATATATATTCTATATTTGCAATATATTTTCTTACATTATATATTTAGAGTATATATATGATTTACGATGTGCAAGATAGGTTTTTTTCTATTTATATTTCTATTTTTTCATGGTTCTATTGAACCATGAAAAAAAAAACCATCTTGCCCATTGATGGGCAAGATGGAGTTTTTTCTAAATGTTTACAAAAGTTTAGTTTTTGTTGATCCATTGTTAGAAATGGTTTATCTTGGTGCTAAATAGCAAACAAAAAATTACATCACACACGTAAAATTACATACGTTCAACTATTTTTTATCTCTGGTGTTTTTTGGTGAAAAAAATGTTTAAATTCGTAAAGACAGTATAGTCTAGACAATAACATATATTTCGAATGAAAATTAATCTTGGACTATGGCTAACGCTCCAACCTCCTCTATGTTCAAGTTGAACCTTTATCTGTTTGCTAATACACATGATACATCGTAACAATTAATTACAGGGCTGTATGGACTGAAATAATACCGAGATTTAGCTTTAAAAACTGAGTGAGTTGTGATTATAGTGTTAGGAATATCGTGTCAAATAATTTGCTCGTTTCTTTGCCTTGTTCTCTAATAATACTCGAAAAAAGATGTGAATTTACAGCTCGAACGGTTTGTTTTTGGACATTAACGAAACTTGTAAGTTAAACCTGGCAATATCGCGTTAACTGGCTCTGTCGAGTGAGCCATTCACAGTCAAGCATTAACTGGCGAGTATTTTAAAATCGTCGGGTGTTTAAAACGTACAGAGTATTACAACATTTGAACCTCATAATAAAATGAATTTATTCGATATTTTCAACGTTTTCTCGAGTTTGTCGAATCCAAAACTCTCTACAACGTTAAACTCTCGAAGTTTTTCACCGTGTAAATAATCTGGAGCCAACGACGCTCTAGCGATAGATATTCGTGCCAATGGTAGAAACTTCCGCGATGCCCAACTCAGTCCGTTATTTTTTCTTGAATAAAATTGCACCATACTTATGTTTAATTGCAAAAATGATACCTACTAATATCATTTCACGGCTTACAAATATTTTCCAACAATATTGTGGATCGGAAATGGTCCAATCATGTATTTTTACGTGAAATTTTATTTGCAAGAAGTTGGCAGCCTGCCGAAAACTCATTGCATTATCATCCCCACTCTTGCAGCGAGAGAGCGGTATCGAAACTTCTTAAGTGTAATCAAAACTGATGGCGTAAGAAATTCGACCTCGGGATTACCAGCTTTTGCGAAACTTTGTACTCGGTCGACCATGTTCCAGTTGCAAAATGACTTGATAATCTTTTTGAAGAATTCGTCGTTGCATAAAATACGGAGTGAAATACTCCTATGAATTAAATAATTTTAAATAAAGCTCCAGGCTTATAAAAATCGTGCAGATTTAAAGGTTTTGACAATACACCCTTTGACATATGCCTGCGTATGAATTGTAGCAACAGTCGATTGATGCGAAACTAATGATTCGAATGATGTTGAATGTGCGATTAAGGTCAAGCCCAAGAAGCCTGTGACCATTGAGAAGAAGATCAACGGCGACAAGAATGGCGGCACTCGTATCGTGCGTTTGACGAAGAGACGCGCCAATTATCCTACCGCCGATCCGGTCACGGTTCACCACGCGAAGAAGTGCTTCCGGGATCATCGCCGCTACATCAGGCCGTCTCTCGTACCGGGAACCGTTTGCATTCTCCTTGCCGGTCCCCACAAGGGAAAGCGCGTCGTTCTTCTTAAGAAACTCCTGAGCGGCCTCCTTTTGGTCACCGGTACGATCCCTAATCGTCCCTCGTATGCTCTCACGGGCTTTCACGATTACTTTTAAGCCACACACGTGTCACTTCGCTAGTTGCATATCAATCGTGTAATAATGCGATGTTTCTTCGTAATTTCAGGTCCGTTCCTCATCAATGCTTGTCCTCTGAGGAGAATGAGCCAGAACTACTTGATCGCGACGTCCACGAAGATCGATGTCTCGGACGTCAAGGTGCCCGATCACATAAACGACGAATACTTCAAGAGGAAACGCGACAAGCGCGCTAAGAAGGAGGAGGGAGACATTTTCAGCAAGAAGAAGGAGGCGTACAAGCCGAGCGAGCAGCGCAAGGTCGATCAGAAAGCGATCGACAAACAGCTCATTGCGGCTATTCGCAAGAGGGAGGACAAAAAACTTCTCTTCGCGTACCTCTCGGCTATGTTCGGTCTGCGTAGCAGTCAGTATCCCCACAGAATGAAATTCTAAGCTGTACGATGGAAGACATTAAAAAAAACTTAAACATCATATACATCGGCGATATATCCTCGTGTACATTTTCTCGGCATTACAATTCTTTACTCGTATTTATTATGTGTACAACTTAGTTCGATCCGTTTTCAAAAGATGGCTCTGGGTGCTATAAATGGTTGACGGCAACAGCTGATTTTTGCTGTATCGTGAAGTATCAACATTTCTTAACCAAATATCGTTTTCAGACTTGAGTTTTGCGCATCAAGTCTAATTTTTCACTGCGGTGGAAATGTCGATTTTCGCCCCAAATAAGCACTATTTGCGGGAAGTGTTGATTTTCTGTTTCAATTGGAAGAAAAGCAGCTGAAACCCACCGAATGCTGGTGAAATCATCACGGGAGACTTCTACAGGCAACAATTGATCCGTTTAAGGAGGTACGGTGATTAGAGCGAGTCCAAGATAAAAGCCCGATTTTTTTAAATAACATTGTCGAGAGCTTCGTCCATGCGTATGCGGAGTTTCCGCGAGATTTACCGTACAGTTTCCGAGTTATTAATTGTTAAAGTTGGTCAATTAGTCACACGTAGACGACAAAATGTGCCTGTCCTCTCATATATCGATTTTTTTGTGCTACTTGGAGCCAAGACACGCGTAAAAAAAACTGACGGTTGCGTTCGTTGGTTCGTTGTGATCAATAAGGCAACTTGAATTGGAAAGCTCACCGCAGAAATAAGCAATAAATTTAGAAATAAAGTCGCGAAAAACCGAAGTATTCGGCGAGAGAGACGTCTCGTGACGTAACCGCAGCCATCTTGCTCGAAGTGTGGCAACGCCGGATACCCGCGCAAATTTGATTCTTCTATCGGATATTTTCAACGCGAATTAAAAATATGGTTGTGTGAAGCCGTACGTTTTTTAATCGATTATAAAAGGCCTTTCGTCGATATTTACTCAAAGTTCTTTTATGTATAGCTAAGGCATCTCAATCTTTCTGGCGACATGCATACAACGCATTTATATGTAAAGTCAGCATGGAAAAACCGTCATATAAAATGAACGTTCGTTTTTATATCTGCAAATATTGTGAAAATTAGGAAAGGGAAAAATAACATAACAATCGATGAAATATGTTTTGACTTCGGACAGATTGGACATTGGATATTGAGGTTAACGTCAACGCGACGTTTTTCATTTGCATTCGCAATATCATCTTTTCACTCTCTAATTCTTGTCCGACAGAATCTACCTTTGTCTCTAAACTGGACTTCAGGTACAATCCTGTTACTCTCTTGATAAACTTCTACAGTACTTATTTTCATTCTCCATGTTTACCGGCTACCAAAAATAATAAGCCGAGCGCGTGGGACCGATGACAGCTATCGAAAATGCAACGATGCTAAACGTCAAAGATATGGCGTACTACTGAAGTCGAGTAGTAGATTATTACGTTTGTTTTCATATTATAAAAATAATAAGTAGCTTGAAATTCAATACTTAAAAAATATTTCTCGAAATATAGGCCACACACATGTGTCTAAAACGTAGCGGTATTATGGCGAAAAAAAGACTCTTAGTTTACTAGCGTGGTCAACACCGTACCTCCTTAAAGCGTGCTATAGCCGAAAAACGTCCAGAATATGCGACCAGACACGAGTCCATAATCTTTCAACATGACAACGCTCGGCCTCCCGTTGCTATTGTTGTTAAAAACTATTTGGAAAATAGCGGGTGGGAAATTCTGGCTCACCCGCCTTATAGCCCAGACTTTGCCCCTTCCGACTACCATTTGTTTCGATCGATGCAGAACGCTTTGACTGGAATATGCTTCACGTCACAACAGGGTAACAAAAATTGGCTCGATTCATTCTTGGCTTCAAAAGATGAACGCTTCGTCCGCGACGGAAATCATAAATTACCAGAAAGATGGGGAAAAGTAGTGGCTAGCGATGGCTAATATTTTGATTAATGTATTATTTCATTTTATCAATCAAATAAGTGCGTCTTTTAAGCAAAAAATAATTGACCAAATTAAGTCGTACACCCAATAACAACTTTGGACTGAAGGTATCCAGATTTGTAGACAAGTCGGACTTGTAGTATTCAATAGTCTTGATTATTCTCGTTACTTTTTTGAGGCTTGTCACACCATGCGGCCATGAGTGCGAGAGAAATAACTGATTTGCAGATTTCTGGTGTTCTGCGAGACGGCTGGTATTTCGGAAAAAAGATAAGAAACATTTCCACTTTATCGAACGACGAACGTCTCTCTCTTCCCATGAGAATTTGGCTTTACAAATAAATAAATCAATCAATTAAAATACAAGTTGTAAATGTCGAGTAAGATCGAGAAATAATCGTGTTATGTGAAAACTGTTTTACCGACAGAGCGTGCTAAGCCGCATTTGTTACCGACCGAGCCGTCGATCGTTACGCTGTGATATCCTCTCGTTCCGCTACGATCGCTGACGCCAGCGACGCTGTTCTTGCTCATGCGCAATAACTACATATACATTTATATATATGAGTACGGAAAAATGTAAATAAAGACAAACCCCATCATAACCTTCAGTTTTGTAAATGAACGAATCTTTACTGACCTCTACATGAAAGTAAGAATCAAACATTTCAGCCGAATCGCGTTCGAAGCTAGCACCTCGCAATAATGGACACCGCGTCAAAAACGGAAGATTCGGATGCTAAAAAAGACGAAGCATCCGCGCAGAGCTCGGACGCGAATAAATCGTCGAGCGATTCAAAGAATGTTCAAGCACGTATAGTTCGCGGGACGAAGAAAATGCGCGTCGATGCAACGGAGCCTGCTCAAGTGTCGGAGCAGAAGAAAGGTGAATAATGCGTCGCATTTCATGCCCATTTTATTCGAGACTAATGCTTAGCATCTTTGAGAACCTTTTTCTTGTAAATACAGAGGTGAAGGACGAAGAGAGCGCAGAGGCCAAAATCGTTCGATCCCTTAAGAGATCCTGCGAATTATGGTCGATGGAGGACAAGAATACGTTTTTCAAGGCCATCAACGAGTTTGGCAAGGATTTTGATGCCTTGCAGAGTTACTTCCTCAGTCAGGGAAAAAAGCGCTCGCTACCGGACAATATGATCAAGAACAAGGAACAAATAAGACATTTTTATTACAGAACTTGGCTCAAGATATCCAAACATCTCAAATTCTCCGAAGGTTAGCCAATATTCCGTGTGGACGATCCCTTCAATTCAACAGAGTGATCTAAATTCTGTCTCGTGAAAAATAAATATTCAGGCCCATTATAGACATAATGGGCTTATATCAATGGGTTATGACTAGTCGTAATTGTCGAAAACAGCTTATTTTTGGAATTGTCGGAAAATCGTGATGATTTCTATAAAAATTATGTATTTGAAAAAGTATTATCAAAAGAACATCTTGTAACTTTTTTGTGTAAAACTATTTAGGTATAACCGATTTACAGCCAACGTCTGGGACGCACCTTTTGAAAATGTATTTTGCATGAGCAATGCTCTTCTGAACCAAGTTATCTAGTGTCAAAAAATCAGATTTCGTTAGGATATTAGTTTATCCTATAAGTAATCAAAAAAAATTCTGAAATATCAAATTCCAAAAATATGGTGCGTGTGTAAAGTACCTTTTGATTTTTGCAAAAAAATCGGCATTTTTCGTTCATAGAGTTGAAAATATGCATTGGTAAAAAAAATCTATCGCTCAGGTACTATATTTTTTCATCTAGAAAATTTAAAGCCCTAAAAATTTCGGACCGATCGATGCAGTTTAGCTTTTGAGATATTTTATATAGATGTTAGATAAAGATTTATATTATAGATATAGCTTTTGAGATAGTTTGGTCACCGACCTTGAGAATGTACTTTTGAGCAAAAAAGCGTTTGAGGGAAGACGAGGAAAGAACTGCTGATTTTCATGATTTTTTTTTAAAGGAAAGATTTCTTCATCATTTTTTAGACTTCGGGTATGTTTTATTACTACTTTTGGCTGTTACATGGTATTTAAAAAAACTTTTATTGATCTTTGAAAGTGATGGAGGTATGGCACGCTCTTCTAAACGCATTGTGGCGGATGTTGTCTGAAAAAGAAAATTCAATACAATTACCAATCTTTAAGTATACTTTAATAGTATATTTAAGTATATAAAACATTTTTTTAAATTGATTCAACATCAAAATGGCGGAGCTGTGGCAGAGTGTTACAGCAAGGTCGCCACGGGAGTTGCGAGTCGGCGTGCAGTCTAGCTTCCCGTAGACTTTGATTTGCAAAAAAGTTCAAATATTTTTTCAGTTAGAACATGTATCGTTTCTATGTGGCGGTAACTAAAATGACGAAAATGCAAAATTAAGAAAATGGCACGCATTTACAAAAAAAAATCAACATTTCACACATTTCTGTAAAATGTGGATTCAAAAAGCAGTTTTTTTCCAGTTTTTCAAAAACAATTCCCGTCAAGTAGAAGGTACCAATGTTATCAATATTTCTACCAAGTTTTACCTCAATCGGCGTAATAGTTTTTGGGTAATCCTGCACGCCAATTTTGAGAAAAACGCGTTTGAACTTCACGCCCGCTCCGAATCGGAGCGGTGAGGCACAGCGTTGACGGGCTGTAACGTTTGAAGTTTTTCGAATTTCGCTTTGAAACTCGGAAAATAATCGACATATGTAGTTTTATCGTTTAAGGAAGAAAAAAAAAAGAAATTTTTTTACACCAAATGTGAACCAAGAAAAAGTGAGAAATGTTGAAAGTTGATGAAATGGTACGCTTTGAAACGAAAAGATTGAATTTTTTGAAAAAAATATGGCTACATTTTACAATGAAGATATACTCTTTTATTTTTGTTTTCGAAAACATTTAGGATCATGTTTTAGACAGAAAGGTTAGAAATATATATATCAAATTTCGTCAGAATTGGTCGATTAGTTTTTTCGCTATACGTCACGCTAGTTTTTAAAATGCAGTTTAGAGGATCGTCCATACGTCTACCATGTTTTAAGATTAAAATTTTTCAAAGTACCATGTTGCGGCCGGAAGAAATAATGAAACACACCCTAAGTCTTAAAAATGGTGAAGAAATCTTTACTTTAAAAAAATCATGAAAATCAGCAAATTTTTCATTGTCTAAAGGTATTTGTCCCCTTAAGAGGGAATGACACCTTATCGCGGTCGGTATGGTAGAACAATTATAGATTCCCAAAAATCTCTGAAACGGCTCTTCAGATCCCGTCGAAACTTTGCCAAACGACGTCAAATAGATCGACGAATACCCGTCTGCCCTTCAAGTTTT
>OZ023322.1:20632468-20679700 GCA_964007375.1 Ophion obscuratus | reverse complement strand
GAAGCTTTGGCGAGGAATGAGGGAATTGAGTAATGATGAGGAATGAGTAACCGTCTCGTATCGATCGCGGTTCGAGACTTTGTTGGGACGACGGGGCGAGAGGAAGAGAGGGAGAGAGAGAGAGAGAGAGAGAGAGAGAGAGAGAGAGAGAGAGAGAGAGAGAGAGAGAGAGAGAGAGAGAGAGAGAGAGAGAGAGAGAGAGAGAGAGAGAGAGAGAGAGAGAGAGAGAGAGAGAGAGAGAGAGAGAGAGAGAGAGAGAGAGAGAGAGAGAGAGAGAGAGAGAGAGAGAGATAGAGAGAGAGAAGGGACATGGGGAAAAGGAGTAATTATTGCATGCCTTGGTCATTGTGTGAACGTACTTGTTCCTATTCTGGATAGAAGAGATCAACAACAAGAAGATTCCACTTTTTAAGTAGTACGAGCTGTCTCTCTCTCTCTCTCTCTCTCTCTCTCTCTCTCTCTCTCTCTCCGTCTCTGGACACACACAAACACACACACAGGCTGTCCTGTTGTGAATGAATAATCCTGTAACTGTCGATAGGTAAGATCATGTCCTACTATATGCTGGAATTTCAGTCTAGTCAAAGTCCCACGGTTTTTGGAAATAAAAATCTCCTGCTTTTAGTTTTTCGCATGCCATTTCTACATATGAGAAATTTTTTTATCCTCTTTTAAAAAAAATACTCTTGGTTATTTGTTTTATCTATAAAAGTATTTTTTCACCCTTAAATGTTGAGGAATCTTCTCACTTTAGACGCTAAAGAAGCCCATTTTCAGGAATGTTTTCTAATGGTTTATATTATAGATATTCATATAAAAGTTGTTACACTTAATAAATACACTTCAAAAGACATTAAAAAAAAAAATTACTTATTCAAGTCCTTATTTATAGACGAAAATGGTCGTAAAAAAACATGTCCTACAACAATTGTAGGTCTGCGCTGTTGATGAAATCTCGGAGGTGAATCAACCGAATCAAAAGAATCAAACGGTTTTAGATTCAGTATGTTAATGGTCATAGCGCATATCATACGATTTTTGATATACGCAAAAATAACCAAATAGCGGACATTTTTCGTTTTTAGCAAAAAATAGTAAATATCAAATTTAAAAAAAAATCTTGATATGCGCTATAGCTATAGTTGTAAAGAACATGTGGTTAAAATTTCATAAGGATCGGTTCAGTACTTTCGAAGGTTTTATCAACAAGTCGTCGAGAAATGTTTCGAGAACAACGCGTTTGAAGTTTCTTTTAGTTACATAAATGCATAAAACATTTTTTAAATTTATTTCGAAAGTGTATTTATTAAGTGTAACAACGTTTATATCAATATCTATAATATAAACCTGTCACAAAACTTCATGAAAATAATCTTTTTTTAGCGCCTTAAGTGAGAAGATCCCTTAAGGAAACTTTATTAAAAAAGATCTTATGCACAATTTTCATACAAACCAATTCGAACGGCTGACTTTGATAGCCTGTGGTATTAAAAAAATTTACTACGCATATCGTGCCAATTACGTTAAAAAGTTGCTTAGTTATTGTCGATTCGTATGATTTGTAGAAATGGCATGCGAAAAACCAAAAGCAAATAATTGTGTTCAATAAATAACATAAAGCCCAAAATCTCGAAAACTGTGGGGCTTTTACTACACTGAAATTCCAGCGTATAGTAAGACATGAACTGACCTATCGACAGTTGCAGGATTATCCATTCATAATAATCATCCCGGATTATCCATTCATAACAAAATAAAGTTGCAGGATTAACCTACCATAATAATCCGCGTGTGTGTGGGTGTACACACACACACACACACACACACACACACGCACGCACGCACACACACACACACACACACACACACACACACACACACACACACACACACACACACACACACACACACACACACACACACATACAGGATGAGTCACGAGAAACAGAACACCTGAATATCTTAGTTGGATTTGAAAATACGAAGCATATACATACCGGAATTTGAATGGTTTCGAAGGACGCACATGGCCATCATAATCTATATATATTTTTTTTCGGTTTTTTCCATGGTCATTAAAGTTTTTTTTAGAAAAATGGAATAGTATATTTTTCCCATTTGCATATTCTAGCCGGCATCCAAATGAATTCAACCATGTTACATAGTATGACCTTCAAATGACCTTCAACCCAGCCGTACTGCTTCTTTTAAGGGCGGGGTAAAGTATTCAAACTTTTTTTTTCGTTTTTTTTTTAAATTTTTAAATGAATGCATAATATATCAAGAATATTGTGTTAAAATTTCAAGTCGATCGGAGTAAAATTGACGAAGTTATATGAGTATTTGAGCGTCTATTGCTCCATGCCGTTCTCTTCTCCTCTGCGTTTTTCAAACCGTTTTTCTGAGACTTGTCATATTTGAAGTCCGTGTGCACGATAACTCAAAATCTACTGGACCAATCGCTTTGAAATTTTGCACAGCACTTCTTCACATAATTCACCAGGTATTGTCGAGAGCTTTTTTTTTTTTTTTTTTTAATAATTACTAATTTTTCAACAACAAATTAGCCGATTTTTTAAGCGAAAATCGGGTTTTTGGCTCCCAAGTGCTACGAAAAATCGAAAAAAAAAAATCCTCCCGTCATTACCTCGAGAAACATCTTCTTTAACAAATGCATTTTGATTTTTTTGTTTCAAATGATTCTGTTGCGAGTTATGGTGTACACCGCAAACCAACTTTTTTTCGACGCGCCTCCGGGGTTTAATTTTCACTTGCTCAATTTTGAATATTTTGCAATGCAAATTTAGGAGAATGTTGTTCAAATGTTACGTTATTATATGTAAATTTTTCAATAAACGAACACTATTCGTTACGCCAAAAAAATCTTAAAAATATGCCTTTTTTTCGCCGAATTAACTTTACCCCGCCGTTTAGCATTGTCGACTTTCTCCATAGATGAAAATCATGTCGATCTTTTCTTCCTTTGAGTAACGCATTGTCAGACGTTCGTCGATAAACTGATAGATTATAAATTTTGCGAATCGGCGTGCAGTCTAGCTTCCCGTAGAGTTTGATTGGCAAAAAAGTTCAAACATTTTTTCAGTTAGAACATGTATAGTTTCTATGTGACGGTAATTAAAATGAAGAAAATGCAAATTTAAGAAAATAACACGCATTTACAAAAAAAAATCAACATTTCACGCAACATTTCTGTAAAATGTGGATGAAAAAGGTAGTTTTTTTTTCCAATGTTTCAAAAACAGTTCTCGTTAAGTATCAATATTATCAATATTTGTACCTAGTTTCAACTCAACCGGCTTAATAGTCCGATAATGCAGTTTTGAGAAAAACGCGTTTGAAGTTCACGCCCGTTCCGAATCCGAGCGGTGAGGGACAGCGTTGGCGGGCTGTAACGTTTGCAGTTTTTCGAATTTCGCTTTGAAACTTTAGGAAAATATTCTACATATACAGTTCTATCGTTTAACGGGGTCGTCTAGTGTGAAGGCCGTTTTTTAATGTTTTTTGGGGGATATTTTTTTTGACAAACCATTGAAATAATATAATTTATAAATTGTATATCATTTTTATTAACGTTTAAACAAAATTTGTGAATTTTCTAAAGTCATTATATATAATATAGTCGGAGATACACCGCCCCAACAGGAACACATATATAAAAAGAGGTGCTCCACTGCTGCCATTATTCCGGCCGTTCTGCTTATCTGAAATCAAAAAACCAAACGCAATTTTAATCGTGAGACTTGAGGCTCTACATGGAACTAAAATAAAGTTAGAATTTCAAAAAAGAAATTTTTTTTACGCTTTCGAAAAAAAATTCAATTTTTCGTATTTTTTTGGGGACTATATAGCTGATAAAAAGAAAACTAACGACACAATCTTAATTATTTTAGTTGAACTTGTAGTTATATATGTACTAAAGATGCTGTATAAATTTGAGCAGAATCAATCAAATAGTTTTTGAGATATCATGGCAGCAGTTTGAAAAAATCGTGTTTTGCGAAAAACACGTTTGAATGTCGTTGTATATAATTCATAATAAAAAACTGGTCTCACCATCAATCTGCTATGCCCGGACCATAGAGTACACCTTCTTCTTCTTCAAAGAAGTCATGCAAGGCCGTTTTCTCTTCTTTTGATCTGACACGCTAGACGACCCCCTTAAAGAAAAAACAAGAAATCGATTTTTTGATCGTCGTAAATGTATATCCCGCCTTAAAAAAATCTTCGATGACCTTGAAAAACCCGAAAAAAATAAAATTACAAAAAAAAACAATATGACAGCTATGTGCATCATTCCAAACCATTCAAATTCCCATATGTAGGTATACTTTGTATTTCCAAATCCAACCGAGATATTCAGGTGTTCTGTTTCTCGTGACTCACCCTATATATATATATATATATATATATTAGACTGATTCAAAAAAAAAAAAAATTTTCTGGATTCTCGTGCTATTGTTGGGCACTGATAAAACAAAATTTCTCTAAAAAGATGGGCGCGGTCACTCAATTTTTAGAGGTGGCTATCTCGACTTTTTTGTATTTGAATTTTTTTTAACGAACGTATTGCATTTAAGCATAGTCATGGCTTCGGATTACGGATAAAAATCGGAAAAGTTTTGAGTTTGTTCTTTTACAAATATAACAGAGAAAAACTGACCATACGTCGAAGTGCACACGAAACGATGAAAGAAATTTTCGAACAATGGAAATGTGCTGAAATTCCAACGCGTCGATTGAATAACGCAATCTTGAAATCAATAAAACTCCATCTAGTCTGGAAACAACTTTTAAAAAATCGAGTTAAAAAGAATTTGCCGTCACAAATATCGAAGGAGCGTAAATTTAAGAAAGATTTGGACAAACTGTTCAACGTTGCACATTTTCTTTCTGCCCAAAATGTTAACGAACTTGAGAATGGCTGGGAAGAAATGTAAATGAGTTTGAAGATAATATAAGCGTAGCATTTTGAAAATGTAAATATACGATTTATGAATAAAAGCTTATAATTTAATTTTTCGTAAAAAGTGCAAAATGTTAATGCGTACAAATAAATCTACATGAATAACGAGAGTAGTATAGACGCCATTATTGATCTACCTGGATTTGAATTGTGAATATTGCACCCTTTTCAAATTGTTAGAGTTTATTTTTGTTACGAAAAAGCTGCTGGATGTGATTTTTATCCGTAATCCGAAGCCATGACTATGCTTAAATGCAATACGTTCGTTAAAAAAATTCAAATACAAAAAAGTCGAGATAGCCACCTCTAAAAATTGAGTGACCGCGCCCATCTTTTTAGAGAAATTTTGTTTTATCAGTGCCCAACAATAGCACGAGAATCCAGAAGGAAATTTTTTTTTTGAATCAGTCTAATATATATATATATATATATAAATTCGTAGAGTGCTCGTCCATGTTGATACCGAAATCACCACGGATACATAATTTAATCACCGGACCCGCTCTCCCCGTCACTTCACGCCGTGAACTCGGCGATGAGGGTTTCTCGCGAGGGAAAAAAAAACCATCTCCGTGCAACCCTTTCGAGACACCGATAATCGATAACCCGTTTTGATAATAATCGCTCGCGACGTGAAAGATCGTGAATCATGAAGAATGCAGATCCGTATTTATAACTTGGGACGAATCGACAAATTTACGAGGCAGGGACAAGGACGGAGAAAGACGTGGGCAGAAACGAATGATTAGGTGATTCGAAATTTTCAACAAACAATCGATAACGCACGCGTGCACGAAAATTCCGTTGCAACGTGTTCTCGTACACGGAGAAAAATGCGGCCTCAAATTCTAACACTGATTGCCAGAATTCTAATATTCAGTGCTAGAAAAGTATAGCAGTTTACTGCCAGTTCGTAATTCTAAGACTTGTTGTTATAGAAGTGTAAAAATGATTCTCACACCGTATAGTAAAAATGATGCGTGCATATTACATTTGAAACTATTCTCGCATAGGCGCGAGTCCTATATGCTGTATAGGACTTTTTGTAAAATACCAACCTTTATTACACGCTATATTTTCATGTGGATTTTACTAGACGTATAGCATTAATCTTTGTGTATGTATAGACTTCACTATACGCATAGCATAAACCTTCGGTGTATAGCGAAAAATATTACGAAGTTATTCGTAAAATATGACTCTTTATACCGTACTTTTTGTAGAACACTGGAAACTATTTGTTCCAATCACGTGGGCAAAATATTTTTTGCATACTACAAAAAATCACAATATGCCGAATAAAATGTATTATTTGTATCAGTTCACGTGCCATATCGTAGGTTAAAATTTAAATTTCTCCATTATTACTATACCACAGTTACAATTTTTATCTTCCATCCAATACTTTTTAATATTTAATGATATTTTTTTTTAGAAGCATAGTATTAATTCTAAACTTCGAGGCCCCTGTTTTCTCCGTGTACATATATATATCGGGCGTCCCATTTTTATCTTACACCTCATTCATCACGAAAAATACTGCTTCGATCACGTATAGAGTATATAATAAACACTGTCAGGGCTCAAAGAGGGACGTTGAAAAAACACTTTTTGGGCCAAAATTCAAAATGGCGGCGTTAAGATGGCCGCCATGTTTTTTTTTATGGGAACGTGACTTTCTTTCCGCCATAAAATTTGTCAGGCCAAAACTAACAACGTTTTTAGGAATTTTTTTTTACAACTTTCATCGATTTTAGGCTAGAAGACTATTTTTTACTATTTTAGCGCTATACAGAATGTATCAAGAGGAGGTTAAACCTTCACAATCCTTAGAGTAACTGCGTTTGTGTGTGGGTGTGAGTTCGTTTGAGTTTGTTTACGCTTGCTTGGGTTTACGTTTGTTCGATAACCCAAACACGGATTAGGTCTCTGCGGCTCGTCACTCCCGTGACAAAGAAACCCAACAAACGCACACGCACACTCGCACTTCAGTTTGTTTGATAACGGAAGTGACGCGCCGCAGAGACCCGTTGTTCGGGTTTGATTGGGTTATCGAACAAATCCAATCATACTAATTCGCCGAAATAGTTAAAAAAAACGCGTTCTAACCTAAAATTTATGAACATTATACAAAAAAATGTCCTACAAAAGTTGTTAGTATTAGCCTGACAAATTTTTTGGTGGAAAAAAGCCATGTCCCCAAAAAACATGTCGGCCATCTCAACGTTGCCATTTTGAATTTTGGAAGAACAATTTTTTTAACGTTCACCTTAGAGCCCTAAAAGTTTTAATATATAAATATATAAATGTATATATAAATTTTAAATGTATTTCGGAAGTGTATTTATTAATTGTAACAACTTTTATATCGATATCTATAATATAAACCTATCAAAAAAATTCATGAAAATTGCCTTTTTCAGCGATTAAAGTGAGAAAGACCCCTCAAGTGATGTTGCTTATAAGAGAAAAATACATACATAAAAGAGAAAAAATAAATAAGAACCTATGCTGCAGGATAGTTCGAAAGAAAAATAAAAAAATACGTTTTCTGTGCGTGCGTGTGCGTGTGTGTGTGTGTGTGTGTATGTGTGTGTGTGTGTGTGTGTGTGTGTGTGTGTGTGTGTGTGTGTGTGCGCGCGCGTGTGTGTGCGTGCATATATTAGGTGTAGTAAAAAGAAATCCACTATTTTTGCATGAAATTGAAAGCAAAAATAATAGATTTCTTTTTACTACACCTAATATATATATATGTAAATCTATATGCAAGCAGTGTAGTAAGCTTAGCGTTCGGTGTTATTGACATTCGGTATTTTTCCTCTTTTTTCTCGTGTACTCTTATTTAAGTCACACTTTGCAAAATAAAAAAAAGGTTTCATAATTAATACAGAAATTAAGAATTAATAGTGCGGAGAGGATTACGGCGCCTCGGGTTTGGCCTCGAAATCCCCATGTGTAAAATAAACGGTGAGACAAGATCTCATTTTTAAGACACACAAATGGTCATATATCTATAATGCAACTACATTAATATAGAGGCATGTATATGTACGCCTTCTATACATTCATGGCTGTATGTATGTCCGAATTGGCTATATGCGCCGTAACTACATGTTGAGTGTGAGCGAGGGAGAGAGAGAGAGAGAGAGAGAGAGAGAGAGAGCGCTTTCAGGCTAGTCGGAAATAGATAACGCGATGACCCGGCCAGATGTAGCTCTCCTTCGCGACATTTAGCCTAGGTCAGGGCTCATAAGATATCGCGTTATGTATAATACATACGATTTATATAATGCATAAATAGCTAACAAAATTGATGCCCCTATGTATTTATACACATTCAAATATATATAAAGGGGGGTGCATTGTTTTTGATAGGCTTATATTATACATATTGATATAAAAATTGTTACACTTAGTACATACATTATCGAGTCAAATTTTTTTTAAAATAATTAATTTACCCAAGTCACTATCTATAGACGAAAATGGTAGTTAAAAAAAAGTCCTAAAAAATTGTAGGTCGGCGCAGTTCATGAAATCTCGGAGATGGATCATTTGAAACAAAAAAATCAAACGGTTTCAGATTCAGTATGTTAAAAGCTATATCGCATATCATACGATTTATTGTATACGCAATTATATATTATATATGCAAAAATACCAAAATGGCGGACACTTTTCGAAAAAAAAAACAAAAAAACGTGTTTTTTTCAACGTTTTTGGCAAAAAAAAAGTAAATAACAAAATTCAAAAATCCTTGATATGCGTTATAGCTATAGTTGTAAAGAATATGTGGTGAACATTTCGTGAAGCCTCATTTCATTCAGCAAGCCGTCGAAAAACGTTGTTTCGAGAGAAACGCGTTCAAAGTTTGTTTGGGTTACATAAATACATTTAAAAACAAATGTTTATGTATTTCGAAAGTGTGTTTATTGAGTGTAACAACTTTTATATCAATATCTATAATATAAACCTATCAAACATTCATTAAAATTGTCTTTTTTGTAGCGTTGAAAGTGAGAAAGACCCCTTAAGTGATGTTGCTTATAAGAGGAAAGTACGTACACAAAAAAAAAAAAGAAATAAAAACCTATGCTGCAGGATATTTCAAAAGAAAAATAAAAAGATACTTTATATATATATATATATATATATATATATATATATATATATATATATAAAGTATATATATACACACTTAGAAAGATATATATATATATATATATATATATATATATATATATATATATATATAGAAAAAGTATTTTCCCCATATATATATATAGGATACCTTCTTGAAGTGGGAACGATTTATGGTCAAGGAAATTTCCGACATCCGTTCGTCTCACTAACAATTGTTCCTTTCAAAAGTACAAGTTTGTCAACGGGATGGCCTTGAAAATAAAATTTGAAGAAAAAAAAATCGAGAAGTCTCAAGAGACTTTTCCTTCCGTCCTTTCTTCCTTTCTTATTTTCGTCCAGTCCCTATGCCCGAAGTGGCATTTCGGTTGACATTTCTCGAAACGTCATCCTTCCAAGGTTATTCGGGAACACTCGGAACGAGATTGTTGGATCGAAAAACGGCACGCTTCGCATACATGCAAATTTCCCCGTGTTTTTCCGTTATTGCATCGACAAGTTTGCGGTTACTTTTTTTTCGCTCCGCTCGCAACGCGGTGGGATCCCGTGGCGGTACGATGACAAAAGGAGGATGAATAAAAATGAGCGGAAAAAAGTGAAACGATGGGGGAGCCCGAAAATGGGGAAAGAATATTGTCTGTAAATAACGGAAAGTCATCGGTACCTCGTGTGTGGGCCCATACTGACCCACCGCTCGGGGATATTACGATATCTGTGGCCCCAAGTTTTGGCCGTGCAGTCTTTATATTTGGCCCAAAATTAGACTTTTTTCAAGAATACAAAAAATCGAAATTCGGCTTTTAAGGGGGTGAAACAGAGGTTTTAAATTTTTAATGAGGCGGAGTATTTTTTGGGTAGATTTCTTTAGAATTCGGCGTAAACCGAGATGCTAAACACCCGCCCCACTATTTCCACGAGTCCAACTATTCCGCCCACACATCCCGAGATGCTAAACACCCGCCCCACTATTTCCACGAGTCCAACTATTCCGCCCACACATCCCGAGATGCTAAACACCCGCCCCACTATTTCCACGAGTCCAACTAATCCGCCCACACATCCCGAGATGCTAAACACCCGCCCCACTATTTCCACGAGTCCAACTATTCTGCCCACACATCCCGAGATGCCAAATACCCGCCCCACTATTTCCACGAGTCCAACTATTCCGCCCACACATCCGAGATGCCAAACACCCGCCCCACTATTTCCACGAGTCCAACTATTCCGCCCACACATCCCGAGATGCTAAACACCCGCCCGACTATTTCGCCGAGTCCAAATATTCCCCCTACACATTCTAAGATGCGGAACACGCGTTCCACTATTTTTACGAGTCCTACAATTCCCCCTACACATCCCAAGATGCTGAACACCCAAAAAATGCACTTTCAAGACCAAACTCCAACTCGTGGTAAATGCTTGAGTATATATTCACATCGAAATTAATGGAGTGTTGGCAAAATATTCACAAAAAAAAATACGAATTTTTAATGTTTTTCCCATTTATCTGCCGAACAACTGGGTCTACACAAAAAACATCCCGTGAAAAAACAGCCGAATTTCCCAAACGTCGCCCAGTGCTGTGCCAACCATGTCTGACGGTTGTTCGACCGTTGGCAGAATTGATCGGCCAACCATTACGATAGCAACGCGAAAGTATGGGCTAAACGGAAGTTTATTCCTATAATGTGTCAAATTTCAGAGCTCGGTTTCACCCCCTTAAAAGCCGAATTTCGATTTTTTGTATTCTTGAAAAAAGTCTTATTTTGGGCCAAATATGAAGACTGCATGACCAAAACTTGGGGCCACAGATATCGTAATACTGCCCACCGCTCAGCCGGGAATAAAGTGCCTTTTTTTTCAGGCAAACTGACCGAAAAAAAGTTCGATCGAAAAACAAAGAATTCAACCAGAGTCGGAAAAAACAGTGTAGAAAGAAAATAATTGTTATTACGATGAATTCTGGTCGAAAAGTGCGGTCAAACATAACGTCGGTAGTGCATTAAGGGGGAAGATACCTTTGGGCGAGAAAAAAATTGCTGATTTTCATGATTTTTTTTTAAAGCAGAGATTTGTTCACGAGTTTTGAGGCTCAGGGTATGTTTTATTACTACTTTTGGCTGTTGTGAGGTATTTTGTTTTGTTTTATTAATCTTCAAAAGTGACGAAAGTATGGCACGGTCTTCTAAACGGGTTGCGGCGGATGTTGTCAGACGGCGTGACACCAAGCGTCGGCGAGATTAGTCTAAAAAAAACCAACGAAGATTTTACTGTCATTAAGGCGGTATACGCAGTTGCAAGGCCAAAAAAAGTCGTTTTTTCACGAATTTTTTCTGGAAAAGGATTTCATTTGGGCAAAACGACAAGTATTAGGCAGTGTAGTGGCATCTTTTAGCTTTAGATTGGCATTTTTTTTTATTTTCAAAAATATTCATTAACATTGCTCTCGTAGGAAGTCTCCTGGAGGTCCCCGAAAAAAAGTGTCCGGCGGTGAGCAAAGTATCTCCGGTTTGGGTGATCTAAAATGAAAAAACCAAAAAGACTCTTTTAGGGAATAGATGAATCCAGGTATTGATCGAAGAAAAAGTCGAAATTTTTAATTTTTGATCAAATGGTGGCTCCGAAAGAAACAATTTCGATTTTTCACCAAATTTTTTTCGTTAAATCGTTAAAAAAAATAGAAATAATTATCGGAAATCTTATTCCTTCGATGAATACCTGAAAAATATATCTGACAAGGTTGGGTTAAAATTGCAGAACGATCGGTTGAGCCGTTTTTGAGAAATCGTGCTCACCGACCTTGAAAACACCGTTTTGAGAAAAACGCGTTTGAAGTTTCTCGGACGCTCGGAGACGCGCTCCGCACGTCCTTACAAATATGTGTGTATTTCCGTCAATATTCGCTGGATCGATTTGAAATTTTCAGGGAATATGCGATGAAAATGCGATTAAAAAATCGATTTTTTGAAATTTCTAACTGCGTATAACCCGTTAATACTCATAGGTAGAATATGAACCAAGAAAAAGTGAGAAATGGTGAAAATCTATGAAATGGTACGCTTCGAAACGAAACGATTAAATTTTGCGAAAAAATGGCTACATTTTGCGATAAAAGAGCCTTTTTTTATTTTCAACAACATTTAGGGTCATGTTTTAGACAATAGGGTTAAAAATATTTATACCCAATTTCCTCATAATCGGTCGATTAGTTTTCTCAACTATACATCGCGCCAGTTTTGAAATTGCAGTTTAGAAGACCGTGCCATACCTCCGCCAATTTTAAAGATTAATTTTTTAAATCTCAAAACATTCAGCAGCCAAAAGTAGTAATAAAACATACCCTGAATCTAAAAAATGGTAAAAAAAATCTGTCTTTAAAAAAAGATCATGAAAATCAGCAAAAAATGTCCTCGCCTTACCTGTTGTCCTCCAGACAACAGGTTTTTCAATAATTCTTCACAAAAAATTGAGAGCATTTATTGCAATGAATCAAATTACATAATAATATTGACGTTCAAATGAATACAGAAAAAAATTTCACGATCGAAAAAAAAACAAAATGGCGGCGCTAGGGGTGCCCGTACTTGGCTCCTAGAGTTTGCGCCGTGGAACGCCCAGGTCCTTGTAGTTAACTAAAATCAACGAAACAATTTTTGACGTGATAACGTCTTATAATTCGATGGAGCCGGCTGCACGCACGAAAAAGCATGACTCATCGCCGTTACCTCGCTCTGAGGCGTTCCATTTAAGGCTTGAAGTGTAAGCGAGAGCGCGGAACGAGCGACAAAGAGGTACAATCGGCCTCCGCGTTCGGCAGCGTTCGGCAGCGTTCGACATTTGTCTCTCTCCTACTTGAGTGATGGCCTCTGTACACTGCGAGCGACGAGCGACGAGCGATCAGCGATATCCAATGGCAACGTCACTCTTCTAGAGCATTTCCGTCATACTCGAGCTCTCATTGGATATCGCTCATCGCTTGTCACCCATCGCGCGCAGTGTGCAGAAGCCATGAGCGATGCGTCCGCGTGGACAGCTGCTATACAATAATACATGTACATGTTTTCGTCAAGTATGAAGTGCAGTGAAAAGTGAATGTGGTGTGAATTGTTTATAGCAACGATAATTGCGGCGATAAAGGTAATGATTCTTTCGATATTAAATATATGTTCAGTGATATATTGTCGAATATTCGTGCTTTCATAATTAAAATAAATAGCATCGGTCCGCTAGTGCAGCGATTGTAGGTTATGCTATAATTGACAAAACTATAACAATAAGTTAACAGAACTATTTCACGATGAGCAAAAATCAATTGCTTTACTATTCGATCGAAATAATTATCGAGCGTAGCTATGATTTCAAAAAATTAAAACATAAATGTTAAATCTTCCACATATCATAACAACGTGTCTGAAATGACAGGTTGGACCAGCCAGCCGTCAAAGGGAACAATTTTCTCCTATATCAAACACATTGCGGCGGGCTTTTTAAAAGCTAGAGTTACAAAAATTTTAATGATGTTTCCAATTTTTAAATTTTAAATTTAAGATTTATGAACAATAATTTAATCACAGTTTATTCTTATAATAAATTATTCAAAATTATTACTTTTTTACAACAAATTACAATTAAATTTGCAAAAATAATTAAGTAACTAATTGAACAACAACTTTTATTCAGTTCACTTGCTGAAAGAAATAATGTCAATACAAAATTTATTATTATAAAATAATAAAATCAAAAATTAAATTTTAACAGTCGAGTAGAAATTTAAACAATAAATTTTATTCAAGTATTTTGTAAATTTAAAATGATTTTCTGAACGAAGAATTTTATGGAAAAATAAAAGTTGTAAAACAATTGCTCAAACACATTCATACTTGTAAAAAATATGTACATTGTAAAAAAAATAAATAAAAATTGACATAATTGTATTTATGCGTACAAATAAATGTAACTTGATCAATTCAATTGTGATTTCCATTTATCTCCTTCTCTATATCCATACAAAATATCTATCAAACAAACAAAATTAAAATTTTCTTTTGAAAAATGAAACCTTTCCATCAGTATTTTCTTATGACGTTGTCACGTTCAACTATCGTCAGTAAACCGACTTTTTTCATTAAAATAAGTCATTCCGCTCTGCATGAACCTAAAATTAGCCAAAAAAAATTGAAAATTTGAAGACAAAAAGAAGAAAAAACTTTTTTTATAAACAAATCGTTAAAAACAATATTTATTGAAACAATCTATACGAAATTTTAGGTTTGTGCAAAGGCGGATAAGTTAAAGAATATCTGTACAAAATTTCAAGTTGAGTTCATTACTTTTTGAGTTACATTCCACGGCACGGAAAAAAACACGTTTCGAGAAAAACTCGATTGGAGTTTTCGTTCTTGAAACGTAGAGGTTAGAGTGATTTATAATAACCCACGGTTAATCTGCGATCTCAAGGCCATAAAGCAAGCCTTCTTCTAGGAAATCACTAATCTGGACTGCATTTTTCTCTTTTTGTGTGAACTGTTTGTGTGCAAACGAAAAACGACGGTTAACAGGCCGAATTTTTCTTTACAATCGTCGGAAGTCTATTATTCAATCAATTATTCAAAAAGTAAACTAGCAAGCTTGTTTGGCTAAGGAATTAAAAGGTTGAGGTCGCAAAGGGCGCGCGCTCGTTTGCCTACTCTCGGTACTTTTGGAGGGCATCACTTCGGTGACTTCCCAGGGACCTTTAGGACTTTCTGTTGGGCTTAAAACTTTGGAAACATATTCTTCAGATACTGAATTTATTTTTAAAGCTATAAAAAAATATTGATATTTTGAGGAGGTTCCCCCCTTAACGCGGTCCCCTAGTTTCTCGGCTGTTTTTTTACGGGCAAAGCATCGAAATAATCAATCTAATTGTTTTTGCATAATCTTTCTTAACATTTAAATAAGCTTTGCAAATTTTTTGAAGTCAAAATATATAATACAATAAAAGTTATAGTGGCCGACAGGAAGACATCAAGTAAAAGAGGTGCTTGACGGTGACCAAGATTGCGGCTGTTCTGCTTATCTGAAACAGAAAAACCAAACGGCATTTTAATCTTCATATTTAAGACTAGCGATTGAACTAGAGTGAATTCTAAATTACAAAAATTGACTTTTTTTATACACTTTTGAAAATTACATTCTATTTTTTAGTCATTTTTTCTTAAGTTTTTCGCTCGTACGAAAAAAATTATGGAAGCAATCATGATAATCCTAGTTCAATCGCTGGCTTATAACATATTAAAGATGCTGTATAAATTTGAACAAGATCGGTGCAGTAGTTTTTGAAATATCGTGGTCACCGTTTCGAAAAATGGTGTTTCGAGAAAAACGCGTTTGAAAGTTCGCGCATGTGATTTATACTAAAAATTTCATCTCACCGTCAATCTGCTATGCCTGCACCATACAATAGGCCTTCCTCTTCTTCTTGGAAGTCACGCAGAGCTGCTCTGTCTTCCCTTTTCGCGATTCGGGCCTGTTTTACAACATCACTCGTGCGCCCTTCTGAACGGTCGATCCGAGAGCTATCACGCTGTTGAACTTTAGCTTGTGGGCCGATTTTCACTCCTATGGTTTCCAAGTTCTTCAGGATAGATTTGAATCCTTTGTTGAAGATTATGACAGCGAGAAACGTGGCGATTTCAACCACTTTTGGCGCAGAATGGAGGTGCTTCGGAGCAAAAGTCCAGATTAACGAATTGAGCGACTCGTTATTATTTTGAGTTTTCGCTCCCAGGCATCTGCTTAACAATTCTTCTTTGGATAAATCCTGATAAATTGGCTTTATAACTTTTTGAACTGCTTCAGAAAGAGGCGGTTTATTCTGTTTGAATTGCTCGGCCTTCGGAGCAGCCCAGCGCGCGCTCCGTATACCTGCTCCGTTCCAGGGCCGTAACTTGTGAACCACTTCGAATATCGAAGAATCCTTTGGCACACATTTTCTACACATGTTGTAGATGTGATTTATGAAAAAAAAAATCGATTTTTTCGACCCGAGAAACTAGAGGACTGCCTTAAGGCATCTCCCCCCTTAAAAAACAAACTGTCATACGCGTAGACTCGATGTGTCGAGTGATGGAAGCCCGACGCGTTGCGGGGAAGAGGGGGCTGTCTTTGCTTTCTCCGATGAAATCGATCGTGAGTCAAATGCACGATCGATCGCGCAAGGTGCACGAGAGATATTTTGTTGCGGAACCGCTCGACGCTTCGATTCTTATCGGTTACGGATAAAATTCTCCAGATAAATTGTGTTTACCGCGACGCGTTCCCTTCGATCGAGAGATCATTGTCACGGATGTACGAAAAAAAATTAAGTTTTGTTTTCTTTCGTTTTATGCGCGAGCGCGACATTGCGGAATGTCAAGGATACGTCGAAGTTGGCTGGTATCATTTTTCCTTCACTTCTTTTGTTCTTGTTCAATATTTTTAGTCCGGTAAGAGAGACGAAAACCCAGCACTTTTTGGCGTAGAATATGAATTTTTGACCGAAGGTAGATGGTTGCATACCGAAAGTAACCGCAATAAAATGTTGCCCCTCAACTCCCCCCAACCCTAAGAAATAGGGGTTGAAAACTTTAAAATCGCCGTATCTAGATAATTAATAGCCCGATCGAAAAATGTTTCGAACAAAAGTTGCTTGGAATAATAACATTCGTGTAAAGTTATCTGACGTCCAATCCCCTATCTTCGAAAATAGCGGCACAAAAACACGAGAGTACCACTGATCCAGACAAGGATGCAGCGATATGTCTACTCCGCTCGCACACGCATCAACTCCGAATTTTCGAATAATTTTGGTGCCGCTATTTTCAAAGATTGGACGTCGGATAACTTTATGCGAATTTTATTATTCCAAACAACTTTTGTTTGAAACTTGAATTTTTTAAGTTTTCAACCCCTATTCCTTAGGGTTGGGGCGAGTTGAGAGGCAACATTTTATTGGGGTTACTTTCAGTATGAAATCAAATTTCAGTCAAATTTCTTCTTTAGTCAAAAATTTATATTCTACGGAATTCATCTACTAAACTACGTCTACTAAACTATGTTTACTGAACTACGTCTACTAAGCTACGTCCACTAAACTACGTCCCCTAAACTACCTCCACTAAACTACGTCCACTAAACTAAGTCTACTAAACTACGTCCACTAAACTACGTCCACTCAACTACGTCAACTAAAGCAGCTAAACTACGTCCACTAAACTACGTCTACTAAACTACGTCTACTAAACTACGTCTACTAAATCTAAAAATCTAAAACAAAAAATACATCTAAACTACGTCCACTAAACTACGTCCACTAAACTACGTCCAATAAACTACGTCCACTAAACTATGTCCACTAAAGTAAGTCCACTAAACTACGTCCACTAAACTACGCCCATTAAACTACATCCACTAAACTACGTCTACTAAACTACGTCTAAACTACGTCTAAACTGAATCTAAAAAACAAAGTCTAAAAATCTACTAAATCTACTAAACTACGTCTCAACGTCTAGATTATGTCCAAACTATGTCTACTAAATCAACTAAATCTACTAAACTACGCCTACTCAAATTCATATTCCTTCAGTCAAAAATTAATATCCTACGCTAGAAAGATGCTAGGTTTTGGTTTCGTTTACTGAACTATTTTTCGTGTTCTGCGTCGTGTTAAGTCGCGGTCATGACCTCTCGCGATGTGACAAGTGTGACGCTTGTTTTCCGCCAATGAAACACACCATGTTCCACTGTTTGCGGGAAGGAATTCACGACGCCTAGTGACGTGATAGTTTGTTTGGGTTTAAGGGATTATCACAGTGTAACGGATCGAAAAATAGCTGATTTTCGCGATTTTCGTTCGCGGATTGAAATACGCTAATCAGTCTGATTTTTTTATGTCAAATCAAAGTACTCATGAAGAACGAAAAACAAATTTGTAACGTTTATTTTCTAATTTTTTTACATTTTTTAAAAGGTTGAAAATGTCTTCGAAAAAAAGCAGTCCGCACGGTGTACACGGTTGTGGCCGTAAATATTATCTGAAACTACATTTTTAAAAAGATTATCAATCAGTATAAAAGCCGCTACTTGCTATGGAGGTTTTTAAAAATCAAAATAGACAAAATGGCGGTGGTTTCCGACAGTTTGTCGTTAAAAAAATATGAAAATCAAAAAAACGCTACCATAGCTAGATGAAGAATGGCGTGAAGAATGTTGTGTCAAAATTTGAGACGGATAGCTTCAAAACTGTTCCTTTGAGAATGTACACCGTTTTGAAAAACGACGTTTCGAGAAAAACGCGTTTAAAGTTTCGAGTGCGGAATTTTCATATAAATTATCTACTTACGTTTATGTAAGTATATGCACAGCATGTTTATAACCGTCTGTACTATTGGATAATGCAAAAAAAATCGTTATTTTTTTTTAATTTACACTGTGATGATGCATTAACCCCTTCGTTGGCATTGACGCAATAGTGCGTCAAAGAATTCCGTGCCCTGTGTGGTGGCATTGACGCAATGGTGCGTCAACCTTTATTTCCCTATTTAACTTGCTCTGATTTAAAATCGGAGCCTCACTCAGGGGTTTTTGGGCTCGCTGAATCCGAATTTGAAATAAAAATTTGGCAATTCATAATGGCGGTGCCAATATGGCGGACAAAAATAAAAAACGTTACTCGATTTAGATGAAAATTAGTACTCGGGGATTTTCGAGATCGCTTATTACGAATCTGAAAGTTAAAATTGAAATTTCAAACCAAAAAATTCTACTTTATTATTCCATTTATTTATTTTTATTACTCTCTAAATTTGTAAACTTTCAAGTTTGTATCGTTCGAATGCAACGAAAATAATTTATTTCTCATTGCAATTTTTGTTTACCGATTAACGCTACGGCAATCATTTGCAACTCCTCATTAGAGACCTACAATCTAAATCTATCGTAAAACACTTTGGGTAGCAATAAAAATGGAATAGCAAGAAAATAAAAAAGTATTTTCGTTGCATTCCAAAGATGCAAACTTCAACAGCGTTGAATCATTTGATAGAAATGTGGCTGGCGTGTCATCTCCATAAAGTTGCCATATAAATGAGACGATTTTTAGAGTCGTAATTTCTTGTTGAAAGTTCGGCAACTTGGCCGGAAATTTCATCAGTATACTGGGATGTATTTTGATTTAATTATACGCGCAAATCATTCAATTGTTACATATTTGGGTTCTCAAAAGGAATACCTTAAGGCGGGAGCCTGAATTAGAAGGTCCAAAAAAGCGATTTTACGGGAATTTTTTTAGAAGGGAAAAAAACAAGTGACCCCAGTAAACATTGAAGTATCTTTGAATGTATATTTGAAATGTATAAAAAAAAATGTTCAACATGAAACAATAAATGATTGCAGATTTATCAGCCTATTCCATGTGCGTCTTGCCACTGCAGTCCCCAATCGGTGTGGAAGATGCAGCTCGTAATTCTTGACTGAACCAAATAAACCAACAAAATTTTCAATTGTCATATATTTTTCTTCTGGGTGAATTAAGAAAAAGCTGAAAAAATCGTGAAATTATAACTTTTCTCAGGTTAAAAAAAATGTGTTAAAAAACACTTTAAAGTGATTTAAAAATTATTTAAAAGGACTTTTCCAACGACTTTTTTAATTCACTTCGAAGAGATTTTCACACTGAAGAAAATAAACTTTGGTTTGATTCAATAGGAGGAAATATCAATGTCAATTATCAATCGTCTGCTTTTGGCCTTGTATCTTCGAAAATATTTACAATTGGCCTCTGTAACTTTGTAAATATATTCTTGGATAATTTTTCTATCGATTTAAGCAATTAAAAAAAAAACGATTTTTCGTACCTTCTAATTCAGGCCCCCAACTATACGATTTTGGAAATAAACTCGAGCAATCCCAATGCAAGTTGGGTTGGAAATAATAAAAATTGCGGCATACTTTATTTGGTTCGCTATCGCCCTCATGCTGTAACGAATATACTCTTTCTCTATCTCTCTTTCGCTACCCCTTTAATTTTGAGTATTCGTTGCACGAGGCGTATCGCATTGACGCAAGCAAATTTTATCGACGGTACAAAGTCAGTCGTGCAAAGTCACGGTGATATTTTCATTTCTTTGGACAAAAAGTCGTTTCAACGACGGAGAGGCCCAAGAATACCAATTCGAAGTGTAGCGCCCATTAAACTACATAAAATAAAATAAAAACACAAACGAGATGGTTTTCCATTCGAAAACAACATTAAAACGCAAACGAGGTGGTTTCCTGTACGAAAATTTCCAATGTTTTGAATCTCTCGGTGTGTATGTTTTTTTCTCTGCAGCATTCCCGATGCATGCGCGATGACACATCTGCGTGTAGAAAAAAACAAAGTGTAATAATATTGCTCGGCGGTGACTAAGCGTGCGTAGGAGTTTTTTTTTTAAATAATGAAATAGCGGACATCCTCTTTACTCAATTTTTCTGCGATGTTGGCTATCAGCTCATCCGGCGGTTTTGAGAACGTTCTTTGAATTTACGTTTAAACGAACTGTTGGTTTTGCCGATAGAACGGTGTCTGAAGTGACCTTGAGGCGTTTTTTTTTCTTTTTGAAGACATTGGGATTTCCATAGTGTTGAGTATAGGGACAGTAGTCTTCGAAGTCACCATCCCACATATGCGCGCATGTATTCAGATGTGTTTGGGCCAAGACGTCTCGAGAAACTACTACCTCGCGCATCACTACGGCGATAGTGAGCAATGTATCCGCGAGGTCGAACTGATTCACACGAAAACACCACGACACTGAACTAATACGAAGACGAAATATATATAAAAGAACATGTCCAGACTGTTTCATCATACGCCGAGTCAAAAACGCTGAAGCTAATTACAAGAAATTAGGACAGTAGGTTGCTTTTGTGACGTAAGCATCCACTGAGAAGGGATCTTTCGAAATTTAACCCTTAAAGGGAGAATAGGGGTGGCAAAGTTTGTATGGAAAATTTAAAAAATCTCGTCGGATTTATTTGAAATTTGGCATTCGTGCTTCTTGGCACAATTAATGAAAGACGTATTTCAGCGTTTTTAGAAATTCAACCCCTAAGGGGAGAAAAAGGGTAGCAAAGTTTGTATGTAAAATTAAAAAAAAAAATCGGTCAGAAGATTTACTTGGAACTTAGTATCAAAGCTCTTCACCGCAATTAAAAAAACACGTATTGCAGCATTTTTAGAAATTCAACCCCTAAGGGGAGAAAGAGGGTGGCAAAGTTTGTATGTAAAATTAAAAGAATCCGGTTAGAAGATTTACTTGAAACTTAGTATCAACTCTCTTTATCGCAATTAATAAAATACGTATTTAAGCGTTTTTCGAAATTCAACCCCTAAACGAAAGGGGATGGCAAAGTTTGTATGGAAATTAAAAAAATCTGGTCGGATTTACTTGAAATTTGGCATTCGTGCTTTTGGACACAATTAATGAAACACGTACTTCAGCGTTTTTAGAAATTCAACCCCTAAGGGGAGAAAGATGGTGGCAAAGTTTGTATGTAAAATTAAGAAAATCCGGTTAGAAGATTTACTTGAAACTTAGTATCAAAGCTCTTCAATGCAATGAATAAAACACGTATTTAAGCGTTTTTCGAAATTCAACCCCTAAACGAAAGGGGGTGACAAAGTTTGCACGAAAAATTTAAACAATCTACACTATAAAAAAAACATGTCCTGACTGATTCATCAACGTCGAGTCGGAACCGCGGAAGCTAATTACATGAGATTAGGACAGTAGGTTGTTTTTGTGCCGTAAGCATCCACTAAGAACGGATTTTTCGAAATTCAACCCTTAAAGGGAGAAAAGGGGTGGCAAAGTTTGTATGGAAATATTAAAAAAATCTGGTTGGATTTACTTGAAATTTGGCATTCGTGCTTTTTGACACAATTCATGAAACACGTATTTCAGCGTTTTTAGAAATTCAACCCCTAAGGGGAGAAAGAGGGAGGCAAAGTTTGTATGTAGAATTTAAAAAATCCGGTTAAAAGATTTACTTGAAACTTAGTATCAAAGCTCTTCAACGCAATGAATAAAACACGTATTTAAGCGTTTTTCGAAATTCAACCCCTAAAAGAAAGGGGGTGGCAAAGTTTGCATGTAAAATTAAAAACATCTACACTATGAAAAAACATGTCCTGACCGATTCATCAACGCCGAGTCGAAACCGCTGAAGCTAATTACATGAAATTAGGACAGTGGGTTGTTTTTGTGACGTAAGCATTCACTAAGAACGGATTTTTCGAAATTCAACCCTTAAAGGGAGAAAAGGTGTGGCAAAGTTTGTACGGAAATTTCAAAAATTCTGGTCGGATTTACTTGAAATTTGGCATTCGTGCTTCTTGACACAATTCACGAAACACGTATTTCAGCGTTTTTCGAAAAAAAGTATTTTTCGAAATTCAACCCTTATGTGGAAAAAAAGGGGTAGCAAAGTTTGTATGGTAAAAGAAATATCTGTTCAGATTTTATTGAAACTTAGTATTAATGCTTTTCAACGCAATTCTAGGCGTTCCTTAAGGGGTCTTCTCACTTAAGACGCAAAAGGGTACGCTATTTTTATGAATTTTTTTGACAGGTTTATATTATAGATATTGATATGAAAGTTGTTACACTTAATAAATACACTCTCGGAGTACATTCATTTTTTTAAATGTATTTAGGTCACTATTAATAGACGAAAATGGTAGTTAAAAGAATGTCCAAAAAAAATTGTAGGTCTACGCTGTTGATGAAATCTCGGAGATGGATCATCCGAAACAAAAAATCAAACAGTTTTAGAATCAGTATGTTAATGGCTATAGTGCATATCATACGATTTTTTATATATGCAAAAATAACAAAATGGCGGACATTTAAAAAAACGTATTTTTTTCACCGTTTTTGGCAAAAAAAGTAAATATCAAAATTTAAAAAATCCTCGATATGCGCTATAGCTATAGTTGTAAAGAATATGTGGCTGAAATTTCATAAGGATTGGTTCAGTAGTTTCGAAGATGTGCTCAACAAGCCGTCGAAAAACGTTGTTTCGAGGAAAAACACGTTTAAAGTTTGTTTGGGTTACATAAATACATAAATTTTTTTAAATGTATTTCGAAAGTGTATTTATTAAGTGTAACAACTTTTATATCAATGTCCATAATAAAACTTTATAAAATATTCATGAAAATAGCCTTTTTTAGCGTCTACAGTAAGAAGACCCCTTAACGACATTCTTCAATGACAACATTTCAGGAGCACATTTCATTGGAGAGCATTCGATACAAGTCTACGCGAGCGAAGCCGCGGGCGGAAAGCTAGTCAGAAATAGGAACGAATCAAATTCATCACTTATCGTGCTTTGCGTCGATTAATCGAAAAGGTGTTCACCGAGAAATTATACGCTCGAGCCGCATTTAGTGCCTCGTAAAATACAACGTTTATTTTACTCTCATCGTCGAGTTGCGGTTGATAGGAGCATCGACCTGCGACCGCGCTGGTTGAACAAAAAAGTGAGAGTTACGTTGTCCATTGTCAAAAAAACGGAAATTGGCGGATGGGCGGTCGGGGCTCGGCGCTGGCGGTATTTCGAGTTATGGGGCGAGACACTTTTGGGCGAGGAAAAAATGGCTGATTTTTATGATTTTTTTTTAAAGGAAAGATTTTTTCACCATTTTTGAGGCTCAGGGTAGGCTTTGTTACTATTTTTGGCTGTTACATGGCATTTTTTTTTCAATTATTCTTAAAAAATGTCGGTGGTATGCCACCGTCTTCTAAACGGGTTGCGGCGGATGTTTTCAGACGGCGTGACACGTAGCGTCGGCAGGATTAATATTTAAGAAAACCAACGAAGATTTTTCTTTCATTAACAGTCATACGCAGAATATGAACCAATAAAAAGTGAGAAATGTTGCAAATAGATAAAATGGTACGCCTTGAAACAAAAATATTTAATTTTCCGGAAAAAATGCTTACATTGTGCAATAAAAAATACTTTTTTTTTTAATTTCCTAAAACATTCGGGATCATATTTTAGACTATAAGGTTATAATGGTTTGTACGAAATTTTATCAGAATCGGTAGATTAGTTTTTTAGCCATTAGTCACGCCAGTTTTTAAAATGCAGTTTAACAGACCGTGTCATACCTCCGCCATTTTTAAAGATTATCAAAAGAAAAAATATCATGTAACAGCCAACGGAGTTCAGGTTAAATTAGCGAAGTGCAGGTAGAAATGGGCTTGAAGTTTGCTTCGTTTGAATGCAACGATTTTTTTTTCTAATTCCGTATTTTCATTATTCCCGAAAATCGTATTTTTCAGGCTTGGATTGTAAATCGCTAAATGAGGACCCCAAAAAAGGATCGCACGATTTTTGTACCTTGAATCCGTCAAAGGAAATTTAGGAACTGGAGAAAAAAACATGTTGCGTTCCAACGATGCGAAACTTCAACATCGTGGGTAGGGAGTGATAGGAAAGGCTTCAAGTGGGAAGGGCAATGCGTAAAAACCCGCAAGGATATACCGTGGAATTTAGGAAATAAAAAAATACGTAGGTTTTTTTTTAAATAAGGAAAATAACAAATTACATCGTTATTTTCCTTATTTGAGCGTAAAAAATATATTAATGAGCCTTAATGAGCCTTAAAAAAATATATTAATGAGCCTTAATGAGCCTAAAAACGCCAGAGTTCGATATTTCAGAAGAAATACGTCGTCGGCGTGTATTTCGTTTAGAAATGAGATTGTGATTGTCAGTGTCGCGAGTTTCAGCGAGACGACGAATATCGTAGAAAAATTTCAAAAAAAAAAAAGAAAGAAAAAAACAACTCCGTTTCCAAATGGTCCAGACTGCTCTCATCTGCTCTCGATATTCGAGATTTTCCCGTCAACTTTTCGCCACATTTCGATTGATACGAGCAAACAAAAAAGAAGACGTAGGAGAAGCAAAAAATTCACGTGTTTGTCGATTTTTTTTTGCGTATCCACTTTCTGTATCCGCTCGAGGGTGCTATTTGTCGGACGGTGCGAGAAAGTGCCGTGTGACTGACAGACATTATTTTTTTGCGATTCCGGGAAGTGAGGCATGTGCTTTTCATAAATTTGCCACTCGTTAACTTCCTCCTGTTAATCGAACGGCCAAATATCACTTTTTACACTCGTGATAAGAGAATGTGGGAAGAAGAAGAAGAAGAAGGAGAGAGAGAGAGAGAGAGGGTGAGGGTGAGGAGAACCGCTCGATCTTGTGACCGTGAGGTTGTGAAAAGTCGCCTCGCGAGCAGAGTTTTTCCGCTCGAGAAACTAAAAGTCATCTTGGCACATTGACCTCGTATGTGCTGAATGACTAAGACGAACATCCCACGTGACGGAGTCAAGAGACACGGACGTCCAAACTTTTTTCTAACGATCGTTGAGAATTCGAATAACGCATATTTCCTTTGTCTTTTCGGCTCTTCGTGTCGTAGCGTTTCCAGAATTAGTAAAGATCAATTTTCAATATTTTTATCCGATGAGAGTATTGGGATGACGTGGTCGGGATTTTACCCGCGATTAACGGACTATACCAGTGTGAACGCTGAAAATTTGGGTTTTCGGGATTTTCGGGAATTTTTTGGAAGAAAAGTACTCAATTCAATGTTTCGGAAAGTTGAGAATATATTTGGCTATTATTGACCTATATTACATGTTTTTTTCATAGAAAAATATTGAGATCCAAGCGACTTGTGTGCTGCCTTCGGAGGCGCCAAAAAAAAGTTCCTCCACTGCTGACATGATTCCGGCCGATTGAGTAGCTGAAACCGAAAAAGGAAAAAAAACGTCGTTAAACTGGAAGGTATTTCCTGTGCAATGACGTAGGATTTTCGAAAAATATCAAAATCTAACAAAATGTAACACAGCTCCGTCATTTGGATGATGAATTAATTAAAAAAAATCGTTTTGTATACTTGAATATACTATTAAAGTATACCTAAAGTTTGATAATTGTAGAATAATTATTTCTTAGTTTAAAAAATCCCTCAATATTGCTTATTTTTTCCCTATCTAAATGTAGATCCCGCCTTAATACATAGTCTTGCCGAGTTTGAGGTTTTTTTTTAAATTGAAATATATGGATAAACAATGAAGTAATTATTATGCAAAGAAAGGGCAGCCGTGGCTGCATGGCCAGTCGGTCCAAGTGCTTCCGCCAACTAGGATCATCTGACAATGAGATGAACAATGAAAAAATGTACTTTCAGTATAATAATGAAACTTTGGTATAGCGGATATTTTTTTTTGTAATTTTAAAAATTAACTAAGCAGCTATCTTCCGAAAAAAAGTTCGATTTCCGACCAAAAAACATCTTTAACCCTCCATAAATCAATAACGTAGAAATTAAAAAATAGTTGACTTTATGGTAGATTTTAATGAATAGAGAAACTCGTATTATTTCGTTTTTGCACAATTTAATCAGAGGCTAGTTATAAAGCAATGAAGGGAGGATTTTGTGAGGTCACTCTCAAATCTCATGGATTTTGAAAGAGCGGGTGATTGATAATTTCGAAATTATCATGGAAAAACTTAACAATACAATAAAAAAACGAAACTACTGCTCGAAATAAAATTATTAACAATGTTTTAATACCGACGTACTCATCTTCCCTTCGCAACGCTGAAAAATCAATAAAAACAAACTGAATACAAAAAATTGATTAAATTGTTCTTAACGAAATGCTCTATAAAAAAGCTAAGAAACATTTTTATTGCCAGATTTCAAATAAATTGATAATCTTGCCTCAAAGTTTTTTATCCCATAATTGTTCATTTTTTTTGTTTGTAACTTTTTTATTATTGACATTAGCGCAAAAAGTTACAAGGAAAAGTTATGGATAATTGTATTAACTACAAAAAAGCTTTCTACAAAAATTTTGTCAGCCTCACAGTTACGGAGATAAATTTAAAAAACTATTCACACCCTTAATGTCAAGATGGCGGCCGTTCTGCCACCCTTAGCGTCCCGGAAACTGAGTGTTACGCTCATGGCCGACCCCTTTACGAAATGAGAAAGAAAATAGCGTTCTACCCAAAATTTTCAGCAAAATCACTACCCAAGTCAAATAAATAATACATTTTGTTAATAAATAGAAATATCAGGTCGTTTTGACACACCCTTTATATAGTATATATAGTATGTATGCATATGTGTGTGTGTGTGTGCGCGTGTGTGTGCGTGTGTGTGTGTGTGTGCGTGTGCGTGCGTGCGTGTGTGTGTGTGTGTGTGTGTGTGTGTGTGTGTGTGTGTGTGTGTGTGCGTGCGCGTGCGTGCGTGTGTGTGTAAGAATATAAAAAGTAAAGTATATATAAGTAAAAATGAATATGCCGTGGCAAATATATACGTATAAAGAATAAAAGTACTATCTTATCGAACCGCTCACTAGCGTTGAAAAACGCCATTAAAGTACCATTATCCATACGCCTAAAAAACACCAATATATCTAATCTTTTTGTACTAGCTTTTTATCTGTCATGAGATCATTCAATTTTATTCCCCCGGGGCTTCGTTTTTCCATCTAGACGCAATGGAAAAGAGAAGAAAAAAATTATTGACTCGCGGGAAAGTCTATTTTTCCAGTATGTCTAGTATGGGGAAAAAAACTGTTGGTTAACTTTCCCTCGAGACGGACCAACGATGCGTTTTCGCATAGGTCGATTTACAGGACGCGAGCGCTGCGCGCATGCTCGAGGCCCCGAGATCACGACCGTGAAACGAAAAGAGGCACCGCGGACAATTTCGTTGCCCCGTAAGCCCCGCGAGACATTTTTTTGCCCTTCTGGGTCTTTCCATGTTGCAATGTGATCATAAAGTATTTGTTCGACGAAGCTTCGTCCTTCTCTCTCTCTCTCTCTCTCTCTCTCTCTCTCTCTCTCCCTCTCTCTAGGGTTTTACAGTTTTAAATCTGCAAAACTAATAAAAAGTTTTTGTTTTTAAATCGAAGTATTAATTTTGAGTGCAATAGTAATGCCAAAAACGTCGAGACGCGATATCAATTAAAATGCGTATTAATTCGCAAAAAACATTCGTCCACAATCATATATATATTTATATACATATATACATATATATATATATATGTATATGTATATGTATATATATATATATGTAACGCACAATTCTTTTACGAGAGATAAATTATTACGATGATAAGCGCGAGTGGAGGTAAATTTATACATAGTGTCGTAATATTTTTTTTTTACGAATTTTTTGCAGCTATACTTAAAATCTCGGTGAGATCACGTCTACATGATTTTAAAATGTATTTGTATAAGGGGGCGTCCATTAATTACGTGAGGCGTTTAGGGGGGGGGGGGGAGGGGGTCGAGCGAAATCTCACCCAATCTCACGTGGGGGAGAGGGGGGCTTCGGCAAATATCACGTAATTTTTAGTAGTTTTAGTAATTTTAGTAATGACGTAATTTTTATCACGTAGAGTCTCCGTACTACTTTACATGGTGGAGTAAATGGTACTACAACCGCAGTTACTTCTACTACAATTTATTTTCCGTGAACGTATGCATTTTGAAAAATCTCACGTGAGATTAGGGGAGGGGGGAGGGGGCCGAGCTAAATCTCACGACATCTCACCAAGGGGAGAGGGGGGGGGGGGTTGAAAAATCGCCTAAATCATCTCACGTAATTAATGGATGCCCCCTAAATAGTGGATATTAATCAATAAAATATATATTGGAATTTTATAGTCATCCAGACGTGATCTCGACAAAATTGTGGACAAAGCTGCAGGAAACGTGTAGACAAAATGCTCCATTATCTTTTTGAAAAATATGGCGTTGAAGTTTCCAACGTTGGAATGCGACGAAAGTTGTTTTTAATTTTTTTTTAATTTATTCATTTACTTCGTCATTACTGCGAATTTCCTTATGGAATTTTTAGGGTAGTCACTCGAAGGATAGTATGTACTTTTGAATGAGCACCTTTTTGAAAAATCGTTCTTTTTGACCTACCCAGGTGTATGTAAGCCCTTAAGGCCTTAGGACACAGTAACGGGTATAAAATCATGTGCGAATTTAACAATTTTTTTTTCGTGTGAAAAAGTGATTCTCTCATCAAATTAATTACACACCTATTTAGCATGAATATCAAGCTGTTAGAAAATATATGTATATATATATTTTTTTTTTCGATGTACAAAATGGCCGACTACTCGAAACTTCTCGAAACAGCTTTTTTCCAATTGGCGTGACAAATAACTTCGACAATTTTCACTCGATTTACTGCAAATTTAAAAGTTATATTACTAATTGCATTACGCAGAGAAGGACGTACGAAATTTCTGATTGATCGAAAACTTTTCATTTTATGAGCAGTTATAACGAAATTTTTCACTGAAAATTCATATCTTAAGTTCAAATAACTACAACTTTTGAATAAAAGAATATTTTTTAAATTCCGTACGTACTTCTCTACACGGAGAAAAATACGGCCTCAAATTCTAACACTGGTTGCCAGAATTCTAATATTCAGTGCTAGAAAAGTATAGCAGTTTACTGCCAGTTCGGAATTCTAAGACTTGTTTTTATAGAAGTGTAGAAATGATTCTCACACCGTATAGTAAAAATGATGCGTGCATATTACATTTGAAACTGTTCTCGCATAGGCGCGAGTCCTATATGCTGTATAGGACTTTTTGTAAAATACCAACCTTTATTACACGCTATATTTTCATATGGATTTTACCATACGTATAGCATGAATCTTCGTGTATGTATAGATTTCACTATACGCATAGCATAAATCTTCGGCGTATAGCGAAAAATATTACGAAGTTATTAATAAAATGTGACTCTTTATACCGTACTTTTTGTAAAATACTGGAAACTAATTGTTCCAATCACGTGGGTAAAATATTTTTTGAATACTACAAAAAATCACAATATGCCGAATAAAATGTATTATTTTGTATCAGTTTACGTGCCATATCGTAGGTTAAAATGTGAATTTCTTCATTATTACTATACCATAATTACAATTTTTATCTTCCATTCAATACTTTTTGATATTTAATGATATTTTTTTTAGAATCATAGTATTAATTCTAAACTTCGAGGCTCCTGTTTTCTCCGTGTAGGTATTCTAATGTAGATTGACGAGAATTTTTGTTTTTTGTTCTAGGAAAAAAATTGTGGATGCTAAATGTCACGCCGCGGAGCACCTAAAAAAAAAGATAACGAAAGAAAATATTAGTAGTCGGCCAATTTGTACATCGAAAAAAAAAATTCTAACAGCTTGTTATTCATACCAAATAGATGTGTAATTAATTTTATGAGTGAATCACTTTTTCATACGAAAAAAATTTGTTAATTTCGCACATGATTTTAAACCCGTTACTGTGGCTTAAGGCCTCAAGCAAATTTTATCATTCTGTGCTGCGATATTAGTGTTGTATATATGTATGTGCGTGTGTGTGTGTGTACATATTTTTTTCTTCATACGTCGCGACGATCAATTACTTTAATCGACGTATAAACGGATTATCTTCTTGCGTTTGCCTAGCTCATTACAATTCCCAGGGATCTTTGATTAATGTGTTTTCTAATTTTTTCTTGTATTTTTTTACATTTAATTTTATCTTCTCTTTCGTCCGTCGTTCCTCGCACTCGTCACGCATTTGTAACGCACACACACACACACACGCACGTGTATTACAGCGACACTGTCACTCGATACTCAAAGTGGTCTCGCCAAGCTCGAGTATCTTGAGTATCGCGAGTATCGTTGTAAAAAAAACAATAAAACGGACGAACAATTGACAAACGAAGTTTCAGTCGCTCATGACAATTCAATCTCGAGTGTCACGCGGGTAGGCGTGCTTGGATATACGTTTTTTTCGCTATCTCTTTTATCGAGAGTACTCTTCGAATTGATATACGATCGGTCGGAATGTCTTCATCGCGAATCGATTTTACGGGTCTTGGGCGATTGCACGGAGAGAGAGAGAGAGAGAGGGAGAGAGAGGGAGAGAGAGAGAGAGAGAAAGGGGAATATCTCTTGAAGTGTGTCTGAAATCGGAGAGAAGAATGCGCGGTTGATGTGGCGCGATTAGATCACGATGGGGGATCATATAGAGAGTTTGGATTTGGATGTGACAGATTGTGGATGATAGAGAGAGGGAGGGGGGAGGGGCGGGTGAGAGAGAGAGAGAGAGAATCTTCGTCTTGCGCTTCACTGACGCTCTCTTCCTCGCTTTATTTTTGTTGCGCTTGTTACACTAACAGCATTATTATTATTATTAGGGGAGTTAGTCGCATTGATGATGATGATAGTAATAATAACGATAAAAAGAAGAACAACAATGTCCAAACAAACCCAAACACCAACGACCACAAGGAAAAATCTACCTCTCTCTGTCTCGCGCGCGCGCGGTTGTGCGTGTGTGTGCGTGTGCGTGTGTGTGTGCGTGCGTGCGTGCGTGTGTGTGTGTGTGTGTGTGTGTGTGTGTGTGTGTGTGTGTGTGTGTGTGTGTGTGTGTGTGTGTGTGTGTGTGCATGTGCGTGTGCGTGCGTGCGTGCGTGTGTGTGTGTGTGCGTGCGTGCGTGCGTGCGTGTGTGTGTGTCTGTGTGTGCGTGCGTGCGTGCGTGCGTGCGTGTGTGCGTGCGTGTGTGTGTGTGTGTGTGAGACATTTTTCGGTGCGATTCGGGGGATGCCGATCGTGGCAACGATTTATACACAGACACAGACACACACACACATACACAGACATACACACACAAATGAAATATATAAATAAAAAATAAATATATACATATATATGTATGTATGTATAAACTGCGGTGGCGATCGGTGTCAATCGCCCGAGTCTGGTCCAAGATTTTCTATCGAAATAACCGAGCGAGAGAGGAGGAGATGACAGAGAAAACATAAAAAAAGCACATTATCCAAGTAGGCGTAAACGCGAGAGCAACGAAATAAAAAGATATAGAGACGAAAGTTTATATGTATATATGCATCATTGTTTCGAGATTATCTCCTTTCCTCCATACCTCCATACCTCCATATATATATATATATCCATACCGTGTGTGCGGTATGGCGGAGAGGAGATAATCTCGAAACAATAATGCAAATAAAAGCTCGCCTATATGCACACAGACGATAATTCGTCGAGCAAACACTTGTTGTCACGAGTCACACACACTCGACATCTCTCACATCAGCTGCAAATCGTTATTTCATACGATTATTGTATATCCTTCAATGCTCGCGCTGCTGCTGCGTTATTGTATTGTTAACAATGAACGGAGGGTCCAAAAGTCTCGCTTTTCCTCCTTCTCCACTTGATCCTACGTATTGCACAGACTCCTGAATCAAGCGCCGCTTATAGATCAAACGTTCTTCTATGTAGATTCGCCGTTATCCGCGGTATCGAGACTCAACGTCGCCGCAAAAAAAAAAGAAACAAAAAAAACGAGAAGAAAAAAGCGTCCAGACGTTCTCTCGAATTAACATATAAAACGTGTGCCTACTGCGGCGCGATGTGGGCTTAACGAAGGCTGTACGCGGATGATAGAAAGAAAGGAGAAAAAAAACGTCGATAAATTTGTCTACCGCCCGAAGGCTGAACTGTTAATTTTCTCTTGCCGTTTTTTTTTCGTCGTGGTGCTTTTTTTGTTTTTTTTTTTTCTCGATTATGGGAAATGAGCACTGATACGTGCTATGCACTTGCTATACATATATATATATATATATATATATATATATATATATATATATATATATCGGGCGAGACAACAACTAAAGGGTGTCTCAAATAACCTGACATTTTTAATTGCGCGCCATTTTTTTTGTGGCGAACATAGAGTACTTTGACAACTGGCATCAGGAAGTATTGAGGTTTAGTCATGGAGAATCACACGATCGAGCAACGCACAAAAATTGTCAATTGGTCAATTGGCCACCAAGATCATGCGATTTTACGCCATTGGAATTCGTTCTTTGGGCTTTTCTGAACGGGAAAGTGTATGCCAATGATCCACAGACCATTCCGGAGCTCAAGGAAGCCATTGGACGCACCATTAAGGGGAGGTACCTGAGTAAACGGCGAGAAAAACAGGTAAACTTTGGGAATTTTTATCTCAAAAACTAACGTTTCGATTGGATCCGAGTATTTTTTTATTGGAAAATATGTACATTGAGATATGTTTAGAAATTTTTAGAAATAAATTCGTCGACTGGAAGCGATTCAAACGCGATTATCGCGAAACATAGTTTTCACAGTCGGTGCCAGATGTATCTCGAAAACGGCTTGTCCGATTTTGTCCAAATTTGGATACAATATTCTTCGATAGTTTTTCTCGTTCGCCACGTAGGGATTTTTTCATTTGATTGAACCATTGCTTTTTTTCTGCAATGTGTATGCAATCCAAAATCGTCGGAAATTGCGAGCGAAAAACGAATGTTAAATTAAAACGGTCGCAATTCCGTCAAAAATGAAAATTTCAAAAAAATCCTACGTGGCGAACGAGAAAAACTATCGAAGAATATTGTATCCAAATTTTGACAAAATCGGACAAGCCGTTTTCGAGATACATCCGGCACCAACTTTGAAAACTATGTTTCGAGATAATCGCGTTGGAATCGCGTTTATTCGACGAATTTATTTTTAAAAAATCCTAAACATACCTCAATGTACATATTTTGCAATAAAAAAAACCCGGATCCAATCGAAACATTAATTTTTGAGCTAAAAATTCCCGAAGTTTACCTGCTTTTATCGCCGTTTACTCAGGTACCTCCCCTTAATGAAATTAGTCCGCAATTATGCCCGAAATGTTATTGAAAATGTCGTCAAGAGAGTGAACGTTTGCAAACAGTTACGAGGCGGCCATTTATCGGATATTGTGTTCCACACATAACCTCCACGTTTGTACCTTATATTGAAATAAAAATATTCGTACTTCTCGAATAAATAATACGTTTTAATAATAAATGAAAATGCCAGGTCATTTTGAGACCCCTTTATCAGCAGAGAAAATATTTTCCAACCTAACAGACGTGGGAGGAAACTTTTCCTACGAACTTTCCTACAGTTGAAAGGGAGTTGCTACGAGGTTCTGCCAGGTGGAGGCGCTTCGAAGATTTCAAGGTCACCGTGCTGGAAGCACATCGTGCGTTGTGCTTTCATCGGAAGGTCCTCCAACAAAGGCCCCAATTGATGTTTTAGGAAATTGGCGTGAGATTTCCCGTTTAAATGTCCACCGGTGGAACGAGACCAAACTTGGTCCCATTAACAACAAATAGAGGTGACCTTGGAATGTCCGGAGCGCCTCCACGTGGATGAATCTCGTAGCCAGCACTCGATCACCCACTTGCATTTTGCAACTTTTGTGGGAAAAGTTTTCTCTGACAGGTTAGAAAATGTTTCCACTGCTACTGATTCTTGCTTCGGCTGGCATATGGAAAAGTTTCATACGAGACCACAGCTTCGCAATATCATGTTTTAAGGGAGGCAACCTTTAGGCCAGGAAAAATGGCTGATTTTGATGGTTTTTTTTTAAAGGAAAAATGTCTTCGCCATTTTGGAGACTTAGGATATTTTTTACTACTACTTTTGGCTGATACATGGTATTTTTTTATTTTATTAATCTTTAACAATAGCGGAGGCATGGCACGGTCTTCTAAACGGGTTGCAGCGGATATTGTTAGACGGCGTGACACGTACCGTCGGCAGGATTAATCTGAAAAAAAAACCACGGAAGACTTTTCTCTCATTAACACTCATGTGCAGAATATGAACCAAGAAAAAGTAAGAAATGTTGAAAACCGACTAAATGGTAGGCCTTGAAACAAAAAGATTGAATTACCCGAAGAAAAATGACTACATTTCGCAATCAATTTTTTTGAATTAAAGTTTTCCAGTATATTTAGACTCATATTTTAAACAATAAGGTTAGGAAGGTTTATACTAAAGGCCATAGCCGGGGGTAAGTAGGGAAAAATTGCCCCCGCATTTTTTCCAGCGAAATTTGGAGTATATTCTGAAGTATAAAAAAAAGCAAATTTTCTGAAAATTTCATTCCCGTCAACGCAATAGTTTTTGAAAAATGAATTTTTTTTAAATATCAAAAAAAATTTTTTTTTTCAGAAACGGCACAGTGGATCGATTTGATTTTTTTTGGGACTTGTTCCGATCCAACGTGTTACGAAATAAAATCATAGAACATCTTGCGAAAGATTAAGGTTTGAAAAAAAATAATGTTCCTTGTTTTATTATTTTTTACTATAATCCACTTGGGGTACAATAGCGAATTTTTTTCTTCATATAATCTTTGGGCACCTTATTAGATTATATAATTTTTTCAAAATGATCGGTTTGGTACGCCACAGTGAAAAAAAAGAAACACACTTTATTGATATATTTTAGTTATATAGATATATAACTAAAAAATATGAATAAAGTCGTTTTCTTTTTTTTCACCATTTTTTTTCAAAATGATCGGTTTGGTAAACCACAGTGAAAAAAAAAAGAAACACACTTTATTGATATATTTTAGTTATATAGATATATAACTAAAATATATCAACAAAGTCTGTTTCTTTTTTTTCACTGTGGCTTACCAAACCGATCATTTTGAAAAAATTATATAATCTGATAAGGTGCCCAAAAATTATATGAAAAAAATTTCGTTATTGTACCCCAAGTGGATTATAGTAAAAAAAAAAACTAGGAACATTATTTTTTTTAAACCTTAATCTTTCGCGAGATTTTCTATAATTTTATTTCGTAACACGTTTGATTGTAACAAGTACCAAAAAAAATCGAACCGATCCACTGAAGCGTTTCCGGAATTTTTTTTTATTAAAAAAAAATCATTTTTTTAAACCATTGCTATGACAGGGATGAAATTTTCAGAAAATTTGTTTTTTTTTGTACCTCAGAATATACTCCAAATTTTGCTGGCGAAAATGCGGAGGCAATTTTTCCCTACTTACCCGGCTATGGCCTTTCATCAGAATCGGTCGATTAGTTTAGGTATACGTAACGTCAGTTTAAAAAATGCAGTTTAGAAGCCCGTGCCATGCCTCCGCCATTTTTAAAGATTAATAACAAAAAAATACCATGTAACAGCCACCGGTAGTAATAAAACATACCCTAAGTCTCGAAAATAGTGAAGAAATGTTGCCTTTGAAAAAAAAAATCACGAAAATCGGTTAATATTTTCCCCGCCTCAAGGTATTTCCCTGCTTCAATTTTTTACGCGGGACCGCGGATGCACAAAGAGCACAAGCCTCTGTGGAGTAAAATTACGAGTGTGCGAACGCTCCTCATCCCCCTGGACCTGCACCAGGGGGATGAGAGAGTCTGCAGCAGTCAAGGCTTTCCGATACTCTGCTCTTCTACCCTTGCCGTTTCCCCATCCCGCCGTATATATTCGTACAGAACCGGAGACTTCGTATACCATGATTGTTCTCGCCCTACTTCTCTTGTACGTGTAATACCAATACGTCGAGTGTGAGCTGTAAGGAAATGCGATTTTAACGATGTACACTTTTGTGTGGTGTGTGTGTGTGTGTGTGTGTGTGTGTGTGTGTGTGTGTGTGTGTGTGTGTGTGTGTGTGTGTGTGCTCACACATTTTTATATTCAGCACCTTCCCGATCGATATTCCCAGCCCGAGCCCCGGCAGTTCGTCTCTTTCCCATGGGAAAATACCTTGGCAATACTGCCTCGCGGATACGATGTATGCTTTCGAGTGCAACCCTCGTATATTATAAGAAATGAGGGAAAAAAAATCGTTTTGTCATCTTGGAACATTCATTTCTCATGATTTCACTCGGTATTTGCTTTTTTTTTTGTTCCGGCGATCCGATGGTTTGCGAAAGATTTATGAATATGTTGGAAATTATGGTATGGTAGTTTGCATCGTTGGGATGCAACGAATTTTTTTTTTCGTCGTATTTCCTAATTTTTTCGGCTCATTTAGGCTACAAAAATTACAGGAACATTTTTTAAGATCCTCATTTGCGTTCCAGATCCTAAACTTGTAAAAAGCGTTTGGATAGTGATAAAAATAAAGAAATGACAAAGTAAAGAAGAATTTTCGTTGCATCGCAACTATGTGGAGTTTAATAGCATAGGAAATTCACGCGTGGCGATATTTTCATGACGTTGAAGTTCGCATCGTTGGAGTGCAACGATTTATTTTGTTAACTTTTCGTTACTTTCTTTTTATTATTGTCCAAAGCCTTTTGTTTTTTCGCAAATTGAGGTCGTGAATCTTTGAGAAGAATACGTGAAACCGTTTGCGTGATTTTCACAGCCTTAAGGGGTAGAACATGTTGAACAATTAAAAAGAACGAATTTCAATTATAAAGTTGAATTAAATTTCAAATGAAGAAAAACGAAAAATAATGTTGAATGATCAAAAAGAACGTTTGCATGGTTGCATTAAAACGATGCAAACTTCAACAAAATACATTTCTCAAATTTGTTTGCATACAGAGCCGTAGGTTTTTCTTCTCCACGGGGAGATGGTTGGATGTTTTATTCGAGATAGGTGTATGGCCGTTGAGTTTTGCTTCTTGGATGATATTTTTTTTCACGATCACATTATCGCGGTGTCGTCATTTACAAAATTTAATTTATTTTCTGATTGAGATATTTGTTTAATTATTTTCTTCGGGGAGTTCGTCGTTTCACGGTGATTTGGAAAATAATTTCAGATGCCATCTCCCGTTGCGATTGACGGATCTGGAGTGTGGTTGTTTTTTACTTTTTATTTTGGAATTAAAAATGGATTTTGAAGTTGTTTTTTAAAATGTTTTTCCTCCGGATCGGGGGGCGGGGGGGGGGGGACTATTTGTGCGTTTTTGGAATAACGGTGAGGAAACTGAGCTGCGTGAGCACTCGATAACATTGAGAGCAAGTCGGGCACGTGAGAAAAATCCCGCGCATGATAAACGACCGCGGGATACACGTGAATCGGCGCCCAGCTTCGAGCAATTTAATCTTGGTCGCACGCTCATAGATAAGGTATCGTACTATAATCTCTTCGGTCCAAAGATGACAAAAAAAAAAAAAAAACGTTCCGCAAGTTGAAGGTTACGAATACATTGGTGATTGCGGTGCCAATCGCGCGAGCGCGTGCCAAGACGAACGAGCCTTAGCTCGAGAATCCGAGACGTGCCGATAGCCAACGTTGCATTGATACAACGGGTCCGGAATATCCTTTTCCCATATGTATTTTCCCCCAACGTAAAATGGGGTTAGTTCAAACAGGAATTGCAAGTTTTTGTTGTCCTGTTTATTTTTTTGAACATCCTATATTCCAATTTTTTTGAACATCCTATATTCCAATTTTTTTGCTTTAATGGAACAATTAGTCCTGTGGCTATCAAATGTATAGGAAAGTCAAGCCCACCAAAATCAAAAATATTTTTTTTTTCGAAGTGTCAAAGTAACCTCGAGTGTGGGGTTTCTTTGACAAGGCATTGTAATGCAACTTATGCCAAAGATTAAGGGTTACTTAGACATCATTTTGATTCAAAAATATAATATTTTATGCATTATACATGGAATTAAATGAAAAAAATAACTAAATTGTAAATAAATAACTAGATTGTAAAGAAATTGTTTGCAATCAAATTTTTGTCTTTATTGAGGAAACATTTTACACAAAAGTATCAAGTATCTAGCGCACTATTATAGGCACTTGATCAATCTTATAATTCTTGAGATCAAAATCAACTTTAACAACATTATAATAAACTTGGACAATAAATTTAAATACATTCAAGTGTGCACACATTTAACGCGTACTTTGGCGCTCTATTAAAGTAGCCGCAAAAACTGTCAAAGTTACCCTGAATGTCAATTTAACCGCATTTTACGGTATACGCTTGCGGGTTTTTTACGTGTTGAGGGGAGTAAGCAGCGAAAATAAGCCACATCATTTGTAGGAATGGCATGCGAAAGACCAGAAGCAGATGGTTTTTTAAAAAATAACATAAATCCTAAAATCTCGAAAACCGTGGGACTTTTACTAAACTGAAATTCCACCATATAGTAGGATGCGGGGGCGCGCGCGCGTGTGTGTGTAAATATATATGCACACACACATACATCTGTGTGCGTGTGTGTGTGTATATATATATATATATATATATATATATATATATATATATATATATATATACACACATATATACATACATATATATACATATATCCTATATTCCAATTTTTTTGCTTTAATGGAACAATGTGTCCTGTGGCTATCAAATGTGTAAGACAGTCAAGCCCACCGAACTCAAAAATATTTTTTTTTTCGAAGTGTCAAAGTAACCTCGAGTGTGGGGTTTCTTTGACAAGGCATTGTAATGCAACTTATGCCAAAGATTAAGGGTTACTTAGACATCATTTTGATTTAAAAATATAATATTTTATGAATTATACATGGAATTAAATGAAAAAATAACTAAATTGTAAAGAAATTTTTTGCAATCAAATTTTTGTCTTTATTGAGGAAACATTTTACACAAAAATATCAAGTATCTAGCGCACTATTATAGGCACTCAATCAATCTTATAATTCTTGGGATCAAAATCAACTTTAACAACATTATAATAAACTTGGACAATAAATTTAAATACATTCAATTGTGCACACATTTAACGCATACTTTGGCGCTCTATTAATAGTAGCCGCAAAAACTGTCAAAGTTACCCTGAATGTCAATTTAACCGCGTTTTACGGTATACGCTTGCGGGTTTTTTACGTGTTGAGGGGACTAGGCAGCGAAAATAAGCCACATCATTTGTAGGAATGGCATGCGAAAGACCAGAAGCAGATGGTTTTTTTAAAAAATAACATAAATCCTAAAATCTCGAAAACCGTGGGACTTTTACTAAACTGAAATTCCACCATATAGTAGGATGCGGGGGCGCGCGCGCGTGTGTGTGTAAATATATGTGCACACACACATACATCTGTGTGCGTATATATATATATATATATATATATATATATATATATATATATATATATATATATATATATAAAAGGGTGGTTAAAAAAATTCATTTTTTTTCACGGTACTCAACGGAAAATGTCACTACGTTATGAAAAACTAATTCATACAAAATTTGAGAGGTCTAAACATTTTTTTAGGTAGTGCTCAAACGACTTTGAATTTTTTGTTTTTCGATTTTTCGTCATTTCTTTTTCCCCGCCAATAGATATCATGATAATATAATTTTCTCAAAACTTTTTATGCTCTGTAGCATTTTCTAAGTTAACATAAAAAGGTCGTTTTCATTTCAAGTAGTTTTAATAAAAATAATAATTCCAAACGATGTTTAAAAAAATATGTATTTCGGATCACAGTATGCGATTGTGGAAAAACTTACCTAATTACTGCAGGTTTGATCCACCAACAAGCACCCACGCAATACATTCGCACCGTTTAGTTCGCTGTTCGATTAAAAAATAATTTTGTTTCTTGGGTGAGCGTGTTGAGAATATTCTTCATAGTAATGTCAAATAATTTATCCAACTTATGTTGGAAGACATTTTCGTTGAACGATCGAGTTTGATTTTTCCGTAAAGAATGTTTTTTCCAATGCCGCCCACTCTAGTCGTAATTTTTGTAACCTTTTGAAATTGATGCAAGGTTGAGAAATTCATATTCCGGTTTCGCTCCAAATATTAGTTATTCTGTCGATAACGTTTTGTGTACTCTCTCGAACAGAAAATTTACGATCATTATGACGGTGAAAGAATAGACTTAAGGGGAGATATACACCTAGGAGCCGGAAAAAGGTCATTTTTGTGAATTTTTTCAAGGTAAACTATTTGCAATTTCGTATTGGGGTTTTAATTATCTAAAAGTATATACATTCAAAAAATATGTTTAATTTTCTTTATTTAAAAATATCAAAAATATACAAGGATATTGTATGATCCTTGGAGCGTCGTAAAAAAATCTGCGTATACGGTACCCATTGGCGTTTCTTCAAAAATCATCTGAAAAAAAAAACCAAAAAGATTATTAAATTAGATACTATAATCTCGTACTTGTCATGGCCGATTTTGAAAATACCGATTTATGACAAAATGGCGGACGTTTGAACATAAATAGTGATTTTTGGGCCAAAAATTAGTTATTATTTTCCCTATAAAACAAAAACTAAGTAACGGGGAAAAAAAAATCCTATGACAAGTATTAGATAATGGTGTATGGAATAACCACGAAAAAACCTCAAGACAATCGGTTCATTGGTTTTCGAGAAATTTTGGGTACCGATTTGAAAAACGTGGTTTCGAGAAAAAACGCGTTTGAATTTTTTTTCTACAAAACGAAATTGAAGCTTAGGCTTAATCATCTTAGGAAAATCATTAAAATGATTTTAATAGGAGAAATGCATAAAAAAGATTTTTACTGTAAACGGGGTCCACTCGCAAAACAACAAAAAAACGACAAAAAATTGTCGTTTTCAAAACTGGGTGCCAAGTGTAAAAAAAATCGTAAATTTTTTTTTGATAAGCCAAAATGTAGGTAAATCCCCCCTCTTTAAAATGCCGTTGGTCAAATTGGCCTAGCCCAACTACCGGCGAAATGACATAAAGAACCGTTCGGGCACTTTTTCCAACTCTTGTCCGGAAACTTTCCGCCGGTAGTGTATATTGATTGTTAATCTGCAAATACAAATTGTTTATGATAAAAAAATATATTTATACAAAAGTTGTGTATTGTTACAGAAAAAATTAAATCAAGACTTACATTCGATCACGCGCTAAAATTTTCTGCATTGAGATAAAAAAAATTAATACTCCGATAGTCGTGAAAAAAAAAACATAAAATATGCGTTTGAGCATGAACTAAAATATTGTTCAGAACCCTTAAATTTTGAAAAACTTTATTTTTCTTAACATACTTCAATTTTCCGTTGAGGAAAAAAAATCGATTTTCGTAACCACCCTACAGATATATATATACACACACCCATATATCGGTTTACATCAATGGGAATAATTTTTTCGTCAATCTTCTTCGCGTAGACAAGGTCAATAATAATTTTCCACTTGCTAAGCCGTCCGGGTGTTCCGTCTGCCTGCATGTATCGGCTAATAAAGTCTCTCCGTTTAAAACTATGAGCCTGTCTGGATCGCTCGTATGCCCGGATACAGCTGCCAAACGCATTGAAACATTGACCAGCCTCGTTTCAACAACAATCATTTTCTTTCTCTCTTCCTCTCTGTCTCCGTCCCCGCTAACCGACGCCGTGTTACGTTTGATAATCACGTCGCAACCTATGCAACGTCAGATCCTCGATCTCCGCTCTCTGTGAAAAGGCAACAATTACCATGTCAAATCAACGTTACACGTGGCTCACCTCGAAGATGGAGCGACGCTGGACGATAAATGGGCCCTGAGGCCGTAAACAAACCTTCTACTTTGCTGCGTTATTTTCGTAGATTGCTATAGTGACGTCAACATAATCGAGATCAAGCGTGTAAGACGAATCGGTGAAATATTGATTTAATTGTTGGAGGATCATTAGCGCATGCAAAAATTTTTACTTTGAGGACACGTTCGATCGAGAGGTAATTATTTTCTTTCGATCTCGATTTACGAAGGCGTGAATGAGACAGAAGCGACGATTAATTGATGGAAAAGCTCCAGTTTACTTTCGACGCAACGTTCGCGTTTATGTTTCTACGATATTGATTTCTTAAAAAAAAGTATATATATATATATATATATGTATTTATATGTGTGTGTGTATATTTTTTTAAAAGGATCTTATTTTCAATTGTATTATTCCTTTATTGGTCGCTAAGAGTATTTTTTCCTCCCACCTTATGTTCGGTTGCGAATTTTTTAAGGCACCGCTCGTACACATATCTTTTAAAGAAATTTCTTTCGTTGATAGCGCCAAATATTACTTGGTTTTTTTCTTTTCGTTTTTATTGGCGATTAAAAAAAATGATAAATAATTTAGCGTTTTTATTGCTCATCGAGAGCACTACTATTTTATTTTTTCTTTTCTTTAAATCTACTTAAACTTCTCCTTATTTTTTAAAACTTCTCGATATTTCTTAAGGGGGGATTGTCTTTTTTTTCCCAAAATTTACCGCTTTTTGGGAATTTTTTTGTGAAGAAAGTATACATCGGAAAACTTGTGAAACTTGGCATATAGTTTTATTGATCTGTTTACTACATACAAAAAAATTTTTAAACAATTTCATCAAAAAATCCGCCTCCCACCCCCCTCGACGCGCGATGGTCCTTTTTTGATGGTGTGCACGATTACAGCCTTCACGTTCATCCTGCAACAAAAACCCAAAAAGCATTTTACTTTAGACACATATAGCTATCGTTCGATGAAGGGGGAAAAAAATTGACGACTTGGTGACGTTTTGAACTTGAAGTATCGATTTTTCGAAAAAAATTGATCGATTTTTAGTTATAAATAAAAAACTATTAAACGTGTATTGCTTTTTTGCTTCATCAAACGATAAAAGGATGTCAGCTGAGCATTCTGTCCAAATTTGAAGGCAATCGGTTGAATAGTTTTTGAGAAATCGTGCACACCATCAAAAAAGGACCATCGCGTGTCGAGGGGGGTGGGAGGCGGATTTTTTGATGAAATTGTTTAAAAAAATTTTTGTATGTAGTAAACAGATCAATAAAACTATATGCCAAGTTTCACAAGTTTTCCGTTGTATACTTTCTTCACAAAAAAATTCCCAAAAAGCGGTAAATTTTGCGAAAAAAAAGACAATTAAGACCCCCTTAAAACTACTTCAGTAGTGGTAATAGTATTAGTAGTATTTTATTCCTTGCATACCCTTTTCAAGGGTGCTTACATGAATGTCCATCCCTTTTTTTCAGATCGTCTAGGTGCTTTTGAAACATTATAAAAAAATTGGAAAAATCTGAAAAAAAAATGTCAACGCATTCAAAATAAAACACTCTAACATTTTCCCCTCTTGATATTTCGTCTCTAACTCAATAGTTTTCGAGATACGCCAATCAATTGTTCGGACGATTCTTTGAGGTTCGCCAAACAAAATTTCAGAAAAAAATTCTGAAAAAGTTTAAGCAAATTGAAAATCGAAAATGAAAAAAGTTTCTCCTCTTGATATTTTGTTATAAACGCCCATACTTTTCGAATTATGCCATCCTACTCATCAGTTTCGAGTGAAAATAGTTAAACAAAAAAATTCTCAGAGGAAAATTTGGAAAAAAATCCTGGCGATTCAGTATAAACTTACGCAACTTTTAACACCTTTGACATTTCCTCGTAAACCCTTCAGTTCTTGAGTTACGTTGCATTTCCCAAAATTTGTCTTTTTTAGCCAAAAATGAAATAACTTTGCGAAAAAAAAATCGTACGAAAATTAAAAAAAAAATGGAGCTCCTGTTACCCCGTTTAATTTTATCATGGATAAACATGACAAAAAAATGTCCATAAGTCATACGCCCAATTCTCGATGGTCGAAAAAAAGCCGGAAAACAATCACGTAAAAAATTACGTACCGGGTGGGAAAAAAATCATAAAAAAATATTTCAAAAAAGCAAAACAAAGCTGAATTTGTTCCCTTTAAAACGCCGTTCGGTAAATTTGGTTATTTTCTTTTTTTACGAGGCTATGTAATTTTTAGTGTGGCAAAAAATATCGACTGTGTCCAAACTTTTAAGCAGCAGGGTATGTGAGCATTAAAAAGACATTTAAACATACCCAAGCAAACCCAAACTTTAAAATTCATTTTTCACCCCCTTAAGGGTCGAATGTCGATTTTTAGCACTCTTGAAAAAAGTCTTACATTGGGTCAAACACGAAGGCTGCGTGGTCAGAATTATGGTCCAGGGATATCGTAATAACCCTGCACTACATTTTTGCCGTTTCTCTATTCTTATTCGTATTTATAATTTTTCAAAAGAACCGTCATTACAAATATCTTATATTCGCTTCATAAAAAAAAGCGAAATCTTTTTCTTTTTCATTATTTACTACTTGTTTTTGTTTTACAATATTTTTTTTTACATTATACATTTTTAATTCGTACGTCGAGAGCAGTAAATTTTGCGCGGTTTCTCGCCGGCGAACTAGAACCCTGACCTCGCGACAGTTCCGCACTGTTCGTCATTCGGATCAGTTTAGGCGGCGGAGTAACGCGCGACACAGCGTTAGAGGAGAGAGAGAACGAGAGGAACTTTTAAAGGCGTAAAGATACGATTCATGATTTTTTCTTTTTTTTGTTTTTCTTTTTTTTTTTATAACACATTCGACCGTGAAACCAAAGTAACAGGTGGGAAAAAGCGACCTCTGCGCTGTTAAGGAACGCTAAAAATACGTTCCGGTTTCCGGACCTCAATTGCGATGGCGTTAGAGCCACTAGATAAATCTCGGTGGCCGAGTCGCATTGCTAGCAAAAATCCTCCCTGTATATTTGTATATCTACATATTATACACACTTGTAGAGCCAACTGATCGCAAAAAAGAGGTCACATTTGCCTTACTAATCTCGACATTTGCCATGTTAGATTCTGTCTTCGTATCGAGATGCTGTCGCGTTGCAGAGTAGAAAAAACGAAGACAAAAAATTAAGAACGAGTCGCACCTTCGCTACTCTCGAGTTTCCGTATCAAATTGGTGACGAAAAAAATGCTCTTTGCTCGCGAACTAACGAAAGGGATTTGGCCTCCCGGAAAACGCGATCTCCAACTGGCTCTGATCGCTGCCAATTTTACAAGATCGGCCAGATCAACATTTTGGCTGAAAGTGCCCTCTTTTGTTATTTTAATTATTTAGTTATTTATTATTATTATTACTATTATTATTCCTTGAGTTCGACTACCATCTACTTGGTGGTCAAATGACGGTTTATTAATCGTTGAAACAAAACAAAATGTAAGAAAAGTTTTTTGTATCGCAACAATCTTCACGCATACAACCTCAACCTGAATTATATTTCGTAGTTTATATAATTAATAAATAATTTACATATTTATATAAGAAATATTTATATATAAATATATAATCTTATTTATATATATCTTATATAAATAAATTTATATTTATTTATATAAGAAATATTTATATATTTATATAAGAAATAATTTAAAATTGCTGATTTGATTCGGTCACGATCAGCTGTAAACAGCTATATATATATGCAAGTTCCCTGGTACGACGTTGATCTGGCAGCGTTGCATTTTTCAATATTGTATATATGTATATTCGTCGCCACCGAATGGCAACCCTAACCTCTCTGTACTCGCCGGTTGTATTGTTGTTGGTGCATGAGTTTACGACGGTTATCTGCAAATGGAACTACACTATACTCGGTGCGAACACGGCAAGTGTTCGGGAAAGAAAAAGTCGTGGATACGACGGAAAAGTACTTTTTCTCAGGTCGTCGAGTAGTTGAATTAGGGTACTTTTCTAGGGTAATTATTGTTTTTATGTTATGTACAAATTATTATGTTTTATAAATAAAAAATATGCAATGAAATAACTCGTGTTTTTAATTGTACTTTGAGATCACTATTTGCTTCATTCACATAATAAACAAAATTAATAATATTTGCAGAATAATAATTAAAAAGAAAAAAAAATTGTGTATACTTGCTCAGAGCAAGATAAACATATAATTTACTTCGGGTATTCTCGGCAATATATATATATATTGCCGAGAGCTTCCGAATGGTATACCGGGTCACGCTCACGTGCGTTGTTGCCAAGTGTACTTCGCGGCGGTCGGTCTTCTGCTATCTAAGCAGACTTTTTTTTAGAAAAACTACAAATAAATCGAGATTACAAAGAAGAGATTACAAAAAATATGTTTATCATACATATCAGTGACTGTATAAAATAATTTTTTTGAAGCGATTAATTTCAAAATGACTGCGCAGCGTTTATCTCAAAACTGCATTTTTTAAGTTCGTCGGAAACATAACTCAGACAATTTTCAACCGATTGACTTGAAATGTTGAATATATCTTGAAAAATACATTGTCTATGGAAGTACGTAGGATTTTTCTTTTATATTGCATAGTTCAATTCTTATT
>OZ023322.1:20610776-20632268 GCA_964007375.1 Ophion obscuratus | reverse complement strand
ACACCGCGTATCCCGCTATAAATACACATCCGTCCGAATAAACGTGTCCATTGTCGAAAAACACCCGCAAAGAGCTCACGAATAATGGATGAACAGCAATGTCCGCAACGAGAATCCACGGAAATATCAGGCAGCGGCTACAACGATAACGATGCCCTAATGATTACCGTCATTGCGATATGACATCATATACTTATGTAGCGTTGCAATTTCGTGCACATGGCGCGAGCGTTAAAAAAAACGGAATTAGCGAACTGCTCGTAAAGCTACGGAGATAGCGGCAAAATCATTAGCGCGACAGTTTTAGCGATGCTTTAACGTTCCGGGTAAAGGAAAAAAAAAGAAAGAAACGGAATGTCATACGTCACTAGCGTTGAACGATCAAGATTTCTCGCGACTATTCTCGTGGCAATTATTGTTGCGTAGAAATTCGTATAATTGTTGTTTTTTTTGTTATTCGTGCGTTTTGGTTTGGTTTTTGAGTGCGGGAAAACTGGGATTGTAAAAAAAGATGGTCAGGGGCTTTTGATGGGTACACATGGTTATTCTCTCTCTTTCTCTCACACATACGCGCGCGCACGCTACAAAAATCACTGGGACATTTTTTGAAAAATCTTGTTAGGGTTTCATACCCTGAATTTGGAAAAAAGGGTTTAGATAGTAATAAAAATAAAGAAATGAAAAAGTAAAGAAGAATTTTCGTTGCGTCCCGACGATGCAAACTTCAATACCATTTTAATTATTGTTTAAGTTTTGTTGTGTGAGGAATGAAAATTTGTGAGGTTATTTTGACCTTGTACGTGCCCTTGAGACGAAGTAGCAGCTGTACCACGTGACATACGAGTGCGAGAGAGATGGCTGACATTTTCGAAACGAGATTTCTAAATGATGAATAATATTTAAGGGGTTGGGCCACAGTAACGGGTGCAAATTATCATCATCATCATCATTAATCATGTGCGAATTTAACAATTTTCTTTCGCATGAAAAAGTGACTCACTCATAAAATTAATTACACATCTATTTAATATGAATATCAAGCTGTTAGAAAATATACATTTTTTTTCCGATGTACAAAATGGCCGACTACTAATATTTTCTTTTGTTATCTTTTTTTTAGGCGCTCGGCGGAGTGACATTTAGCATCCACAATTTTTCACCTAGAACAAAAAACAAAAATTCTCGTCAGTCTACATTAGAATACCTAGAGAAGTACGTACGAAATTTAAAAAATATTGTTTTATTCAAAAGTTGTAGGTATTTGAACTTAAGAAATGAATTTTCAGTGAAAAATTTCGTTATAAATGCTCATAAACTGCTCATAAAATTAAAAGTTTTCGATTAATCAGAAATTCCGTACGTACTTCTCTGCGAAATGCAATTAGGAACGTAACTTTAAAATTTGAAGTAAATCGAGTGAAAATTGTTGAAATTATTTGTCACGCCAATTGGAAAAAAGCTGTTTCGAGAAGTTTCGAGTAGTCGGCCATTTTGTACATGGAAAAAAAAATGCTAACAGCTTGTTATTCATACTAAATAGATGTGTAATTAATTTTATGAGTGAATCACTTTTCATACGAAAAAAAATGTTAAATTCGCACATGATTTTATACCCGTTACTGTGGCCTAACGCCTTAAATGAATGTCACACGACGGCTACAACGCGTTCTTTTCGTGCAATTCGTGCCAACCAAATGGCGCTAGTTGGATCAAAATTCGTTCGAAGTTCACTTATCGTGAGATTGCAAGATTCGAGTGTGTCTAAAGTTTGCAAGAATCGAAAAAAAAGATATCAAAACGACAAAACGGTGTGTGAAAAATTTAGCGTGGCTTCGTGCTATAACAAGCGAAACAACTGCTTCAAAGCATTCCATACATCATAAAGGTATGTTACGACATGTAACCGTGTCTGTCACACTCCCTTTATTGCTTTGTAATTAGCCCCCTGATTACATTTGTCAAAAACTAAATAATACGTGTTTCTTGATTTATTTATTAAAACCTACCATACAGTCAACAATTTTTTAATTTTTACGTGTTTGAGTTATCAAGGGTTAATTATTTATATTTGTACATAAGAGAAAAAAATCGCGGGTTAATTACCTCCGTCACGGTTACGTGAACCTCTGGACCTATTTGCGTCTCGCTTATCACGATGTCCTCGTATACTTCTCTAGACAGAGGAAGAGAGAGAAAGAGAGGAAGAATGGAAGCGACTGAAAATATACGACGGGCTTCTAATGCCAACGGTCGCAATGTGCATCTATACAGGGTGTCCCAGAACTGAATGCGTTCCCTGAAATGGGAGGTTGGGGGTGAAATTCTGAGTCGATTGATATAACCATTTGTGGGTCTCAGATCAACCCCTGAATTATTATTGATTTTTAAAGGCGGACCAATCAGGTGCGTCCGCCTTTAAAAAATAATAATAATTCAGCGGTTGATCCGAGACCCACACATGCTTATATCAATCGACTCAGAATTCCACCCCCTATCCCCCATTTCAGGGAACGCATTCAATTCTGGGACACCCTGTATAATTCGACCATACACGCGGTTTCACTCGTGTTCACGAAAATGGGCTTCACTTGTATATTGCGAATGAATTTTATGATCGTATCGCAATGAGGCTTTTATATACCAAGGTTTTTATCGAAAACACGTGTCCTATAAAGTTAAAAATATCCGTTTTTTATTCACTCCAATACGTGCTCATAATTACATCACCATGGTGCTGAAGTTTGCATCATTGGAATGCAACGAAAATTATTCTTCATTCTCGTCTCCCCCATGTTTATTGTTGTCCAAAATCACTTTTGACAGATTAAGGTTGTAGGTCTCCAATAAATACCTTAGCAAAGTTCACAATATCGATTCACAACTTCGATTTGCCTGAAAAAAAGATTATCTTCCTTGCGTTCCAATGATGCAAACTTCAAAATCATACATCACCGACGAAACATCGGAAATTACTATGTGAACTGTTCAGCCATTTTCACGTCAACCTCGCGCAAACGGAAAAATTTCCAAAAATCATAGATTTCCCGCTCCAACCTGACCGGCTAAATTTGAAGCTGGAAAAAGCAGCACGTTTATAGGAGACTTGAACAATATGTCACACCTGTAGCGTATGAGGAAATTTATCGTGAGTCAGCCGGAAGGAGCGTCAAAGTTTTGACGGTTGCCTTCTCGCGAGACAGTACGAAATAAAATGTTAATTTAAAATTACGTCGAACGGATTTTTTTTCTTTATCGTCGTCATCGTCATGACATGAAACAGCGTTCAAGGGGGTAAACGAAAGCACACGTTTTTGCCTCCTGTTGCGGAGCCTGCGCGCGCTTACATCATTTCATCTCCGCGTTACTTTTTGCTTTTTTTTTGGTTTGGTCTTTACAAAAATAATGTCACGCAGAGTGATACGCCGAGATTCTTTCTCAATTAGCGACGACAATTTTTCTTCTTCGTCCACACTCGTGTTGCGTTCATTCTTGTATAATCTGTCATTTCACAAGCCTGCCGATTTCGTTTCGAATCCATAACACGATTCGTCATAGTATCGTAATCTGTTTTTTGGCGGCGTTACGTGACTTTTTTTGTCCACTAAGTTCCAAGAGATTGAATTTCCACGACTGGTCGTGAAGACGCGCAAAGCTTCTCGAATGTCGAGTATAAAAACCAAAGAGGCTTAATAATATTTTGTTACGATAACAAGTAATCGTAGGCTCATAAAAATGCTAATAATAATAATAAAGGATGATATTAATAACAAAAATAATAGCAATAATAATGAATAATAAATAATTATAATAAATATTGAAAAATAATCATGGAAATTACTATAATGATAGTAATAATATATAATAATAATAATAACAAATATCGAAAAAATAATGATCACGTTAATTGATACTAATCAATAATAGTAAATAAAATAACAATAATAATAAAATTATTGGCAACAATGATGATGATTATACTCATAATCACAATAATTATGATTATAATAATAATGATAATAACGAAATTTATACAAGTACCCAAATTTATCCGAACTTTTACACCACCATGGGGAAAAAAGCCTATGGTCTCGTGTGCTCGTCGATCGTCGCGTGTTACCCTCGTTGTTCCTCGTATATATTCACATTGTGTGATTGTCAATTATCGTTGGGCAGGGCGTGACCGCGGCGTAACGATCGACGATCACATCGAGCGTGTTGCAAACCGAAGCAACGACATTTTCCATAGCTCACGGAGCTTCATATTTTTCCGCTCCTCGATCGCACCTTGAACGTTTAATTGGCCGCGGTGAGGGGATAACAGACGACCGGGGGATTAATAGCCTCGCGGTCATCCACATAGCTCGTGGGTTCGACTAAAATAACTCCAGTATGCAAATATACATGGGCGAATGACATTTTGAACGTGTTATGTCTGTGTAATGTTGGCTATCGGCATATCCGACTGTTTTGGGAACGTTCCTAAAAATTGGTCTAAACGAATAGTTGATTTTGGAGACAGGTCGGTCCTCAAAATGACCTTCGTATACATGGGCTTACGGATATCTATAAGGGATTTTAAAGTTATTGGACTTCACATGATGCTGAGTGTGGGGACAGTTGGCTTCTACGTGGACGGTCCTTCAAGTTGAGCGACTTCAAAATCACTTTTCTCCATAGGTTTCTATATATGTGCTATTGTGGCCGTTTTAGAAACTGATGGAAATTGAATCACTCTCTCTCTCTCTCTCTCTCTCTCTCTCTCTCTCTCTCTCTCTCTCTCTCTCTCTCTCTCTCTCTCTCTCTTCCCAGGCCAAGATAATATTAATACCACGCCCACGACCAACGGTGCTTTACATGTCCCATTATACAGGGTGTCCAAAAACTCAACGATAATCTGAGACCGGATGAAAGGCCAAGTTATACCAGTTCTGGGAAAAATAAAATAAAAAATCCATATCACTCAGTTCAGCGATAATAGACATTTTTAAAAAAAAGTTGAAATTCGACACCCTTGGTCGCATTTTCAAGTCCTGTGATTACCAATGTCACAATTTCGCTGTGATTTTTTTAATTTCGTGATCTTCATTAACGATGCTATTAATCGCAACTACAAATTAATGCAAAAAACATTGTTAATTTAATAAAATAAGTTAAGTTTTAGTGAGTCATGGTTCACAAAAATATTGTTAGTTAACTTTGACACTTCATTTTGAAAAAAAAATGTACTACACTACCCTTGGCAAGTTGTTTCAAAAGATGGCGCATTTCATCAAGATTTCAAAATGGTGCAACACTTGCCACGTTTCTTGCCATTAAAAATTTGATTTCTTATTTTTTTTCAAATTGAGCTCATTTTGAACAACTCATCATTAGGATTTTTTGTTACTAAAATTTGTTATTTTTTGTTTCTGGTCTGAAATAAAATTATTATTTTTAGTAAAGAGGTAATTGAGTCAGTTAATAACCAATTTTTATTGTAAAAAACATATGTTTTTTACAATAAAAGTAAAATTTCTTATTTTTCAATTATTTCTTATTTTCTTATTTTCAATTATTTCTTATTTCTTATTTCTTATTTCAATTATTTAAGAAAAATTTCTTATTTTCAATTATTTCTTATTTTTTTCAAATTGAGCTCATTTTGAACAACTTTTATTGTAAAAAACATATGTTTTTTACAATAAAAATTGGTTATTAACTGACTCAATTACCTCTTTACTAAAAATAATAATTTTATTTCAGACCAGAAACAAAAAATAACAAATTTTAGTAACAAAAAATCCTAATGATGAGTTGTTCAAAATGAGCTCAATTTGAAAAAAATAAGAAATAAAATTTTTAATGGCAAGAAACGTGGCAAGTGTTGCACCATTTTGAAATCTTGATTAAATGCGCCATCTTTTGAAACAACTTGCCAAGGGTAGTGTAGTACATTTTTTTTTCAAAATGAAGTGTCAAAGTTAACTAACAATATTTTTGTGAACCATGACTCACTAAAACTTAACTTATTTTATTAAATTAACAATGTTTTTTGCATTAATTTGTAGTTGCGATTAATAGCATCGTTAATGAAGATCACGAAATTAAAAAAATCACAGCGAAATTGTGACATTGGTAATCACAGGACTTGAAAATGCGACCAAGGGTGTCGAATTTCAACTTTTTTTTTTAAATGTCTATTATCGCTGAATTGAGTGATATGGATTTTTTATTTTATTTTTCCCAAAACTGGTATAACTTGGCCTTTCATCCGGTCTCAGATTATCGTTGAGTTTTGGGACACCCTGTATAATGGGACATGTAAAGCACCGTTGGTCGTGGGCGTGGTATTAATATTATCTTGGCCTGGGAAGAGAGAGAGAGAGAGAGAGAGAGAGAGAGAGAGAGAGAGAGAGAGAGAGAGAGAGAGAGAGAGAGAGAGAGAGAGAGAGAGAGAGAGAGAGAGAGACAGAGAGCTGAGAGAGAGACAGAGAGACAAATTGAGCTCATTTTGAACAACTTTTATTGTAAAAAACATATGTTTTTTACAATAAAAGTTGTTCAAAATGAGCTCAATTTGAAAAAAATAAGAAATAAAATTTTTAATGGCAAGAAACGTGGCAAGTGTTGCACCATTTTGAAATCTTGATTAAATGCGCCATCTTTTGAAATAACTTGCCAAGGGTAGTGTAGTACATTTTTTTTTCAAAATGAAGTGTCAAAGTTAACTTACAATATTTTTGTGAACCATGACTCACTAAAACTTAACTTATTTTATTAAATTAATAATGTTTTTTGCATTAATTTGTAGTTGCGATTAATAGCATCGTTAATGAAGATCACGAAATTAAAAAAATCACAGCGAAATTGTGACATTGGTAATCACAGGACTTGAAAATGCGACCAAGGGTGTCGAATTTCAACTTTTTTTTTTAAATGTCTATTATCGCTGAACTGAGTGATATGGATTTTTTATTTTATTTTTCCCAGAACTGGTATAACTTGGCCTTTCATCCGGGCTCAGATTATCGTTGAGTTTTGGGACACCCTGTATAAACCAGCACTTGACCCTGAATCAAGTCACGATTTTCCATTGTTTACACTGACTCAGGTACCCAGCTGAGAAGGGCGTCGGGGCAGGGCGGAGGCTCAAAGAATATGTTCGCGCGAATTAACTTTGGCTTGCATCTGCACGAGCGTAATTACTTATTTATTTATTTTTCTTCTTTGTTTGTTTTGCATTCGAATTACTCATTGCCGAAAATTGATCGAAACTACTGCAGTATCCATATATATATATACATATACATACATACATACATACATACATACATATATATATATACACATACATACATACATACATACATACATACATACATACATACATACGTACATACATACATACATACATACATACATACATACATACATACATACATACATACATACATACATACATACATACATACATACATACATACATACATACATACATATATATATATATATATATATATATATATATATATATATATATATATATATATATATATATATATGGGGAAACGATTTTGAGCCTTTCATATTATATCACCACTCCGGCTGTTTTGAGGACGTTTCTCCAAGTCGAATGTCTTCAAAATCAATCTTCTCCATTATATACGGGTGTGTAGTATAATATACCTTTATATAATGGAGAATGTTTACCTGTACACGTATGTGTGTACATACACATACATACGTGTATATATACAGGGTGTCCCGTTTATCTCTGCCACCCGAAATAACGCCTCAATTATCGACTTTACAAAAAAATGTTCCAGACAAAAGTTGTACGGTGTGAAGGGGGCCATCAAATGCGACCAATTTTTTTTTTTCTTTAATTTCGGTCGAAGCGCTGACGCACAGTGAATGTCACCTTCACTTTGAAAAATGGAATAGTACATTTCTTGAACCATCTTGTGGAGCACCTGAAGCTAAGGGTCATATTCGTTCAAGGTCGTTCAAGGTCAGTATCGATGATAAAAATCTAAAAATCTCGGATCACTACGAAATGTTTGGTAGTGATCCGAGATATTTAGATTTGTATTTCATTTTAACAGGTCACCTTGAATGACCTTGAACGACTTTGACACCCTAATGTTTCAACGTTTGAAATATTGAAAACTTTCAGTTTTAGGAAAGTGAGCAATTTGTTTTGAATTCGTCCGCGTCATGATGATCCAGTGTGTCAAGGAAGGGTTAAAAAAATTCCTACCAAAGTTGTTAGTTTTGGTCTGACAATTTTTTTGGTGAAAAAAGTCATGGTTTCGTTAAAAAAAAACATGTGATCATTTTAACGTCGCCATTTTTCAGATTAAAATTTTTTTTTTTCGACACCCCCTTTCGAACTCTAAAAGTTTCACTATACTCAATAGTTGATCGGAGCAATATTTTTCGAGATAAATGAGGTGTAAGATTGAAATGGGACACCCGATTTATATATATATATATAGACACACGCGTGTTTTGCAGTAGTAACGGTTCAGGGAAAATGGCTTTTCCGTTGCCACTGCTGTCGGCTTTAATCTGCACTCTACTTCACGAGAGACCGAGGTCTGGAGATATCTCGAGAGACCATTCGCTCTGGCGTGATGTGCCTCGTCTTCCTTTTTTACTATATAGAATAATGTGTGCAGTCACACACATACACACACATAAAGGCATATATGCACGTGATTCTATAAATAAAATAAGGTGTATAGTGCTTGAAGAGAGAAAAAAGGAAAGATACTTTGTCGAGCGAGAATAGTATCGATGTATATGTACCTCATTGCGCTTGTACATAGATGTATACATGTATACGCGTATTTATGTATGTATGTGTGTATATATATATATATATATATATATATATATATATATAAAATGCAGTTTCTTGTACGGCCGAAGGTCCGCGAGAACGACAGTTTGTCTCTCGTGCGTTCTTGGCACAATTCGAGGATGAAAAGGACGAGCTGTGTTCTACACGATGCCTTTTCCTTTTATCACAGCATCGTGTGTGGACCCACTCCGCGGTATGTCGCGTGCAGTGGTCTCGAAGGTGAAACTAACGAGGAACATTACTATGGTCTCCACCTTCGATTTTGTTGAAACTCATGTATGTGGCCGAGTTTTAAAAGCTATTTGGTGTTTTTTTTTTTTTTCGGTGTACAAACGGTTCTCATGGGTTGGACGATTCCTTAGAATGAGGGATGTCAAGGGCTGATCTTGCAGGTCAACCACAAGCGGTCCACTGATTTCAGTATAAGAAAAACGAAAATTATTCCCAAAATCCTTAAGGGGTCTTCTCACGTTAGATGCTAAAAAAGGCTATTTTCATGATTTTTTTTGATAGGTTTATATTACAGATATTGATGTAAAAGTTGGTACACTTAATAAACACACTTTTGAAATAGATACAACATTTTATTTCACGTATTTATGTAACTCAAACAAACTTTAAGGGGCTATACCAGTGTGAACGCTGAAAATTTGGGCGATTTTCGGGAATTTTTTGGACGAAAAGTAGTCAATTAAATGTTTCGGAAAATTAAGAATATATTTGGCTATATTTGACCTACATTGCATAATTTTTTCATAGAAAAATATTGTGATCCAAGCGACTTGTGCGCTGCCTTCGGAGGCGCCAAAAAAAAAGTTCCTCCACTGCTGACATGATTCCGGCCGATTGAGTAGCTGAAATCGAAAAAGAAAAAACATTCGTTAAACTGGAAGGTATTTCCTGTACAATGACGTAGGATTTTCGAAAAATATCAAAATCCAACAAAATGGCGTAGTTGTGAAAAAAAGTCTGTTTTCTTGCCTATAAAATGGTCGTTTTTTTCAATGCCAAATCGTCAATTTTCATCTAATCAAAAATATCCTACGTCATTGTAGAGTGAATATATTGAAGAGTACTCAGTTCAAATTTCAAGTCAATCGGATAATTGCTCTCTGAGTTACAATGTCAGCAAATTTGAAAAATCTCATTTCGAGAAAAACGCGTTTATATATTTAACTATCGATTTTTGCAAGATAAAATGATATCGATATAAATGATATAAATGATAATGATATTCTTGACAGTATAAACTGTCGAAAAAAGCAAAAAAAAATCGATTTTTTGAAAATGTCACTCGCGTATAGCCCCTTAAACGCGTTTTTCTCGAAACAACTTATTTCGACCGCTTGTTGATAAAATCTTCGAAACTACTGAATTGATCCTTATGAAATTTTAACCACATATTCTTTACAACTATAGCTATAGTGCTTTTTGAGGATTTTTTTTTTTAATTTTGATATTTACTATTTTTTTTCCAAAAACGGTGAAAAAGAAACATTTGTCTTTTTTTCGAAGAATGTCCGCCATTTTGTTATTTTTGCATATATAACAAGTTGTATGATATGCGCTATAGCCATTGACATACTGAATCTAAAATCGTTTGATTTTTTTTTATCGGATGATCCATCTCCGAGATTTCATCAACAGCGCAGACCTACAATTTTTTTGGCCCATTTTTTCAACTACCGTTTCCGTCTATAAATAGTGACTTGAATAAATGAATTTTTTTTTTAAATATATTTCGAAAGTGTATTTATTACGTGCAAAAACTTTTATATCAATATCAATAATATAAACCTACCAAAAAATTCATGAAAATATCCTTTTTTAGCGTCCAAAGTGAGAAGACCCCCCCGACTAGAAATTTGGATCCGGCAGCCTGAAGACTGATCAGGCTGCTATCAAGCTCCAGTCCGTAATACCGTAATACGCGAGTCTGATCAGTGCCGGAAGTCCCCCGAATCAGTGGAAACTTAGTCCGGGCGCGAGTAGGCACCCTGAACAGGGCCAAATACGGTAGCCTGTATGCCGCTGTAATATGGCGTCCATGGACACCGTGTTACGGCACGCCTGCTCTGTGCCGGATGCCGACCGGATCAGTAGGGCCTTAGTACGGACGCGAGAAGGCACCCTGCACAGGCCGAAGTACGGTAGCCTGTATGTCGCCGGAATATGGCATCCATGGACGCGAGGTTACGGCAGGCCTGGTCTGTGCCTTGGGCGGACCGGATTGGTGGCATCTCAGTACGGACGCGAGGGGGCACCCTAAACAGGCTGAAGTACGGTAGCCTGTATGTCGCCGTAATGTGGCATCCATAGACGTAGTTGGCGAATTAAGATTTTGAGGTTAGGTTTCATTCACGTCTGCGATATAAACCGCATGAATTCGAATAATCTACACTCTGCGAGCAGGTAATAAACATAGGCTTATTGTTTGTATACAAACGAACTGAAACGATATTATTTAATAATACATCATTCAAAATATTCTTAATGGCAGAACTTAAAATGACTGATTAATATATATATATATATATATATATATATATATATATATATATATATATATATATATATATATATAATGTGTATATATATAAGAGCGAATTTACTATTTTTGTCGAAATTACATGCATGTGAGTTGTTTTTACAGCCTAAGGGCCGTTGCACATGGCGTATTGTCTACGCGCAGATGATGCGATACAAACGCAATACACACATGATCCACACGCTTTTTGGACTGAAAAACGCATATAGATCAAGTGTGTGTCGCGTTTGTATCGCGTGGTCTGCGTGTAGAAAATACACCGTGTGCAAAGGCCCTAAATGGGCAAAAAAATTCAGCGGTAAATATATAATTATTGTTACATTGCAATTATGTAACTTTGAACATCATGCATAAAATTATTGACATTCTGTAGAATATAATTAGACTGATAAAGACAGGGAAGATAAGAGGAAAGTTTACACAAGTGTTAGGATGGCTAAATAGGTAGCGCGCTCGGCTCTAGAATAAGAAGGCATGGGTTCAATCCCGAGGGTAGGTAAAAACTTTAACGAGGCAGAATAATGTTTTAACTCAATTATCATATGAGCAGGAACATAAATAAGGTATATGCAAACAGATGATACTAACAGAATGTTTTTATTCATAATTTTTGGATTGTTTTTGTTTGTCATTTCAGGCATAGATACGGCAGCCGGATCAGAGCCTGCAAGGGTATACTGACCAGGTCCGTAACCAGCATCCGCATCAGGGCCGGATGCAAAAAGCGTTTCACGCCTATTGAAGCCCTGATACGGTGGCCTGCAAAGTGCCGTAGTACGGAATACGGCATGCCGGATACGGCCCTAGTCTGCTACGTAGCAAAATTTCTAGTCGGGCCTTAATTTGTATTGAGAATCGTCGAATGTGTATGGAAACGCGTTTTTCGCGATGAGCCGGCGTTATTTTGAGCTTTTTATAAAAACTCCGTGATATTAAAATTCTTTTCAGAAACCATTTTTTTCGACCCTTTTCGACACCGTATCAACGATGCTTACCCGACGAAAAATTATTTTTTCATCGGATAGGCATCACTGAAATGATGTAAAGGTTGAAAAAAATACATTTCGACCCTTTCAGTAACTTTTTCAAAATCGCTGGACTCGCAAAATGTCAAACAGTCATCGTAGGATTTCTGAAAATGATTTTAGTAGACTCAGAGAATGCCGCAAGATCCATCCCGATACCTCGATTAGTTTTTCCGGAAAGTGCACCAGAAAGATTCGTAAAAATCGATGGTCCAGCTGTGAAATTCTGCTAAAAATTATCGGAGCTCTACAAATGAAACGGCAGAGTGAACGATAATAAAGATAATGGCGCAGAGCAGAGTTTCGAATCGAAATGAAAAATAAATGAGCAGCGATTGAGTAAAGAACGTTTTTTTGGCCGGGATGGGGAAAAAATTGAATAATCTTTTTTTTCTTCATTAGTCCCTATTGATGTACTTTTACCTGCGGAATATGAATTCGCAATTAATTTCCCCCACAACTTTCCATTTCTGTTTTAAAATATCTAGTGTTTAAAAACTAGTTTTTCGTGTTTGGACGGCGTAATTCTGAGCTTGAAATTAGGAGAAAAAAAAAACATTTTCGTTGCATCCCAACGATACAAAGTTCAACGTCACGAGCACATGCTCGTATCTTATCGGGACCTTGCTGTAGATTTCTTCAGCTGTATCGTAAATCGTGGCGAATCGTCGGACATTTTCAAGGGAGTGTACGTGAAGTACGAGACGAACGGGAAAAGACGCGAGCCAATTAGTTTCCGAACTAAATATAAATATTTTATATATATATATATATATATATATATATATATATATATATATATATATATATATATATATAGTCCGCTTGAATACTGGAAAAAAATGGACCGTGAGCATGGGGATCGACGTTCGAGGGCCCGAGAGATATTTATAAGGTCGAGCGCACCGCTCGTCGTCAATTTTGAACTTATCACTGGCTAGTCGTTAACTCCAGCTAACTGGAAATTTTCCAGCACCTTGAACATTCGTTTCGTTCCCGCGTCTTGCGATGCTTCCCCACGTCCGGCTCAGAATTTCCAGCTCCCCGTCACCCCGTTCCAATAACGTCAAAATAATTCGGCTAGGAAATTTTTAAATTTTACAAAATTTTCAATAAATCGACGAATTATTTCGATAATTTTTTAAAACAAAGAAGTGATTTTACGTCAATTTTGAAATTCGTCTAGACAATGTTATACGTTCTACATCATTTACAGTCAACTGGGTAGACTCGCTGGCATGATCTTGACATGGGGGCCGGGTTGAAATTCCGAACTTTGAATGTGCCGACTGTTTAAAATTCCTAATTTTAATGTTCCGAAATGATAAGTTTCCCCAGGATCATGACAGCGAAAGTCTACACAGTCGACTGTAAATGATGTAGAAAGTATAACATTGTCTAGACAAATTTCAAAATTGACGTGAAATCATTGCTTAATAAAAAAAAAATTCTTTAAATAATTCTCCATTTATTGAGAATTTTGAAACTTAAAAAAGTTCCGTAGCCGAATTATTTTAACGGTGCAAAGATTTGCGGAGTTTTGAGCGTTTTGATGATTCAAAGTTCGGAATTTCAATCCGTCCCTTTCGCACAGTTCCCCCCTACCCTCGGAAAGTACGGTATACTGTAGCTTAAGGCCTTAAGGTAGGTTTACACTACGACACTTTGGTGTATACACTCAGTGTATACATCGAGTGTCTGTGTGTGAACCCCACTGTCTGATCTCACGACACTTAAGGTAGGTTTACATTACGACACTTTGGTGTATACACTCAATGTATACATCGAGTGTCTGTGTATGAACACCACTGTCTGATCTCGGGACATTTATTGCGACATCTCGCTAGGTGTCGCGTCGAGCGCCGTGTGAACAGGTTGTGTCGGAGTGTCTGCGGCAGTGTCCAAGTTTTCGAACCGGCGCGAAATTATCCAGACACTCGCGACCCGCGGTAAATCAAAATGGCCATTACGTGGAGCAAGAAGAGCATTAAAAATTTGATATTTTTTGTGGAAGGACTGCCTGAACTTTGGCAAATATGTTGTGCTGATTATAAAAAATAGAGTAAAAAAACAGGCAGCACTTCAATGCTTGGCGGAACAGTTTGGCACAATATCGGCTAAAGTTGACAGAAAAATGCATAATTTAAGAACACAGTTTAAGGGGCTATACCAGTGTAAACGCTGGAAATTTGGGTGATTTTCAGGACTTTTTGGACGAAAAGTACTCAATTAAATCTTTTGGAAAATTAAAAATATATTTGACCTATATTAAATAATTTTTTCATAGGTAAATATTCAGATCCAAGCGACTAATGCGCTGCCTTCGCAGGTGCAAAAAAAAGTTCCTCCACTGCTGACATAATTCCGGCTGATTGAGTAGCTGAAACCGAAAAAGGAAAAAAATGTCGTTAAACTAGAAGGTATTTCCTGTACAATGACGTAGGATTTCTGAAAAATATCAAAATCTAACAAAATAGCGTAGTTATGAAAAAAGTCTCTTTTCTTGCCTACAAAATGATCGTTTTTTTCAATGCCAAATCGTCAATTTTTATCCAATCAAAAATATCCTACGTCATTGTAGAGTAAATATATTCAAGAATACTCAGTTCAAATTTCAAGTCAATCGGATCTATTTGAGTTACACTGTCAGCATATTTGAAAAATCTCATTTCGCGAACAATGCGTTTAGAGATTTAACTATCGATTTTTGCTAGATAAAATGATATTGACATATATAATTTAAATGATAATGATATTCTTGAAAGAATAAACTGTCGAAAAAGGCAAAAAAAATCGATCTTTTTAAAGTGTCGCACTGGTATAGCCCCTTAATAACAGCGCACGAAATTACGGCTGCCGCCGCACGGCGTTTTCTCCATGGCGTCCGAGCGGGTACTGCAGCTGTGTCAGTAGTTTTGTGTGTGAACACCTGAGACACTTGTGTAGCGACATCACAGTACAGACACTTTCTGGGACACCGAAACCGTCTTATGTGTGAACAGAACGGACATTAGTGTCAGACATTTGTGTCGCAATAAGTGTCGTAGTCTATGCAGGCCTTTATTGCGACACCTCGCTAGGTGTCGCGCCGAGCGCCGTGTGAACAGGGTGTGTCGGAGTGTCTGGCGCAGTGTCCAAGTTTTCGAACCGGCGCGAAACTATCCAGACACTCGCGACCCGCGTCAAATCAAAATGGCGTTTACGTGGAGCAAGGAGAGCATAACAAATTTGATATCTCTTGTAGAAGGACTGCCTGAAATTTGGCAAATAGGTTGTGCTGATTACAAAAATAGAGTTAAAAAACAGACAGCACTTGAATGCTTGGCGGAACAGTTTCGCACGACATCCGCTGAAGTCGGCAGAAAAATTCACAACTTAAGAACGCAGTTTAATAATGAAATAAGGAAGATGAGAAAAAGGAAGAGTGGTCAAGCAGCAGACGAAAACTATAACAGCAAGTGGGAGTTTTTTGAAGCCATGAAATTTATGATAGGTGCTACTAAAAAAGACGAAACTAGGGGAAGTATGGTAAGTAACTTTATTTTTTAAAGATTTATATTGATAACAATGCATGCTCAACTTCGTGAGTATGCCCATTATATGTACTTATACTGCCAATTCAATTCACCCTGCGAGGTTACAAAAAATTCTTTAAATTCTTCACGAATGACTTTGCTATCGTTACTCATATTATGTGCTTGTAATCTATCTATTTGAAAAAATACATTATCTGGTGGTATTTCTTGGCGCCACCTGCCAGGTTCAAAGACACCATTAACTTCACAGTCCATTGTACCCGGCGGTGCATAGGTGCATCGTGACTTTCTTGAAATCAAAAAATTGTGTAGTACACATACAGCACCCACAATACTATTAACTTTTTCTGGATTGAGTTCAATTGATTTCCGTAGAATTCTGAATCGATTAGCGAGTATACCAAAAGCATTTTCAACCACGCGTCTAGCCCTGGATAACCTGTAATTATAAACGCGGTTCGGTCCGGGTTGATTTCTATAAGGGAATGGTTTCATCAGATAGGGTTTCATAGCGAATGCATCATCGGCTATTATAACATGTGGCACCGGTTTAGTTCTACCAGGAAGTGGTTTTGGTCCTGGGATATTTAGCGTCTCTCCTGCAAGGGCACTAGAGAGTGAACAGTTATCAAATACACCGCCATCTGAAACTCTTCCATTGCAGCCAACGTCGATATAAATAAAATTATATTTCGCGTCTACTAATGCCATTAGAACAATACTAAATGTGCCCTTGTAATTATAATAACGGCTTCCACTTTTCAACGGTGCTTGAATGACTATATGCTTGCCGTCAAGGGCTCCAATAGCGTTCGGGAAATTCCATTGATTTTCGAATTCCTGCGAAATTTTTTCCCAATCTCCGACTGTTTCTGGTATCTGCAAATGATATTCACATTTAGGATACATGACATTAATAATAAAACTTGTTTCAGGATAATCAATCACCGGTGACTACAGAGAGTGAGAGCTCACAAGCAAGCGGATTTATGAATCAGACATCAAATACGACGAAAAAAAAAAAAAAAACAGACGATGAGATTCTTGAAAAGGCCCTGGAAGTAATGAATAAATCGGATGATGACGATGCTATTTTTGGCCAGTTCGTTGCTTCTTCTTTAAGAAACCTTAAGACAAACCACTGTAAAAAGAAACTGAAGCGGCAAATTCAACGTTCAATTTTGGCAATAGAAGAAGAAGATGATTTACAGGAATCAGCATTGACAACTCCGATGCTTAATACGTCCTGGGCTGAAGAAAAAGATATATCTTATGATTGTATGTAATATATATGTATCACACGCATTTTTAATTCAAAACTAACAGTGAAACGTAACAATCAACACACACATACGCGCCTGCGCGCGTGTTTGTGTGTGTGTGTGTGTGTTGATTGTTACGTTTCACTGTTAGTTTTGAATTAAAAATAATAAATAGATAAAAATAATGTTAAATAAATCAGTAAATCGTGTGATTCTACGATATTTGTAAAGTTATTGTGCTAGATGAACAAAAATATTTATTTACCTTCAAATACTCATTTTTTAATACTTGAAAAATAGCTTCACAACATTCCGGAATGATGGTAGATATTGTTGATACGGGTATTCGAAATAGATAGCTGAGTGAATGATAACTGTCTCCTAAAAATGGAAAAAGTTTATTGAACATTTTAATGTGTACCTATTTATCTTTACCCGAAATTTGACGTACACACTCTTTTTCAAAGTAAAGTTGAAATGCTTTCTCGTAAATAGCAAATTATTTTACATAAAAACACTATGCAACAAACAAGTCTCTGTGACATTTAACAGAAACAGTTTACTCAATAATTGTGGGTACGCTGTATTGAAACGCACAAAACTAGTACTTACCAGATGCTAGAAACCTCAAAGTGAGTGATAATCGTTCACCCGGAGTAATTGCTGACCTCATCTTTGTATCTTCTTTTTTTATCAAAGGGCTAACCTTTTCTAACAAATATTCAAAGTCCTCATACACCATTCGGGCAAAATTTTTATATGCTTTTGGATCTTCATCTCGTAATTCGTTTAATAATCTATGATAAGCTCCCAGTTCTCCTCTTCTTTGTATCCATTCTTGGACCCATATTTTTCTATTTCGTTTACGACGTTTCTTTACAACAGTGCACAAAATTACGGCTGCCGCCGCACGGCGTTTCTCCATGGCGTCTGAGCGAGTACTGCAGATGTGTCAGAAGTTTTGTGTGTGAACATCTCAGACACTTGTGTCGCGACATCACTGTACAGACACTTTCTGGGACACCGAAACCGTCTTAGTGTGAACAGAACGGACATTAGTGTCAGACATTTGTGTCGCAATAAGTGTCGTAGTCTATGCAGGCCTTTAGGCCTTGGTAACGGGTATAAAATCATGTGCGAATTTAACAATTTTTTTTTTCGTATGAAAAAGTGATTCACTCATAAAATTAATTACACATCTATTAAGTATGAATATCAAGCTGTTAGAAAAAATACATATATATATATTTTTTTCGATGTACAAAATGGCCGACTACTAATATTTTCTTTTGTCATCTTTTTTTAGGCGCTCCGCGGCGTGACATTTAACATCCACAATTTTTTACCTAGAACAAAAAACAAAAAATTCTCGTCAATCTACATTAGAATACCTAGAGAAGGACGTACAGATTAACAAAAAAGATTGTTTTATTCAAAAGTTGTAGTTATTTGAACGTAAGAAATTACTTTTAAGTGAAAAATTTCGTTACAACTGCTCATAAACTGCTCATAAAATGAAAAGTTTTCGATTGATCAGACATTCCGTACGTACTTCTCTGCGAAATGCAATCAGGAGCATAACTTTTAAATTTGAAGTGAATCGAGTGAAAATTGTTGAAGTTATTTGTCACGCCAATTGGAAAAAAGCTGTTTAGAGAAGTTTCGAGTAGTCGGCCATTTTGTACATCGAAAAAAAAAAATATATATTTTTCTAACAGTTTGATATTCATACTAAAAGGATGTGTAATTAATTTTATGAGTGAATCACTTATTCATACGAAAAAAAAATTGTTAAATTCGCACATGATTTTATACCTGTTACTGTGGCCTAACCCCTTAACAATTTATAATATGAATTTGCAAAGTATGACTTTGGATAATAATAATAATGGAGAATTACGAAGAATTGTCGTTGCATTCGAACAAGCGAAGTTCGGGACTGTAGTTTTTCAAAAATTGGAACTACACAATTTTTCCCCGGGTATATTGGGTAACTGACAGCAGCTGTGTCCCATTAAAACACTTTTCGAGTAGAAGTCGTTTAATTCCGCGGCTCAAAGACGCGACTGTCTGTTCGACCTTCGGTCCAAATGCCAAGGTCGTGGGAAGGTCAGCTTGAAAAATTGAACCGAGAACGCACATTTTTCGCTGGACATACCTGCTGTTGACAGCTTTTCTAACCAATAGCTTTTCTAACAATAACTAATGGTTATTTTGCGAGCTGTGAGACTCGAAAGTTGCGATGCCATTGGCATTAGCATTATCCAAGGCGTATGCTAATATATTTATAAGCGGACCTATTGTAACGGAAACTTTATTCAGCCGTCACCCCTTCTTCGATAAATATTCCGATAGCGGACTCGGGACGTTGAGAAATTCCATTTCATCGAACGGAAAAAAAAAATCATTCACAGACCAAAAATACGAAGAATTTAATGCTAATTTTTTTTTTGCTGTCCGTCATGGTATTTAATTTTTTTTCGCAGCGGGCCAGTACAACAACCCAAAGTTGATAAAACTAAATTTATAAAAAATCCAGTCAAATATAAATTTGCCACGCGAAAGATAAATTAAAAATAAAATTGTGTCGTCGAAAGTGCGACTTCGCGATGCAACGAAAAATTTGGGCAAGGTCAGCACAGCTGATCCCATCGATGATTGCAGCAGCGGGATCTTGGACGTGCGGACGTCGCATTTTTGACGTCAGAGGATCACCGCCCGCCGTTGGCTCGAGGAGGCACCTCGTCGCGACGACGACGCCGATGATGATGTCGATGATGATACAAGCGGAAGTGTCGTATTATACGTCGTGCAGTCGTACAAAGAGAATACGGAACGACCACCTCTTCTTTCTCGTATAGGGAGGCAACGGAATTCCTCGCCGCGTTTCGAACATTTGGAAAGTGGAACGCGCGTTTTTTCGCGTAATCACAGCCGGTCTCGTGCATAGGTAAGTACGTTCCCCGTCGTTTCTTCCTTGTTACGCTCATTCTGCATTTTCATTCACGACAATTTCGTACTTCTCCTCTACCTCAACGATCCCTCCATTCGCACGTTATCGTCCCGTTAAGGGGCCATACCAGTGTGAACGCTGAAAATTTTGGTGATTTTCGGGAACTTTTTGGAAGAAAAGTACTCAATTAAATGTTTCGGAAAATTAAGAATATATTTGGCTATATCGCGTGCAGAAATTTTGGCAGGGATACAGCTGGATTCTGACTTGTATCCCAGGCTCCCAGTCGGGATCTAGTCCGATATCGGATCAGATTCGAAGACTAAATGTAAGATCCGTAAAATGGATTCCATTAGGGATCCAGAACCGGATCCTTTAATGACTCTAAATAGATTCCCCATGGAATCATTGAGGAATCTGGGAAGGATCACGGGTGAATACAGGCTGAAATAAAATGTCAAAAATGGAATTATGACATGTTAAATTCATTATAAAAATAAATAACATTTATAAAGTTTTGGTGCATTAAACTATCAGTAAAAAAAAATTTGTCCAAAGATTCAAATGACCGATCGCGCTCATCGCGAGATTTTGATGTGAATTAAAAAAAATTCACATCAAAATCTGTGAATGCAAATGTATTGACAAGAAATTATAAATACAAAAAAATTCACAAAATAAGTTGTGAATTTTTTCGTATTTAAGACAAATTAAAATCAAATTCAAAATGATTAGATTAAAATTTGCGCCAAAAGTGAGTTCGTACGTATTTTGAGAGAAAACATTGCCTCGAGGCAAAGACATTTTTGCACATAACTTTTTGTGCGAACATTTCTTTGCCTCAACACAATGTTTTCTCTCAAAATACGTTTACACTTGTGGTGTAAATTTTAATATAACTGTCGCGAATTCGATTTTTATTTTTTTCAACTTGAGGAAATTCACAACTCATTTTGTGATTTTTTTCATATTTATAATGTAATATTTGAAACTCACAACTTTTTTTTGCAAACATTTCTTTGCCTCGACGAAATGTTGTCTCTCGAAATACGTAAGAACTCACGGTTGGTGTAAATTTTAATCTAATCATTGTGAATTTGATTTTAATTTGTCTTAAATACATGTTTATACCCACCGACATGTCGGTGGGTGTAAACAGAGACTTATTCCCCAAAACCGGTATCCCGGTTAGAATCCAACTTGCATCAATATCGGAATATGTACGACGACGATGGCATAATTTTGAAAATTTTGGCATCACGTGTATTTTCGGTATTACTATGTAATTCCTATCTATAGATAGGAATTTTATAGATAGGAATC
>OZ023322.1:20573276-20605776 GCA_964007375.1 Ophion obscuratus | reverse complement strand
CGTCTTTCTTTAGGAACAGATTTTTCGAATTTTCCTCACACTACTAATCCAAGAATTATAATCTTTGTTCTCATAAAATAATTCTTTAAAGCTCTTGTCCGTAAACAAAATTATAGGTCCTCCTTTTTATCGGGTTAGAAATGAGAGGTAAATTAGGAAAATCATTTTGATTTTTCGTCAAATTTTTTAGTGAGAAGAGTAAACAAAATTCGCCCCAATTGGAAATTTCGAAGCTTTTAACGCGTTACCCCCACTTGTAGCGCAAAAAAGGCCTTTTTCATGATTTTTTTAAAAGAAAACTACAAAACTTTTTTAATCGATCAATATACCATCTTAAAGAACACATCTTGAAGAACTTTCGGTAATTTTTTTATTGAAAAATATTACATTGTTTAGTGGCAAATGGCCGTCAATGAAATAATGTTTTTATATACACGGTTTGCGGTGACCGACATTGCGGCGAAGTGGATCATCTGAAAAAAAAAATGCGGATGGATTTAGTCAAATATAAGTATAACCTAGTCTTTAATCGAAGGATTTTAAAAAATATTCATTTTTCACAAAATGGCGGACAGTCAAAGTTAATGGTTCGATTTTAACGAAAAAAAACGGCCGTTTTTTTGCTATAAAACGGCCACTTTTTTTCGAAAAAAAAAAAATCGATCGATTAAAGACTACATTTTTATGTATTAAATAAGCCTGCAAAATTTCAAGAAGATCAGTTCATTAGTGTCCGAGTAATCTTGGTCACCGACTTCAGAAATGCCATTTTGAGAAAAACGCGTTTAAAGTTTCAATTTCCGGTCGTTTACACAACGGATTCTTCTCTTTCGACGCTCATATCTCAGTCAAGTTTGTTCGGATCGACTTGAAATTTTCAGGAAATATTCTCAGATACTTATACTTCAAAAAAATGCAATAAAAAAAAAATTGATTTTTCCAAAATCGCAAGTGGGGGTAACCCCTTAAGACTGAACACGTACGGTCATTTCCATGTCCCAAATAGCTCGTCACATCGCATCAAGCGACGTAATGAAATTCCAAATGCGGCGCCATATTCTCGCAATCTCGAATATCCCTCCTTCGCACATCACGTCGATCCGTCGGAATTAATTCGACACCCGAAGTCTCTTCCGATAGAATTTTCCGATCGCGTGAGCTGGAAAAATATGTTTCTCCGGTAATGTCCTCGTCTTGCACTTGTACGTCATTACGTATACGTAACCGCGCCACTCCACTACGCGATCGCGCATCAATCCATGAGACACATACGACATATAAATGCACACACACTCGCGCAACTTGTACTTTCTCAATTACGTTTTACAAATAATTGCGAATGAACGCTCACAGGAAATTAGAGCGGCCCGAAGACGTTCCGGGGCAGGGGGGGGGGGGGGGGGCAAAAAAAAAGAGACGACAGCGGACGAAGAAAAGAGGGGGGTGGGGCGAGTAAGGGTACTGCGGCAATTAAGAGTAGAGCCAGTCCGCAATACGGACGAGTACTTCTTCCTTGTGGTATATTTTCACGGTGAAAGCGTGTCCGCGTTAGATCGCGCCGAGCCGAGTTCCTATTAGCCGCGCGACTCCCGTTGCTGTTACTCCTCGCTCGGAGTTCGAGTGATCCGCGTAATGACCGCGCGAAAAAAAAAAACAAACAAGAACGTTCGTTGTAATTTGCACTACTGCTCCAATTCCGTTGTGTTGATTATCGATTATCGATCGATCGATCGGGACACTCTGCATATGTATGACGATCGATGCATTTCGAAGTGCATATGTATAATCGATCGATCGATCGATCGGGATACTCTGCATATATATAACGGAAGTTGCGAAGAAAATGCATTACATACATGTTTATTGCATTTTAATTTTTTCCTACGACTTTAAACAACTCATTTATTCGATAAAATAGTTGCAATAAATTTGTTTTTCGAAAAAATAGTTTCAATAAATTTGGTCGTCGAAAAAATAGTTTCAAAACATTTTATCTACGAGAAAATAGTTTGATTGAATTTTGTCTTCGAGAAAATAAAAACCTATGCTACACCATAGATTTCTATTTTTCTTCCTCTATTGTGTATGACACAGTTATGGTGAATTTGAGATTTTTCATACATTTTTGGACTCGTCATCAAAACAAATAATTGTAAAAAAAACTCCCCCCCCCCCTACCCCCTGGGCACTCAATTGATACTTTTATGAAAGCTAACGACTGAAAAATCATGCCCTAAATTCCCATAATGTCAAAAATAAAAGTTGTCAAATGGCAAGAATTATTATTTTTTTGTAATTTTTTCCAAATTCGACGAGATTGAGATCCCGTGCAAAAGTTGATAACACTTGTACCTACGTAGAGAGCTCATAAAATAAGGAATTTATTTCTTTAAGTGGTGAGATGCAATCAGAGGCGTGAAAAAACGAGCATTATATTTTGTTTTTATAGTAATTAAGTTCGTTTCACAAAAGTGGTTACACAGACTTTTTATGTTATATTTCAACTTGACTTGTACAAATTTTCAAAGAAAAATATTGATTATTCGTAAAAATATCGCCATCTTTGTCGGACCCCCTTCGGCATGTAGTGCTTTGCGGTGACCATCATCCGACTATTCATCGGATTGACTTGAAATGTTCAGAGAATATTGTCAAAACATCATATTTGAAGAAAATGTTTTTAAAAAATCGATTTTTTGAAAATTCCGACTGTATCTCACTCCTTACTTTGTATGCCCAGTGTCATGCATGTTTTTCGAGTAATTCTCGTTGACTCTTGAAAAAATTACCTAAAAATAAATCCTTGCCATCCAAGATCTTTCATTTCGGAGATTATGGGAATGTTGGACATGCATTTTTTTTAAGTGATCAGTCATTCATCAGCTTTCAGAAAAGTATCAATTTAGTGTCCAGAGTGGAATAATTCTTTTCACACTTATTTGTTTTTGGTAACAAGTATCAAAATAATAAAAAAAAAAAAACCTTAGAAGCATCACATTTCGAGAACAACTCATTTTCGACCCCTAGTCAACAGGGGTTAATTTCTTGCGAATGACCTTTAGTACAACCCCTTCCAAGGAGTAGGTCGATTTACCAATCACCCTGTATACTGCATTGTCTTTCGTACATACAGAGACCATTTAATTTCCTGGCAGCGCTTTTTCACATTACTTGCAGCGTGATGAATTAATTTCCTTGTAGTTTTGCGCTTTGCGTTACACGCATACACACACGCGCGCTAGCTCCGTGTCTTGCTGTCGTTTGCGACGTTGCGTGACGCACTTTTCCGTGCGACACGTAGAAGAGAACGACACATAGCGTGTCATTCCACGGGATTCCCGGGCAAGAAGCTGCATGCATTTACACGTGTAGATATGTGTATAGCCGAATGCATGTTCAGGCGACTGTATATACGTGTTTTTCGGTGGCAAAACGTGCGCACGCGTATTTACTTGCATAGACGTGTTTGCCGGTAAAAGTGCTCTCCGATACGATCTTGAAGTTTACGTCACTGGAATGCAACGGATTTTTTTTTCCTAGTCGCTCGCATTTTTGTAGTATATTCAGGGTACGAAAAAAATTTAGTAGAATTTAGTTAGGGTAAAAGGGTTTTCTGATCTAGAATTTTTAGCAGCAACACAATTAAATTGAGCAGCCTGAAAATAAAAAAATTAAATAAAAAAAGGGTTGAAGATCCTTTAGGATTTAAATAGAATTCAATTTAGGATCCTAAGAATTACTATAGCAAACATAAAGAAAGGGTTGAGGATCCTTTAGGATTTACGTATAATTAAATAAAAAATTGAAAAACGCATCTAGGAAATAAATCATTTTAATTTTAAACGATTCTTTATAAATTGAGAATTCCTTAGGGGCCGTCCATAAATTACGTCATCGACTTTTGCTGATTTTTGACCCCCCCCCCCCCCTGAAATCATCCTATCCGTCATATCGTTGTGATCAAATTAACGTTACCGTCATCTAACGACCAGACCCCCCCCCCCCCTATTTTAAAATGACGTAATTTATGGACGGCCCCTTAGGATGAATCCTAGAAATTCTTGATAGGGATTTTCGTTGTTAATATAAATGACAGAACTCTGGAAAAATATTTTTTTTTGGTATTTGTATTGTCTCGAGATGCGCGCGATGTCGTTGCACCAGCGAAAAAGCAAAGGACGCGACTCGTGGAACTTCGGACCTCCGATCGATCTACGGATCAGTAGCCCCTTTTCCGTTTCGTATGTGATACAATTGTGGTGTACGTGTGTCGGTGCGTATACATTGGCCAGTGACGTTTCAGCCCGTGCAAATGCAGCTAAATCTGCCGCGTGAGACCATTCAATCAACGCGTGCTCGCCTACGAATTAATTTTTTTTGCCCCGTTCGAAGTTCGCTCGTGATTAATAGAAGTCCCACTGTTTGTGCTTGCTTCTCTCGCTCTTTGTTTCTTTTTTTCCTCCGGAGCATTTATGATACATTTTGAGGCTAAATGGATCACTCGGTTTTTTTGGTATTTTTTTTTGTGGTGTCCGTTTGTTCGTATCGTGACGACGGCTCGCACGAGTACACATGATTTTGCAGTCAGGTTGTGATTTTTTTAAATTTATTTTAGCGACGATGAAGAGCGCGTTAATTGATTCTTGAGTGAACGAGATATCAGGCGTATCGCGAAGGTGCACGAGCGTGGGGGAAGCGCTAGAGTGCGGAGAGTGGGGGAAGCAGTGGAGTGGCGAGAGTGGGGGAAGCGTTAGAGTGCGGAGAGTGGGAGAAGCGTTAGAGCGTCGAGAGTGGAGGAAGCGTTAGAATGCGGAGAGTGGGAGAAGCGCTAGAGCGATGAGAGTGGGGGAAGCAGTAGAGCGCGGAGAGTGGGAGAAGCACTAGATCGCGGAGAGTAGGGGAAGCACTAGAGTGCGGAGAGTGGTAGAGGCGTTAGAGCGCGGAGAGTGGGAGAAGCGCTAGAACGGAGAGAGTGGGGGAAGCGCTATAGTGCAGAGTGGGAGAAACGCTAGAGCGGCTTGAGTGGCGGAAGCGTTAGAGCGTCGAGAGTGGGGGAAGCGTCGGAGTGTGGATAGTGGAAGAAGCACTGGAGTGCGGAGAGTGGGAAAAGCGCTAGAACGCGGAGAGTGGGAGAAGCGCTAGAGCGGCGAGAGTGGGGGAAGCCTTAGAGTGCGGAGATTGGGAGAAACGCTAGAGCGGCGAGAGTGGGGGAAGCACTGGAGAGCGAAGAATGGGGGAAGCGCTAGGGTGCGGAGAGTGGGGGAAGCGCTAGAGTGCGGAGAGTGGGAGAAGCGCTAGAGCGGCGTGAGTGGCGGAAGCAGTAGAGCGCGGAGAGTGGGAGAAGCGCTAGAGCGGAGAGAGTGGGGGAAGCACTGGTGAGCTGAGAGAATGGGGAAGCACTGGAGAGCGGAGAGTGGGGGAAGCGCTAGCGTGCGGAGAGTGGGAAAAACGCTAGAGCGGCGTGAATGGCGGAAGCAGTAGAGAGCGGAGAGTGGGGGAAGCGCTAGAGTGCCGAGAGTGGGAGAAACGCTAGAGCGGCGTGAGTGGCGGAAGCAGTAGAGCGCGGAGAGTGGGAGAAGCGCTAGAGCGGAGAGCGTGGGGGAAGCACTGGTGAGCGGAGAGAGTGGGGGAAGCACTGGAGAGCGGAGAGTGGGAGAAGCGGTAGAGTGCCGAGAGTGGGAGAAACGCCAGAGCGGCGTGAGTGGGGGAAGCGTTAGAGCGTCGAGAGTTGGGGAAGCGCTAGAACGCGGAGACTGGTAGAAGCGCTAGAGCGCGGAGAGTGGGAGAAGCACGAGAGTGCAGAGTGGAGAAGCGCTAGAACGGAGAGAGTGGGGGAAGCACTGGAGAGCGGAGAGTGGGGGAAGCGCTAGAGTGCGGAGAGTCGGAGAAACGTTAGAGCGGCGTGAGGGGGGGAAGCGTTAGAGCGTCGAGAGTGGGGGAAACACTAGAGTGCGGAGAGTGGAAAAAGCGCTAGAACGCGGAGAGTGGTAGAAGCGCCAGAACGCGGAGAGTGGGCGAAACACTAGAATGCAGAGAGTGGGAGAAGCGCTAGAGCGCGAGAGTGGGAGAAGCACTACCCGAATAGAAATTTCTTAGGGTTAGCCTGACCAGGATCAGGCCCGGATCGGGGTGTGATACGGGTAACATCTATTACGGACATCCTGACCCGGCCCCGATCGGGCCGGAAGTATTTAGGCCCTAAATCAGGCTATACTAAAATGACCCTACTAAGGCCGTCCCTGATAAGATCCTACTAAGGCTTTCCCCGATAGGGCCCTACCAAGGCTTGCCCTGATAGGCCCTACTAAGGCTTTCCATGATAGGGCCTTACTAAGGCTGTCCCTAATGTGGCCCTACTATGGCTTTCCCTGATCAGGCCATAAATAGGCTTGCCCTATAACTGCCTCAGCAGTCGATAGATGCACATAACCCCTTATTTTCCATATGGAAACTTCGATTTTATAGCATCCTAGCTTCAGAGTTTCGATGCATTCCTGAATTCTATTTGAAAAAAGGTGCGATGGACTGTCTCGACGAAAATCGTTATGCAACTCGGAAGCGTGTTAGAAGATTTCGGCAGCTTTGTAAGGCAAAGAGAGAGAGAGGAATTATATATATATTTATAGGTTAAGTTTCAAAAATCTATAGCATGTTATTCGATAAACCTCTTTAATTGTCACAATGATATTAACTAATTGATATACTTTATGTGATACATCAAATAATTATAGGAATTCATTTGGTTTCTTATGCCATATCTGGGACCGAGATGTTACAAGCACTCGGTAGCATAGGGGCAGCGTGCCTAGCTTTGGGTAGGTAGGTACGAGGTTCGATTCCCATATAGTAGGCGAAATATTTTCTTCGAACAAAAACATTTCAGTAGGCCAGGGAATGACGAATTATGATACAAATTCATTGCAGTGGAACTCTAAATTAAGTGGTTCATTCCATTTGGGATTTTTGAAATATTATATACATTTCTTTCTGATCAGGCAACCTGATAAGGGCCTGATCAGGCAACCAGATCAGGCCCATATGTGACACAACGTTACATTTCCTAATAGGGCCCTTTCAGGCTGCCTTATTAGTGCCCTACCAGGGCAGTCAGGCAACCTGATCGGGCCCTGATTTGGGCCCCATCGGAATTTCTACGCGGGTAGAGCGCCAAGAGTGGGGGAAGCGCTCGCGTCGCAAGGAAAGCACGGCGTGTCATCGACACACGGGCAACGCGGCGAGAAGTGGGGGGACTCTGCACTGCGCCCAGAGGGTTACACATATATAGTTTTTATATTTTGAATTTGTAAGTGTCGCCTCTATACACTCCCACCTGGATACCCTCATAAACGAATTTGCGCGCGTATGTGTGTCTTTGGGTTTGTTTTACTTGACACATCGCGTGGGACTTCCGTCTTCCGTCCGAGAATTGATTCGCTGCCAAAGCCATGATCGAATCGTGCAAAATGCTCCTCTCTTGCTTAAATCACTCGCTGTCTGACAAATTTTTCGTTAAAGTTTTTTGGGTGTACAACTGGGAGGAAAATAATCGTAGAGGCGACGAAAAAAATAAAATAAAAATAATACATATTTATTTTTTATAATTTTGTTTCGAATCATTATATATATTCATGTAAATCAATTTACTTAGAATGTAGTTTTGTATTTATTCATTCGAATTTTTTTCACTCAGTTTTGTTTACATTTAACTTGACATTTACAAATACATATTAACAGGAATAAAAACAGACATAAAACGGCGTTATTTATTCACTAAACTTTTTTTTAACAAATAGAAATATGCAGACAAATGAAAGTAAAAAAAAAATACACTTGAAATAGGATTTTTTATTTTTTACATTTTTTAATTTGTTAAGACGTCTTCTCTCGTCCAAGACTTTCCTAAACGAAACGCCGAAGCTCGTTCGCGTGTTGGCTTCAAATTTGCGCACATTGCAGCATGACGTTTTTGCAAATCGCGCGCGTGCTATGGAAAGTGCCGAGTAATCTCCCGGGTCGTACAATGAAGCTTCCCTCTCGTATCTGAATAAAAAAATTGAATAATTCATCGTCCTAGACTTTGCGCGCTCTTCGTTGCGATTTCGATAAAGAAACGCGCACGTCGCACGCCTCGTGTTATAACGGGAAAACGAATAAACTTTTCCCTATTGAAAATCAAGACGATTTTCTAGTTGCTTTCGAAAAAAGAATCTTTTTTCGAAATGGAGCGCCGAGACTTTGATTGAAAAAAAAAAACACACAATTCTAAAGCGATTTATTTGATTTAAATCGATGTATTTTTTAACCGCCTCAAAACGATATACCTACGCTCCTTCGGCTGGAACAGCGGGCAAGAAAACGACGTTACGAAAATGAATGAATGCACTTGATGTCGCGTTTGTTTAGCGGACGTATTCGAAAGAAAAAGAAGGAAAAAACACATCGATCTCGCGAAACTTTTTTATCCGCGAGAAAAATTGGGTTCTTTTTTGGACGTCCTACGCGATACGTTCCGCGCTTTAAAAATGTTTGACCTGTGGTCGCAACTATTTTTCACGCTGAGCGATGTGTGCGCGTCTTCTTCGCGCGCTCGCGCGAGAAAAACGTTGATCCGCGTGGGACGTGGCGCGTTGTTCGCTCCATACTCGCGTTTTACGCACGTACCATCGATGCTCCCATCCACGTGAAAAATCTTCGTGACAAGACGAAGATCCTATCCACTTTTCTTTTTTTTTTCTCTCGAACAGCACACGTTACGGGCTGTTCGTTTTTTTTTCGCCCGTCAATGCTAAATTCTCGATTTATACATGCCATCCCACCTTTTGGAACGAAAGGAAATGGTAGAAATTGCAAAACGTCACAGTTTATATTCTTATAGAGATGGGAGGGAAAATACGTTGGCGATTTTTCATTTTGACTTTGGGTTATTCCATTCTTTAAATCAGTTGCAGTATTGTGGTATTTTCGTGATTTCTCACTCGCATATGCTGCAATTTTTCGAATTAGATATTTTCTTGTATTTAGTTTTTTGCTACGATTTATTTAATTACTTTTATTATTTATTATATGTGTGATTTTGATTATTTATCGACGATTTCCAATTTAACTTCGGAATTGCTCAGTTGTATAATTTGCAGAATTATAATATTGTGATAATTTCTTACTCATTGTCAGATGATGAGTTATCATTTTTCGAATTATCGATTTATTATATATTTAACTATTTTGTATTGTTGGATTATTCCGTTCTTTAAATAATTTCCAGTATTGTAATATACTCGTGATTTTTCACTCGAATCTATAGAAATTTTTCGAATTTTTGGAAGTAGATATTATCTTGTTTTTGTTTTTTTTTGTTAGGATTTTTTAAATGAATTTTGTATAACTATTTATTATATATATGATTTTTACTATTTATCGACGATTTCCAATTTAATTTCGGGATTACACAGTTTTATAATTTGCAGAATTATAATATTGTGATGATCTTTCACTCATTGTCGGATGATTTGTCATTTTTCGATTTTTTCGAATGATAGATTTTATTAGTAGTATTAGCAGCTTTATTTCCTGTATACCCTCGTGGATTTTTACGTTACCCTCCCTCCTTCACATATTTCTCATCGCTAGTTGTCATTAACATAATAATATTGGTATATAATCTGCTAATAGCAGTAAAAGGAAAGAACAAAGACAACAAAAAAAAAACAAAACAAATATGTAGGTGAATAAATATACGTATATGTACAACTAGCTTCACAAAACCTCTCCATATTGACATCGATTTTATTATATATTCAACTTATTTTTCATTATACCTCATTGTCTTATTCGTTTATTTGTACCGTAATTTATATATTTATATTTTATCATATATCAATAGATACCGAGATTTTTCCGCACCTATTAACATCATCGGTTGATCCAATCGCACCGTCAAAAAATTGACAAGTGCGAGCTCAGTGAAAAATGCAGACAACAAACATTGATAAGTTATTCACCGTCGCCAAATATTTGCTGCCAAATCGACAAATTATTCGTGAAGTATCTCAGATCATTGAAAAACAACAAACATCGCGAATTATTGATTTATTGACTGCTTAATAAAATAACGACGGCTGTAAATACTCTGCGCCGGGAACGAAGATATCCGATGAGTCTGAAGTTTCCAACGTTGCAGCGCAACGCACATTTTTTTTTTTTCGTTTTTTTCATTTCTTCATAATTTCCCGCACGTTCCACCCCCAGCCGCCAATGAGAGATCGTAAAATTAATTTTCTTTTCGACCACCCCAATGCACCCTTATCGACGAGTGAAAATTGACAGAAGTCGTGATGCACTGTAACCATAAAGAAACCTCCAAAATTAATATGAACTATTTCAATTTTTCCGGCTCCACCCTTATAAGGGAAGGATTCCTTTACGAGGGAAAAGTGGAGTTTAAAAAATTGTAATTATCAGATGATTTTGCATCCATCAGGGTGTTAAAGAATCGATCGGACCGAATTTCGACTTACCCATTCCAGGAGATCGATATTTGTCCGTAGACCCTGGCGGAAAAATATTGCTCCGTTCGGTTGGCTCTGCCCCAAATTTCTTTGCGACCGAACCCGAAATGCATAATAATGTATATTTCAAAAAATGTTTTAAAACCAAGCTTTTATTTGGTGTACTAAAAAGTAGAAAAGAATTTTTTTTTACCAAGTCACCTCGGTGACTATAAATAAAAGCTTGGGGCGATCAACTCTTTTAATGTTTAATAAATTTGATCAATTCAATTTCATTAACCGTATTTAATTTGGGACAATAGGAATTAGCGAAATTATTATCACACTTTTCTACCCAGTTTCGGAATTTTTATTTAAGAAATCTAAGGTCGTTTTACATTTAATTAAATATAGTTGGTATGTTAACGGATTTATGTAAATTAAAGATTAAATGTCTAAACGTTGAGCGCCCCAAGCTTTTATCTATAGTCACATATAGGTGACTTGGTAAAAAAATGATTTTTCACTTTTTAGTACATTAAATAAGAGCTTGTTTTTTTTAAATATTTTTTTTACATATAAACTATTTTCTACTTTTTAGTCGTTAATTGATTTCACTAGTTAGTTGTTACTAGTAGTTTACTAGTTTACGAGTTTGCACCTTAGGAACATGGAATCATTGTAAAAAATAACAAAGACTGTAATTGTGGTTGAACGTACGACTGATTGCTGCATACAAACTTTTCACATACAAACGCAGTCGGAATTCGTTTGTATATATTCGTGAGATTTTATATGGATGATTAGATATTGCTTATTTTACATTAACAGTTGAATATTTTATGGATATTTTTTTAACTCGAATCATGAATTTTCACCTTCTAGATGCATGTTTGCAAAATTTCAGAGCTCCGAGTAGTCGCAAAGTGAGTGAAATATCGATTTTGCGTTTTGCATCTCACAAAAAGTAAAGTTAAATAAAAGCTTGTGAAAAAAATTAGTTCTTGATTATTTTCGCTATATTCGTTGAACGGCGATTCCTCTGTTTTGCAATAGAAAATTGTGAGCGTATATATCGCACAAACTTCCGAATGCTCTGATGCATTCTATTGCACGTTGTTACCTCGTAATGAACTTTGGGTCATTGTCCTTGATGCATATTACCCTCACTGTCGTTACGAAGATCGTACGGTAAACTCATATTTAGCTGAGAGACTCGGAATTCATACGTATTTTTGCTCTACCGCTGGTGTGGTGAGTTTACACACACACGCACACACACACACACACACACACACACACGCACACACACACGCACACACACACACACACACGCACACACACACACACATCGTATCTTCAACTGCATACTTCCGGCACGACGTTACCTCGTGCAGCACGTGCATGCACACGCGCACACACATAAATATCGATATTGTTCTTTTCCACGCCATTCATCGCGTAATTTTAGGTATAATAAATATTTTCGAATTCAAATAACTCCCGCCGCAATTCCATTTTAATTGTGCCAATGAAATAAAGGAATAAATCATCAGAAATTGTTTGATCGCAATTATTTTGACGTATTGGTTTTCAAAAACTTTTCCTCGTGAATCTTCTTACGGAAATGATATATCAATATTTGTAATTAAATATTCAAAAATTTCACTTTGAAATTTATCTTTTCTTGATGATTCTTCTTACGATAATGGTATATTAATATTTGAAATTCAATATTTAAAAATTGATCTTGAAAATTTTAGTTTTCTTGATGAATCTTCTTACGATAATGGTGTATCAATGTTGATCAAGAAAACATGTTCCTCCAATAGGTGTGTGTGTGTGTGTGTGTGTGTGTGTGTGTGTGTGTGTGTGTGTGTGTGTGTGTGTGTGTGTGTGTGTGTGTGTGTGTGTGTGTGTGTGTGTGTGTGTGTGTGTGTGTGTGTGTGTGTGTGTGTGTGTGTGTGTGTGTGTGTGTGTGTGTGTGTGTGTGTGTGTGTGTGTGTGTGTGTGTGTGTGTGTGTGTGTGTGTGTGTGTGTGTGTGTGTGTGTGTGTGTGTGTGTGTGTGTGTGTGTGTGTGTGTGTGTGTGTGTGTGTGTGTGTGTGTGTGTGTGTGTGTGTGTGTGTGTGTGTGTGTGTGTGTGTGTGTGTGTGTGTGTGTGTGTGTGTGTGTGTGTGTGTGTGTGTGTGTGTGTGTGTGTGTGTGTGTGTGTGTGTGTGTGTGTGTGTGTGTGTGTGTGTGTGTGTGTGTGTGTGTGTGTGTGTGTGTGTGTGTGTGTGTGTGTGTGTGTGTGTGTGTGTGTGTGTGTGTGTGTGTGTGTGTGTGTGTGTGTGTGTGTGTATATATATACACCTATTGGAGGAACATGTTTTCTTGATCAATAAAGTGATTGATTGTTGACTGTAATTCTTGATTGTAATAAAGGAAAAAGCTATGAGTTCTCATTAGCGACTGACAATTATGTTATAGCACGTTCGTTATGCTTATACACAATAACTATGTTTAGAAATAATTGACACTCACGGTTAAAAAATGATTAATTTTTCTCCACTATAATTTTTTTTTTCATTATTTGTTCTAAACGATGACAGTTTAAATTCGATTTTTTATCAGTCGCACATTATCAGCGGAACTTTCCATGCTAAGAGATGGAACTTTGCATCGTTGCGGTGCAATGAAAAAAAAATTCTTTCGGCTGATTTTAGCTACCAGAATCCGTAAACTATTTTGCGGATACTTATTTGGAGATCGGTAATTAAAGTGTGCAAAAAAAGATTCACTTTTGTGCAAGCTTCAACACCATCCGTAAGCTCCTGCCCTGACGGTAATTATTGCCAATCTCAGCTTCCCCTCGTGTCTACCGATTTTTCCACTTTCGGATGTTATTGGGTGCGCCTTCGCGAGTAATTTTACATTTTATAACCCGATGAAACTCAAACAAACCAATACAAGTCCGAACAGCCAGTATAAAAAATCAACTTAAAAAAACCCGCATATCTTTAATGTAAAGCGACTGATGGCAATTAATTTTGCAAATTGGACGTGACGTACAAAAGTGCATAAGGCGACGAAGCCTGAGAGACTGGACGTTTCTTGATGAATTTTCATTCGCAATTCGTACGTCATCCGCAGGATAAATAATAAATACCACAGGAGCGAGTCAACGTATGAATACAAATATATGCATTTATAATTCAAACGAATTCGGGCATATACGAGGATGCACGTTTTTTTTATTTACGATGATGCGCAAACTATATATATAACTGGTCTTTACATAGATAATATAAAAACACCCTTAAAGGGCTGTTTTTATATTATAATTATATAATTATATAGTAAAAGAATTATTTTATAATTATATAGTAGTCATATATATAGCAGTTTATTAAAAATAGAAGACCACTATATATATATATGGGTCATTCCATGTCAAATCGACAAATTTTTTACCTAACCCCCTTTGATTTCGCTGAAAATTTTCTATCTTTTTCTACCCCCCGAAAGTTATTTTTCAGAATTTTTTCAAATTTTTTTTCCCGACTCAAAAAAAGTTATGAATTTTTGAAAAAAACCGGTCTTTTATTTTTAAATTGCCAGAACTTTTTCAAAAATTGAACGTTTGGGAACTTTTTTTTTTCAAAATTTTTGTTTTTAAATGTAGTTTTCGAAAAAAAATATGAAAAAATTTTCAGAATCCCAGATATATGAAATATTTTAGTTTTTTTGAAAAAACCGTAATTTTCTCAAAGTCCGACCGTTTTTTTTTTGTTTTTTTTTTGCTCTAAAAATACTTCAAGTAATTCTGCAATGATCCCCGTTAATCAAAAGATGTGACGACAATCGCTTCTAATTTTTTTTCTTGATTATAAAAAAAATTTTGTTGAATTTTTGCTGATTTTATATAACTTTGTTATGAAATTTTTTTTATTTCCTCGTGAAACCTCAAAAATTGAAAAATAAAATTTTATTGGAGAATTTCAAGTGATTATCGTCCAAGAAATTGTTATTTTTTTTCAAAAAAGTAAAAAAAAAGGACTTTTCTTACTCTTAAATAAATTCACCGTCTCTTAACATCTTTAAATAAATTAAAAACATTTTTTTGTATGTGTTCAAATTATATTATCTTTTATTTAACTTTCATCAGAAGTATTGTCAACAGAGGGCTGAAGCATTTTTTTATAACATGAACTACATATTCGCTCATCAGTCGACAAATTGTATCGAATTGCTAAATGCTCCGGTAAATTTCGCAGGGATATTTTTTTTCTATGCTTCTCCAAATTAAATGGATTGCAACATCGATCAAAAAACTTCGGCATTGTAATCACTCGTTAACAAAATATAAATTAACAGCACTTTATGATAAATAATAGGTACTTTATTTAGCAATAGTAAGTCTACGTGACACGATGAACACAACGACAATGTAATTATTCTGAAAACATAACCTCCATATTATTTAAATGAAATGTAGATGATATCTTTTTTACCGACAATCGATAGCTCTTAAATTATCACATTGTATCAACTGGAGGTAACTTTTAAACCCATTGTATTTTTGAAGTTGTCATATTTCAGTACCAAAAAAAAACGTCCATAAGAGTAAAAAAATAACGTCAATGAGAGAAAATTTTTTTTTTTTTTTTAAATAACAATTTCTTGGACGATAATCACTTGAAATTCTCCAATAAAATTTTATTTTTCAACTTTTGAGGTTTCACGAGGAAATAAAAAAAATGTCATAACAAAGTTATATAAAATCAGCAAAAATTCAACAAAATTTTTTTTATAATCAAGAAAAAAAATTAGAAGCGATTGTCGTCACATCTTTTGATTAACGGGGATCATTGCAGAATTAGTTGAAGTATTTTTAGAGCAAAAAAAAAACAAAAAAAAAACGGTCGAACTTTGAGAAAATTACGGTTTTTTCAAAAAAACTAAAATATTTCATATATCTGGGATTCTGAAAATTTTTTCATATTTTTTTTCGAAAACTACATTTAAAAACAAAAATTTTGAAAAAAAAAAGTTCCCAAACGGTCAATTTTTGAAAAAGTTCTGGCAATTTAAAAATAAAAGAGCGGTTTTTTTCAAAAATTCATAACTTTTTTTGAGTCGGGAAAAAAAATTTGAAAAAATTCTGAAAAATAACTTTCGGGGGGTAGAAAAAGATAGAAAATTTTCAGCGAAATCAAAGGGGGTCAGGTAAAAAATTTGTCGATTTGACATGGAATGACCCATATATATTAGACTGATTCACAAAAAAAATTTCCTTCTGGATTCTCGTGCTATTGTTGGGCACTGATAAAACAAAATTTCTCTAAAAAGATGGGCGCGGTCACTCAATTTTTAGAGGTGGCTATCTCGACTTTTTTGTATTTGAATTTTTTTTACGAACGTATTGCATTTAAGCATAGTCATGGCTTCGGATTACGGATAAAAATCACATCCAGCAGCTTTTTCGTAACAAAAATAAACTCTAACAATTTGAAAAGATTGCAATATTCACAATTCAAATCCAGGTAGATCAATAATGGCGTCTATACTACTCTCGTTATTCATGTAGATTTATTTATACGCATTAACATTTCGCACTTTTTACGAAAAATTAAATTATAAACTTTTATTCATAAATCGTATATTTGGATTTCAAAATGCTACGCTTATATTATCTTCAAACTCATTTACATTTCTTCCCAGCCATTCTCAAGTTCGTTAACATTTTGGGCAGAACGAAAATGTGCAACGTTGAACAGTTTGTCCAAATCTCTCTTAAATTTACGCTCCTTCGATATTTGTGACGGCAAATTCTTTTTAACGCGATTTTTTTAAAAGTTTTTTCAAGACTAGATGGTGTTTTATTGATTTCGAGATTGCGTTATTCAATTGACGCGTTGGAATTTCAGCACATTTCCATTGTTCGAAAACTTCTTTCATCGTTTCGTGTGCACTTCGACGTATGGTCAGTTTTTCTCTGTTATGTTTGTAAAAGAACAAACTCAAAACTTTTCCGATTTTTATCCGTAATCCGAAGCCATGACTATGCTTAAATGCAATACGTTCGTTAAAAAAAATTCAAATACAAAACAGTCGAGATAGCCACCTCTAAATATTCAGTGACCGCGCCCATTTTTTTAGAGAAATTTTCTTTTGTTAGTGCCCAACAATAGCACGAGAATCCAGAATAATTTTTTTTTTTTGAATCAGTCTAATATATATATATATATATATATATATATATATATATATATATATATATATATATATATAGTAGTCTTTTTTATAGGGTATGCCGTTTAAGGGTGTTCAAACACAGGCCGCCTCTCACATTACCTTCTCCTCTACATATGTTCTTACAAATTATATACATGCATTTCCGTTTTTACATTTTATATACCCGTATTTCCTTCCCTGTGCGCTACCGGTTTTATCAATATCTCGAATTCTACAAAAGACAATTTGATTTTTTTGAAAAAAAAAAAGCGACATTCAGAAAAATAACGTGTAACGCGAAAACGACAAGGATTCAACGAAAACCTCAAGATAGTAAAAAGTTGAATCGGTTTTCGTTGAGTGCGCGAGAATTTTTTCAGATTTTTTTTCGAAATTTTTTTTGACCTATTTTCGGTAAAAAATCAGATGATTTAATTACCGTAACTCGAGAACTGTGATGAAATTTCACCACAAACCCCGTGTGTGGTAAAATTTCGAGAAAGGAAAAAAATTGTATTTTTGTATTTTTAACGCAATAGAATCTGTTGAAATCAATCGATTAACGTGACCAGAAAATTATAACATTATGACGGGGAAAAAAATTTCGAGTTCGTAAAAAGGAACACCTTAAGCTACACCTTACCGTATTTGTCGGGGGCTCGGGGAAACTGTGAAAAACTCGTTTCGGTACAGACGGCCCCGTATTCGTCTGATTCTCCGGTGCACAGACGTTTTACTTAAGTATGTACACCAAGCTCTCCGAAGTATTGGCATCCCGCCGACCGGTTGATGCGGTCACCGCTCCGAGTATCGGCCGTGCGCAACGCTTCTTATATCGCAGTGCCGTCGGAGCCGAATCCCGACTGCCCATTCACTTGTGTTGGTTATATATATATATATATATATATATATATATATATATATATATATATATATGTGTGTGTGTATATATATATTCACAGATATATATATATATATATATATATTCATTTATTTATATATTCAAACATATTTATGTATGCGTGCATTGCGGTTCACATAATCGCAATTGTCTCCAGCTGTGGCTGCGCATCCTGCCTTCCGTTTTATCATTTCCTCGTACCCCGCGCTCGCCGCGCACACAGCCCGCGGGACGCAGAATCGATACGTATAATTCGAATCGAGTCGCAATTCTGATGCGTGCGGCATGCAAACACGAGAAGAGTAAGATTAGATGATAAACATGTGGTTAAAATTTGCATCGTTGCAACGCAAGGAATAATCATTCTTGTTAATTGTTCAAATTTTTTTACCCCTTCAGTCTACGAAAATCACTCTAACGATTTTACGTGTTCTTATTAGAGATTCACGACCTCAAATTGTGAAAAAAAAAGCTTTCGATGATAACGAAAATAAGGAAACGACAAACGAACAAAATAAATCATTGCATTCCAACGATGCAAACTTCAACGTCATCGATTAACTTTCACGAATCGGCTGCATAGTTGGAGTGCTACGAGCATTCTTTTCAAGTTCTTTTTTTCCAAAATATCCAAAATCGTATTCGGTACATTTTTCGTAGATCACTAAATAATAATCCAAAAAAAGTATCGCGTCATTTTCGCAGCTCAAATCCGCCGAAGTAAATTTTGGAAATGAAAAAAAATTTCATTGCATTCCAACGATGCAAGCTTCAACGTCATAAACACGTAGATACTAATCCTACTAGCGATATACTTAATTGCCTTTAAGGGGCTATACCAGTGCGAACGCGAAAAATTTGGGTGATTTTCGGGAATTTTTTTCAAGAAAAGTACTCAATTAAATGTTTCGGAAAATTAAGAATATATTTGGCTATATTTGACCTACATTGCATGATTTTTTCATAGAAAAATATTGAGATCCAAGCGACTTATGCGCTGCCTTCAGAGGCGCCAAAAAAAAGTTCCTCCACTGCTGACATGATTCCGGCCGATTGAGCAGCTGAAACCGAAAAAGGGAAAAATCTCGTTAAACTGGAAGGTATTTCCTGTACAATGACGTAGGATTTTCGAAAAATATTAAAATCTAACAAAATGGCGTAGTTATAAAAAAAAAGTCTGCTTTCTTGCCGATAAAATGGTCGTTTTTTTCAACGCCAAATCGTCAATTTTCATCCAATCAAAAATATCCTACGTCATTGTAGCGTAAATATATTCAAGAGTGCTCAGTTCAAATTTCAAATCAATCGGATAATTGCTATTTGAGTTACAATGTCAGCAAATTTGAAAAATCTCATTTCGAAAAAAACGCGTTTAAAGATTTAACTATCTATTTTTGCAAGATAAAATGATATTTACCATAAAAACTGCCAATCAGCTAAACCTGGCCCGTAACAATGGACTGTCGAAAAAGGCGAAAAAAAAAGAATTTTTTGAAAGTGTCACACTGATATAGCCCCTTAAAGCGAGGAGTAATATTCCAAAAAAATTTGGGAAAAAAAATTGAGATCTCCAAATAAAATCATAGTCGGCCGACAGTCCGTCAGGAATAAGCGACAGCTGGGAATATTTTACATATCGCGATGCAAACGAGTGCCCGAAGTGTTCGAGAGGTCTGCCGCGTGCTGAAGTTGATGGGAACCGGCGGTTGGACACTCGGTCAAACGTACAGTGCTCCGAATTTACATGTACTTTTTCTATATTTAACTTTTGAAAGCCTCGCCACACGTACAAAAATCGAGGGAGTGGAGTATTCGGTGTTATACGTGTATATTGTTAAGGTTGTTTCGAAGACATTCGATGTCGAGGACAGTCCTCAAAATAATCAGATGGGTTGTGATAGCAAACATCAGATGGGTTTAGCGGGTTCGAAATATCCTTTTCCTTATATATATATATATATATATATATATATATATATATATATATATATATATAATATTATATCTATATATATGTGTGTGTGTGTTCATAGGCAAACACTGGATGATTGGCCACATCCCGTGGACCTTTCGGTCTGGCGTAATCGCCTTCGAGCATCGATTCTCCTCATTGTTAAAGCACGTCGCGGCAGCGCTGCTACAACTCGGAAATTCATTATCTCAGCACAGCAGCAGCGTAGGGTCAGAGTGGGATCAGTGGCTCATTTTTTTCAGAGGTCTGCAGCTGCCCAACCGTTCCACACAATCTCAATGACACCTTGACTAAACGTGAGGTGTGTTCAATGGTTTCATTTTGTTAAAAGACACTGAACGGCCTAACCCAATAGATATTGACATAATAACCATTTAAAAAAAATGGAATTTCATCCGCTGTGTACTTGGGGGTGTATGCCTAATTTCACAGTGAAACATGCCTAATTTCACAGTCAAACGAAATTCGAAGAAAATCACCCTGATCCACTGTACACTTGTAGGTAATGGAGTGCTTTTCTCTATACAATGGAGCGTGTTGTACAGTAAACTATCGAAAAATTAATTTAAAAAGGCAGCATATTATGAGATCAATTACAATCATTTATTGAATATTAAGGGAGGGTAGGGGTTTCAGCGTGAAAAAAAAACACTTTTTTGCGAATTTTTTTCAGCTATATGGATAGAGTAAATTTATTGAAACCTTTTGTACATTGTTAAGTGTCATTTCGCGAACATTCCGTGAAATTTGTACGCGAAAATATCCACAAACAAGCCGGTGACAAAGCTTTTCCAAGAACGCCTTTGAAAAAACAGGATTTGCGGTGTTCACTGTATCTCAGCTAGAAATTATCTGAAATCAAGTACCATTAAAATTTGGTCAAAGTATCATCAAATCCTCCCCCCAACGGTCTTTGATAATTTTTTTTTTCATTTCTAAATTTTTGGTGGTCATGTAAAGTGAAAAGTGGTATTTTTCACGAAAAATTCCGCCATTTTGGGGGTGGAAAACCCCCTCAATGTAAAAAAAATCTCAAACTAACCGTTGGGGGGAGGTATTTTATGTGTAGAAAGTGTGTACCAAGTTTGAAATAAATCGTTCACGTAGTTTTCGAAATGGCAGTGAACGCGGACTTTGAAAAAGTGGTTTCGAGAAAAACGCAGCACCGGCTTGTTTGTGGATGTTTTCGCCTACAAATTTCACGGAGTGTTCTTGAAATGACACTTAAGGGCGGGGTAAAGTTAACTCGGCGAAAAAAAGGCATGTTTTTAAGATTTTTTTTTTGGCGTTACGAATAGTGTTCGTTTATTGAAAAATTTACATATAATAAAGTAACATTTGAACAACATTCTCCTAAATTTGCATTGCAAAATATTCAAAATTGAACGAGTGAAAATTAAACCCCGGAGGCGCCTCGAAAAAAAGTTGGTTTGCGGTGTGCGCCATAACTCGCAACAGAATCATCTGAAACAAAAGAATCAAAATGCATTTGTTAAAGGAGATGTTTCTCGAGGTAATGACGGGAGGATTTTTTTTCTTTCGATTTTTCGATTTTTCGTAGCACTTGGGAGCCAAAAACCCGATTTTCGCTAAAAAATTCGGCTAATTTGTTGTTGAAAAATTAGTAATTATTAAAAAAAACAGCAAAGCTCTTGACAATACTTGGTGAATTATGTGAAGAAATACTGTGCAAAATTTCAAAGCGATTGGTCCAGTAGATTTTGAGTGTCGTGCACACGGACTTCAAATATGACAAGTCTCAGAAAAACGGTTTGAAAAACACAGAAGAGTTTGGTCGCTTAGCGCCCATTGCACATAAGTTTGAGAACACTTCTCGATTGCATAAAAATCTGAGAAAATTCATGCATATTAAAGGTACTCAAAAGATTAATTTTGCATAATAATAATTCCAAAATGTTAATAACAAAATGATGAAAAAAAAAATTAGTCAACAAATTTCCCCATTTATTGAAACCAAAAGGTTTCAATAAATGTACTCTATCCGTATAGATGAAAAAACGGGGTTGAAGTTTGCATCGTTGGAATGCAACGAAAATTCTCATCGATTTTTACTTCCATGATTATCGAAAATCATTTTTGACCATTTTTTTGTAGATCGCTAAATAAGAATTCTGATAAATGTTTGCGTGATACCCGTAGCTGAAATTTGCGCAAGAAAATTGTGAAATGAGAAGAGAATCATTTTCGTTGCGTTCCAACGAGGCAAACTTCAACGTCATGATGAAAAAGATTCGCAAAAAAGGGTATTTTTTTCACGCTGAAATCCTTACCTTTCCCTTAATCAACAATGAGTACCTACCTAGTGAGGTAGTACCAGTACATATCTCAATCACAATGCGAAAATATTCATATTATGACTTACCTCTGTGTACCTCGAAAAATTGAGCCACCGTGTACCGACCCTCTCTTTTTTTTCCAAAGCGGGTACTGACGAGTTTCTATTTTTCTTAGGTTAACAAACGCAATGCTCAAATACCGCAATATAGCTGTATATTGCGGGAGAACAATGACTTCGAACATAACCGCGATAGGTAAAGAAGAAAAAAAACATACAAACTCAGCTGCTTTCTCAACTTTTGACATAAAAAATAATATAAAATGACCTTTCACAACCGAATTGCGCGGGAGCGATTCACAGACAGGTTCATTCTACTAATTTTAGTTTGGGTTTGTTTGGGTTCGTTTGGGTTGTTACCTGATTCTAGCAGGAGCTCCACTTCCGAATATTTACCGAGATTTTTTATGGTGTTGAAGTTTGCTTCGTTGGAACGCAACGAAAGTTCTTTTTTACATTTTAATTTTCTAATTTTTATTATTACACGAGATCTTTTTTTTGTAGATTTATATAGTTGATCGCCAATTGAGCAGCCCGAAAAATTAATACGAGATTTTTGTAGACAAAATATGCCGAAATAAATGGTAGGTATTTAAATATATAAATTTTCATTGCATTCCAACGATGCAAATTTCAATCTGACAATTTTTGGTAGATACGAATTCATCAATTTTGCTTCAATTTACATGGAGCATTTTTGTAGATACGAATTGGTGATTTTTTTTCTCCAATTTCAATGACGATTATTTGTAGACACAAATCCCTTTATTGCAATTTGTATGACAATATTTCGCAAATAGCAGTTCAGATATATAGGAATTTCCAACTTTGACAGGTACAGGTAAAGGTTCCATATTATAATATGAAACTTATGGATAATTATAATTATTAACGCGTTAATTAGTTGTCGAGTTCACTAATAACGAAAGTGTTTTTTTCAATTTCGACATGTTCAATTTTAGTTTTTTCACGTCCATTTCGAACGTCGAACCCTGCACATTTATCGAATTTCAATTCATTTTCGACTTTGAAAATAGAGAAGACTACGTAAATCGACGTTCGTTCCACACCAGGCGATGCACTTTCTGCATTTCGCACTCGCTTTTCCCAATGAAAGAAAGAAAAAAAACGTCACTTCAAGATACAACGTTACTTCAAGTTTTACTTCAAATATCATTTTATTTTTTCGCCCGCTATGTTCTGTGATACGAACGCGTAAATCGCGTTTACGTCAGATTTCTCTCTTTTTTTTCTCTGGCGTGTGTGCGCGGGCTTCTGTAATTTCACTCTTTCGCGATCTGTGGGCAAACTGACGTGAATGCATGTTTCGAGTTCTGTGCCCGGAGAAAGAGTGTCACACACGTGATTTAGTAGGTTAAAAGCTATGCGGTTTATGATTTTCGTTCAATAGGATATATATATATGTATATATATATATATACACACACAGACACACACACACATATATATATATATATATAGTCAAATCTAATAAACAGTTAAATTTATTGAATATTTCATCTTAGTATCATCAAAAAAGAAAATAGTAGCAATTACTTTTTTTTAAATTGAATTATCTAAAGATCATACATCAAATTTTTACATATTGGAAGAACTGAAAGAACTCATATATATATATATATATATATATATATATATATATATATATATATTGCCATGTACAAAATCGACGTCGCCAATTCAGCAGATTCTCAAATTATAAGCACAAGACCAAGTTACAGACCGATTTTTTATCCACATGAGTAGCTGAAAAGTTTCGCAAGTAATTTGACCATGTTTGGTATCCGGTGTCACGTACTTACCTAGGTAGAGGTATACCTTATTGTGTAGACGTAGCTGGCCGCTGCACCTGGAACATCGGTGAGAAAAAAAAGTCTGTGACTGTGTATTATTTAAAAATTGATGCAGCCGAAACTTTGCGCTTTTGCAAAGTTTGTTAATCAAGTCAGTTAACTATCACGATATTTGAGCACTGCAGTGACTTTTAGGGGGCTTTTTGTTTCGTTAAGTTCCAAGTGGATAGATGGTGTTATATATATATATATATATATATATATATATATATATATATATATATATATCATGTAGGAATCGGTCTCGAATAATTAAAAAAAAATAAGCTACAAAAGCTAAGGCAGTATGTAAATATATAATATTCCAAAACTCTGTAAGCCTAATAAACATTCTGATTTTAATTCTGATTTTATTGTCGATAATTCTTCGTTACTGTGTCTTCAAACTTCAAATGATTCAAAAAGTTTGATTCCAAACAATAATTTTTTTTTTAATTAACGTTTGAAGTTGCCTACCCCTCACTTAAAAAAAATAAGCTGCAAAAGCTAAAAATTCAACAACCAGAAAAGAATGAAACAAACTTGAATAATTGCTATATGTATTTATATATACTCACCCAAACCGACGGGGATATTACGATATCTGTGGCCCGAAGTTTTGGCCATGCAGTCTTTATATTTGGCCCAGAATAAGACTTTTTTCAAGAATACAAAAAATCGAAATTCGGCTTTTAAAGGGGTGAAACAGAGGTTTTAAATTTTTAATGAGGCGGAGTATTTTTTGGGTAGATTTCTTTAGAATTCGGCGTAAACATTCTAGAAAACAAGTAATTTTCAAAGAGTTAGGTAGTTCATTGAAACACGATTTGTAACGGGATAAACGGGAGCTTGGAACGTTGTTAAACATTATATTTTTTCGTCAAATCCTCTGAAATTCACCTTCCCAGAAGGGTGATTGCATCATTGTTCTTTGTCAATAATACAACAAAAGTAGGTTGTATTATTTTGGTTGGGTGGGCATCATAATCGTGCCCACCCAACGATTCCACATACACACACACACCGAAGGTGCTCCAGACCCCACACACGCATCGAAGGTGCTCCAAACCCACACAACGATTCCACACACACATCGAAGGTGCTCCAGGCCCACCCAACGATTCTACACACACACATCGAAGGTGCTCCAGGCCCACCCAACGATTCCACACACACATCGAAGGTGCTCCAAACCCACCCAACGATTCCACACACACATCGAAGGTGCTCCAGACCCACCCAACGATTCCACACACACATCGAAGGTGCTCCAGACCCACCCAACGATTCCACACACACATCGAAGGTGCTCCAGACCCACCCAACGATTCCACACACACATCGAAGGTGCTCCAGACCCACCCAACGATTCCACACACACAAAAGTCGCATTTTCTATCGAATATGGCCGCTGCATGGTCAAAATTGGGAACCACAAACATAATAATGCTTCGACTTTCAACCCCCTGTTTCACCCTCTTAAAAGCCGAATTTCGATTTTTTGTATTCTTGAAAAAAGTCTTATTTTGGGCCAAATATGAAGACTGCATGACCAAAACTTGGGGCCACAGATATCGTAATACTGCCGAACCGACACTAGTGCATGGGCTCCGTCGGGGCTCCGGCGCTCCGTCGAGATAACCTAATTTTGGGAAATTTTCCAAAAATCATACTTACCATCGAAATCCTTAAACTTTGGACTGAGGTATCCTAGGTTAGATATGTTCCTATCGAGGTGACCCACCACCCCCTTAAGGCTTTGCATCGACCTTCCCAATACCCTGTACATAGTATACGGTAATACGTAAAAAAACCTGCAAGCGTGTACGTTGCAACTAAGGAAATGAAAAAATCAAATAAAACACACACACACACTCGACCGGCGGGAGTCATCGACATGCGAAACACGCGAGACTATCAGTCTCGCGGTCTACCCATAGAATTCCTTTGGCGTCGATTTCCTCCAAGAAACATCGTATCGGAAAACGCATTATGTATGCGCGCCATTCTCATAACCGAAGTAACACGTTGCATTTGCATTTGTATATGTTTATACACATATATACGTCGTTACAAATATGCATGTAAAACAAGCCTCGGCCGAGTACAATTATTCGAGTATGGCAAAACGTACCGTGCTTTCTCGTAATGAAGAAAACGTTTCATCAGCCCGACAGAAGAGAGTGTCGTGGCTCTTTTTTGCGATATCAACTTTTTTCAAATATTGTACAAAGTAAGTAAAATTTATATAATTTTGATAAGATGAACAATGAAAATTAGTCCGATAAACTGAATAATGTTCTCACGTTCTATTTTAATATTTCCTTATCATTATTAATACAAATAATATTTAAAAAAAATTCTCGTATAAAAAAAACAATTTTAATTTCATTCCAACCAAACAAACTCAATAATCGTCATGGCCATCGTCATCATCGCTCTTTTTTTTACCCACTCCACGAAGCTTCCATCGTAAACGTTTTACGAATGACAACGCAAGAAAAAATGTTTAGCGATCAGGGTGAAAAGATTAGCCGCGTATTCGAGCAGTAAGGTATTTCGCACATTACCAGGTCGGACGTGCACGCGACGAAAAATTACTCGCCTCGTTGCGCAACAACGTGGACAATCTCACTTTTTTTTTTGCTTTCTTTTTTTTCCCGCCTGCCGCAATGTCGCAAAGGAACATTCTTAAAAATCGGGAATAAGTGTCAATCGTGCCTCATCGACGATCGCAATATCGTTAGCGCAATGAGCGTCAAGCTACGGAGAGCTTCCGCAATAATTGCAGATGTGCAAAAAGCGGATCGATCGAAATCTCGAAGAAAGTTTCAAGTTTTGGAATAATCATATTTGCATTGTAACAAAGGCGACGACTTTATTGATTTCTTTATACAAGTTCGTGGGCTTTCGGTTTACCGCTGTGAAAAACGTGGGTGAGAAGAGGAAAAGGAGAAAAGAAAGTGTGCAATTGTGAATATTGTTTAGATTGGACAGTCCACGGGTCGTGTCTATCACACACACCTACACACAATCGCACGCACGCACACACACACGCGCGCGCGTACACACACACACACACACTTATTTATTATCTGATAGAAAAGGGGCCGTTCATAAATAACGTAACGCAAAATTTCCCAATTTTTACCCCCCCTCCCCTCACGTAACGCGACCGTAACGCTTGGCCAGGACCCCCCTCCCTATTCCGTTACGTAACGGCTGCTTTGTCGTCAATAATTGCAATTTTTTTTCATAGACATAACTAATTATGAAAGGATCGGGTTTATACTCATTTTATGAAGTATATATTCATCTAGTTTTATACTATTTTTTATGACAAAATCTTGAAAATTAACCGAGATATATGCCTTGATTTGACGGCAAAAAAAATGTCTCTTCATTGTCCCATCGATATCTTTACGAAAGGTTATCTGTAAATTGAAAGACAACAATTTATCGATATCTATACAATTGTAGCTATCGTTATGCGTAGCCGTTTTTTTATTTTGTTCTTTTTTACATAATGCCGACAGTTTGAACATTTTTTTCTATTTTCAAGGCCCTTTTCTGTATTCAAGCAGTCTTTAAAAATAGTAATTATCAAATGTTAAAAACGCAGATACGTATCAGCCTTAGTCGCTGAGATTACAAAAATGTTTTTGAAAAAATTGAAAATCGGTTGATAAGTTTTTAAATATTTGCTCGGAGAAGGTCGAAAAAACTAGTTTCGAGAAAAACGCTTTCAAATCTTTCGTTCCGTGTTTATTGATATAAAGTTACGATTTTTTTCTAGAATATTGATGTGTTTATTGATATAAAGTTACGATTTTTTTCTAGAATATTGATGCTTACATTGAAGTATCTAGTCGCGGGCGATATGACGGTTCTTCGTTTTCATGATAGTTCACAAAATAATAAGAGCCTGTACTTTATTTATTGTAAATGATGCCACACCTGTAGGGACTGAAGAGTTTAAGGTCAAGGGCTTTAAGGGACCCATCAACCGTTATTGGCCAGTTTTGGCCAATAACGGTTATGACCCAGTATTGGCTCGTTAGAATTAAAAAATCACAGGAATTGTTTGTCCGGCCGTGGACCCTGGAAAAACGGTGACGTCATCGCAAAAACGCTGCACAGCCGCCATTTTGAAATGAATCACTTAAAAAAATGATTGTATACAGTCATTGATATGTATGATAAACACCCTTTTTTTGTAATCTCGATTTATTGTGTAGTTTTTCTGAAAAAAATCTCTAAAAAGCCAATTTTTTCGACCTCTAGAGTGGCCCAAGACCTCAATTACAGGATACCCTGTACACACATATATGGCCTGTACACATATATATAGCCACATATATAAAAATTGCCCACGCATCCGGTAAATGCCGGTGCACATCGACGCACCTTATTAGAGGCGACAGCGTCGCCGCAACGTCTAACGTAGTTAAATTTATTGCATACATTCATTAAATCGAACACGAACATACACATATATATTATATAGATATATTTTTGACGTACGAGCACTCGAAAAGTCCTTGGATCGTTTGCGAGTGTAATATGCTTGATTACGCATTCCACGCCAACTCGATCGACACGCCTGACCCTTGCCAGTCTACACTTTGGTTCACCGTTTTCTAGTATCGTCTACTTGATACCATCAAACAAATTGAACGAAGCACACCAACCAGATTAGTTGATAAATTTCGTGCATCTGTCTATATGCACATATAGTGGGTAATGGTCATCTGCTAATGATAGTCATTACGACATCCTGGAATCACTCGTACACCCAGCCCACACGTAACGCGCAGGCTGGCTATACTACTGGCTCATTAGCATCGAATTTGAGAGTTCAATTGTGTACTATGCGAAATCGGCGTGTAACGTTTCCCAAAAAAACTCAAAAGCCCGAGACGCTAATTTTTTTGTCCAACTCTATTAGTGATGTTGGTTCACGAGAGGAAATTCGTAGTTTGGGTCGTTTACCTACATATATACATTTGCGTTGGCGTTACTTTAGACTTCATATTTTAGCCAACTTTATATATACATATATATATACACACACACTCACACACACACACACACACACACACACACACACACACACACACACACACACACACACACACACACACACACACACACACACACACACACACACACACACACACACACACACACACACACACACACACACACACACACACACACACACACACACACACACACACACACACACACACACACACACACACACACACACACACACACACACACACACACACACACACACACACACACACACACACACACACACACACACACACACACACACACACACACACACACACACACACACACACACACACACACACACACACACACACACACACACACACACACACACACACACACACACACACACACACACACACACACACACACACACACACACACACACACACACACACACACACACACACACACACACACACACACACACACACACACACACACACACACACACACACACACACACACACACACACACACACACACACACACACACACACACACACACACACACACACACACACACACACACACACACACACACACACACACACACACACACACACACACACACACACACACACACACACACACACACACACACACACACACACACACACACACACACACACACACACACACACACACACACACACACACACACACACACACACACACACACACACACACACACACACACACACACACACACACACACACACACACACACACACACACACACACACACACACACACACACACACACACACACACACACACACACACACACACACACACACACACACACACACACACACACACACACACACACACACACACACACACACACACACACACACACACACACCTCATCGTCATCGTTTATTTTCGAATACGTGCTAATTTTCAAAAAATACTATATGTAAATCTACAAAAGTATACTTTTTATTTTGCGGTAAGCGCAAAATAAAATATGCATTTTATTTTAAGGGGAGATATAAACCTAGGAGCCGGAGAAAAGGTCATTTTTGTGAATTTTTTCAAGGAAAACTATTTGAAATTTCGGATTGGGGATTTAATTATCTAAAAGTACATGGATTCAAAAATATGTTTAATTTGCTTTATTTAAAAATATCAAAAATATACAAGGATATTGTATGATCCTTGGAGCGTCGCAAAGAAATCTGCGTATACGGTACCCACTGGCGTTTCTTCAAAAATCATCTGAAAAAAAAAAACCAAAAAGATTATTAAATTAGATACTATAATCTAGTACTTGTCATAGCCAATTTTGAAAATATCGATTTATGACAAAATGGCGGACGTTTGAACATAAATAATGATTTTTGGGCCAAAAATTAGTTATTATTTTGCCTATAAAACAAAAACGAAGTAACGGAAAAAAAATCCTATGACAAGTACTAGATAATGGTGTATAGAATAACCACAAAAAACCTCAAGGCAATCGGTTAATTGGTTGTCGAGAAACTTTGGGTACCGATTTGAAAAATGAGGTTTTGAGAAAAACGCGTTTGAAAATTTGGGAATGAATAAATCATGAAATTTGTCAACATACATGGAGTCATCGATACCAGGCCCACAGTGTAGGTCTTCTACAGTCGACGGAATGTTCATAGCTTCTAAATCCTCGACCTCGACCATCTAAGTGTACATTCCCCCTTAATACAAAAAAGATATACAACAAAAAAATATACATTTTATTTTCATACAAATAAGATATAGAAAAAAAATATACATTTTCTTAACACGTATGTCATAATTCATCGTGATTGTTCGCTGTTGCTAGTCGCTACGAGGCAAGTTCAAAAGTCACAATTTTCAATTCAATTTTCAATTTTTGCCGAACGCATCCTCATTCAACGCACGATCGCTCAAAACACGAAGTTTCCTCTCATAAAAATTCCCCAAAAATATGCGTATACGCATGATACTGAAGTTTGCATCGTTGGACTGCAACGAATTTTTTTTTCTTCCGACTTAAATTTTTTTTTCCACATTAAAGCTATGATAAACGTTTCTAAAGGTTTTTATTAGAGACCTATCGAAATTTTATTACTCTATCGAAAAATATTTCGGATAACAATAAAAACGGCGATAAAGATTTAAAAAAAAAAATTTCCGTTGCTTTCCAACGATGCAAACTTCAACGGCATGTTTGCGTATTCGTAAGACGCTGAAATTTCGTGGCGGTAATCGCACGCTTCCCGTTATGACGTTATCGAACGGAAAAAAGCAGATGAAAAAAAAAAACAGAGACGTCACAGCCGAGTGGGCTACTCGAGAAAAACGAAGGCGCGAACGCGCGTTCCACGGGACGATTTCCGGTTGCGTGAAAGAGAACACGTAGAATGTATAAATATTATGGAGGGAACTGTACGACACTCGCCCGCGCGAACTCAAGCTCTGAAGGTGCTTCGTCGTTTTTTTTTTTTTTTTTTTACGAATGTCATTTTCGCACGTTAACTTGATTGAGGATCTCTCGGTGTGGGATCTCGGGGGGGCGAGTGTAAAGTTGTGGACTTGATGAAATTCGAGAAGTGAAAGGGATAAAAGTCGCGTCAATTTTACCTCCGTGAGAGTGGATGCGGCACATGCCGATTGGGGTTCCAACGCATATTCTTTTCGGAATACATAAGTAATAATAATAATGCTAATCATAACGAATATATGAAATATCATTAATATAAGGATGCAAAAAATCTTTGAATAATAATAATTATTATTATTATTATAAATATTTTGAATATAATAAATGAAAAAATAATGGATTTCCAAATTATGATAATAATAACGAACAGTATTAAGGATGAATGAAAGCATATTGGCAGCATGTGAAAAATAAATTATAGCATTTTGACACAATTCTTTCATACTATACTTTGCAACAGCTGTGTACTTCAAAAAAGTTTCACGGTTCAATGAACCAGTTATGTTTGACACTCCGGAGGTTATATATATATATATATATATATATATATATATATATATATATATATATATATATATGCCTGAGGGGAACTCCCGAATTTTTTTTTCACAATTCGCTTTTCCTTTGTACCCAAAGAATAAATATATGCATATATATATATATATATACACACACAGGATGTTAGGAAGGTCGACGCAAAGTCTTAAGGGGGTGATAGGTCACCTCGTTAGGAACATATCTAACCTACGTTACATCAGTCCAAAGTCTAAGGATTTCGAGTTATCATGGTAAGTATGATTTTTGGAAAATTTCCCAAAATCACGTACTAACTCGTTCATAATGTTCAAACAGACAATAATTGGCAACTAAAAACTTATTTGCGTCTTACCTTAATATGTATTCAATCGACCGACACCAATACAATTATCTGTATCCACACAACTAACTAAACGGGACATGTTGAATAATTAAAAACTTGTCTAAAAATAAAAATAACTCTCATGTTAAGGCCTCAGTAACGGGTATAACATCATGTGCGAATTAAACAATTTTTTTCCGTATGATCAAGTGATTCGCTCATAAAATTAATTACGCATATATTTAGTATGAATATTAAGCTGTTAGAAAAAATATATTTTTTTTTTCGATGTACAAAATCGCCGACTACTCGAAACTTCTCGAAAC